>OX377201.1:77220096-77362497 GCA_947396885.1 Heligmosomoides polygyrus polygyrus | reverse complement strand
TTTCAAAGATTTCAAAAACTCTCCGAGTTCATATGCCGGCAACTGCGTTTCCTGAGTTTGTCGGTTATATGCGAAGAATTGACTTATCACGAAATAATTGTTGAGAACGGCAACGTCACAAAATGAAATTGCTTTCCATAAAGCTTCTAACATTGATTAGTATTCGTTAAAAGGCCGAGCTTCTCTGCAGCTAGCTTCGATGTGATGAAGGGTCCGATTTTTGGTAGATTTTTTTGTGTAAAATCGATCAAATGAATCCCTAGGTCCACATAAATTGTGTTATTTTTGGAAGTTTTGGCAGCTGCTTTTCATGAAGGAAATTTTCCTTTCCTTAATTTTGTAACGCGCTATTAGTATAAATTTCGAACCCTGGTTATTATACAGTGAAAAATCAATTCTTTCGGCAGCAATGTTCGATATGATTAGAGAGCCTATTTTTGCGCGTGATAGCGCAGTCGTAAAAGGTACCGGTTGTCGTGCGCACAGGAACATTTTGGACATGTGGACAGGAGTTGCTCTAGGGCTGTCCAGCTAGCGTTTGGAGTGCGCTGTGAACAATGCATACAGAATCGAACCTTTCAATCGAGGGGGAGGGACAGCTTGTAGACTGAGCGTTTGGGGAGTTTTGTCAGAAATTCGCAGCCGCCCTAGTCAGGAGTTGCTCTAGGGCTGTCCAGCTAGCCTTTGGAGTGCGCTGTGAACAATGCATACAGAATGGAACCTTTCAATCGAGGGGAGGGACAGCTTGTAGACTGAGCGTTTGTGGAGTTTTGTCAGAAATTTGCAGCCGCCCTAGTCAGGAGTTGCTCTAGGGCTGTCCAGCTAGCGTTTGGAGTGCGCTGTGAACAATGCATACAGAATCGAACCTTTCAATCGAGGGGGAGGGACAGCTTGTAGACTGAGCGTTTGGGGAGTTTTGTCAGAAATTCGCAGCCGCCCTAGTCAGGAGTTGCTCTAGGGCTGTCCAGCTAGCCTTTGGAGTGCGCTGTGAACAATGCATACAGAATGGAACCTTTCAATCGAGGGGAGGGACAGCTTGTAGACTGAGCGTTTGTGGAGTTTTGTCAGAAATTTGCAGCCGCCCTAGTCAGGAGTTGCTCTAGGGCTGTCCAGCTAGCGTTTGGAGTGCGCTGTGAACAATGCATACAGAATCGAACCTTTCAATCGAGGGGGAGGGACAGCTTGTAGACTGAGCGGTTAGGGAGTTTTATCAGAAATATGCAGCCGCCCTAGTCAGGAGTTGCTCTAAGGCTGTCCAGCTAGCGTTTGGAGTGCGCTGTGAACAATGCATACAGAATCGAACCTTTCAATCGAGGGGGAGGGACAGCTTGTAGACTGAGCGTTTGGGGAGTTTTGTCAGAAATTCGCAGCCGCCCTAGTCAGGAGTTGCTCTAGGGCTGTCCAGCTAGCCTTTGGAGTGCGCTGTGAACAATGCATACAGAATGGAACCTTTCAATCGAGGGGAGGGACAGCTTGTAGACTGAGCGTTTGTGGAGTTTTGTCAGAAATTTGCAGCCGCCCTAGTCAGGAGTTGCTCTAGGGCTGTCCAGCTAGCGTTTGGAGTGCGCTGTGAACAATGCATACAGAATCGAACCTTTCAATCGAGGGGGAGGGACAGCTTGTAGACTGAGCGTTTGGGGAGTTTTGTCAGAAATTCGCAGCCGCCCTAGTCAGGAGTTGCTCTAGGGCTGTCCAGCTAGCGTTTGGAGTGCGCTGTGAACAATGCATACAGAATCGAACCTTTCAATCGAGGGGGAGGGACAGCTTGTAGACTGAGCGGTTAGGGAGTTTTATCAGAAATATGCAGCCGCCCTAGTCAGGAGTTGCTCTAGGGCTGTCCAGCTAGCGTTTGGAGTGCGCTGTGAACAATGCATACAGAATCGAACCTTTCAATCGAGGGGGAGGGACAGCTTGTAGACTGAGCGTTTGGGGAGTTTTGTCAGAAATTCGCAGCCGCCCTAGTCAGGAGTTGCTCTAGGGCTGTCCAGCTAGCCTTTGGAGTGCGCTGTGAACAATGCATACAGAATGGAACCTTTCAATCGAGGGGAGGGACAGCTTGTAGACTGAGCGTTTGTGGAGTTTTGTCAGAAATTTGCAGCCGCCCTAGTCAGGAGTTGCTCTAGGGCTGTCCAGCTAGCGTTTGGAGTGCGCTGTGAACAATGCATACAGAATCGAACCTTTCAATCGAGGGGGAGGGACAGCTTGTAGACTGAGCGGTTAGGGAGTTTTATCAGAAATATGCAGCCGCCCTAGTCAGGAGTTGCTCTAAGGCTGTCCAGCTAGCGTTTGGAGTGCGCCGTGAACAATGCATACAGACTCGAACCTTTCAATCGAGTGGGCGCGACAGCTTGTAGACTGAGCGTTTGGGGAGTTTTGTCAGAAATTCGCAGCCGCCCTAGTCAGGAGTTGCTCTAGGGCTGTCCAGCTAGCCTTTGGAGTGCGCTGTGAACAATGCATACAGAATGGAACCTTTCAATCGAGGGGAGGGACAGCTTGTAGACTGAGCGTTTGTGGAGTTTTGTCAGAAATTTGCAGCCGCCCTAGTCAGGAGTTGCTCTAAGGCTGTCCAGCTAGCGTTTGGAGTGCGCCGTGAACAATGCATACAGACTCGAACCTTTCAATCGAGTGGGCGCGACAGCTTGTAGACTGAGCGGTTAGGGAGTTTTATCAGAAATATGCAGCCACCCTAGTCAGGAGTTGCTCCAAGGCTGTCTAGCGAGCCTTTGGAGTGCGCCGCAAACAATGCATACAGACTCGAACCTTTCAATCGAGGGGGAGGGACAGCTTGTAGACTGAGCGTTTGGGGAGTTTTGTCAGAAATTCGCAGCCGCCCTAGTCAGTAGTTGCTCTAGGGCTGTCCAGCTAGCCTTTGGAGTGCGCTGTGAACAATGCATACAGAATGGAACCTTTCAATCGAGGGAGAGGGACAGCTTGTAGACTGAGCGCTGTGAAAGTGAAGCGAGTTCGAGCAGTCTTTCTGGGATGCGCCACGCATCTAAAAATTGTTAAAGCGTAAATGCGAAATGAAAAACAAGCGTATACGTATAAGGGAGAGATCGTAGTTGTCCAAACCTTGTTTGGTGTACTATTCTACTCCACCCTCGTTTGGAAGGATCAATATGGCGCCGCGGCACCGGAAGTGTGAAAACTGTAGTTAGGCGATTTACGGCGCTCTCAGATGGCGCGAGGGGTCACGGAGGCAGGAGAGTGGACTGGCTCCGGAACTAATCTGGGTCCCGACCAGGGCTATGGTACATTTAACTCGTGAAAAACCGGTACAAATGAACGTAAATTTGAAATCGAACTATCCTTCGAGTCAGAATTAACTAGGGAATGGCCTCGTAGACAATTTTTTTAGTTTCTAAACATTTTTTTAAAGTGACACTCAGTTAGCATTTGAGGTGAGTTTGCTTTGTAATTGGGTGGCCAAAATGTCCTCCGGGCCAGTCGAAATCCCACCTGTAGAAGACTATAAGGTGTTTTTATAGGCCTCCAGATATCTACGTTCCTGTCTTCAAAGAAACCATTTTGTGCCCACTTTAATGATACGAAAAGTGTACGGCTAACTACGAAGAAGTGTCATATGGGCAACTTTGGCAGCGTACAATCGCTAACGATTTCAACCTTGAAGGTTCCAACTTCGCAGCTTGATTTTCACTCTCGCCTCCAACGTGACAAACGAGTATAAACACATACAAATTTGATATTTTAAAATTAGAGCCATCCAAAGTGGAGACATTTTCTGAAAATAATATAACTTAAACTATTAGATCCTCTGAAAAAGTACATCATTGTGATCGTAAAATACTAAGGAATCCAGAGAACTATGTGTTGGTGTATATAAGGTGGAAAATAGACTGTAATAGGCCAAATCTCCTTCCTTCATTAGCTACTCAGGAGCTGTGGGTGTAATTATCTCCCGCGAGCACAGGGGTCAGCGGCGCCAGGCAGGAATTAGGTCACTGAACTATTTTTCAGGCGCTCGCTAGGCGATTTTCAGCTCATCGGGAAGAGGGCTCGGTGCTGATCACGAATATGTCATTCAATTTGCAATGCGCTCAGTTTGAAGAGCGCTACAGAAAAGCGGCGGAAAAGGCGGTTTTTTTCGCTTTTTCCGCCCAAAGACCAAAAGATAAGGCCGGTATTGTACAAATCCTATCAGATTCGTGTTTTCACTGTGGTGTACACATCGTCTGCACATCATGTAGTCCAATACTATTTTTTAAGCCAAATTGGGAAGGATCGAAACTTGGGCGGCGTCAGAATTGGTCCTATATCGAACGACATTGAAAAAGACTACTGCAATTTGTCGGCGTCCTTGCAGCTTCAAATTCACCACCTACCTCCCCCCCCCCCACCACTTCTCTCGCTTTTGCATTCTGGGTAGAACGTCCCCTGGAAGAGATCAGCCAGATGGAGCGCTGTGCACATATTCGGCTTCATAAAAGCGGCCATGTCTAGTGTTTGATGGCATGGGACAACGGAGAGGAGGAGGCAAGAAGTCTTGCATCGACTGCATAATCCTTCGGTGTCGCAAATCACGCAGACGTCGCCTGCACTAAAAACAGTGACAGATTGCTTGCTGCCGCATGCATGCCACCTGATATATGGAAGGACATTCCCCTAACTCTTTGTAACGCAATTCCTAAGCGCTCTAATCCAGTAGAACAGCCGGACTGGAATGCGAACCTGACATTCGCTGTTCCTCGCACCTCCTTAAGGAAACGTCAGCAATGGACGAATGTCTGCGCAGCCGAGATATCAATTTCTCTCGAAACTCTCTCTCTGTATTAAGAATTCTCTTTTTCATCGATCTACGTCGATCACTGCTGCCTTTCTGTTGCATTAAATACTTTATTACGTCATCCACACGGGGAAGTCGACTTGATGAACGAGGCAGTGGGAGCATTTCTGAGATATTTGGCGCTGTAACGCAGATGAGGTGGAGCCTTGTTTTTTCATCTGCACTGCTTTGTTTAGGCGCCGAATACACAACTGAAGACAAGCGCAGTGGCGTAGAGCATTCCTACCCGGTCAGCAGAAGGTGCGAGCTCATTCTGACGCTAGAGTTTGGGCCGCAACAAGACACTATAATAAATAAGCATAAATAAATAAAAAACGGCACTAGTTAACCAATATTTGGGATGCGTCACGCATTCCTTTCCGGATTATTGTGAACACTGTTTGAATGCGCATTTTGGCGTACATTGTGTCTTGCAATTGTGTCCTTCGACTTGTTCTTGTCTGCGACGAGTAGTGCAAAGGATAAAGCACTAAGCGGCAGTGTTAACCAACCCCTTTTGGGATTCACCACGCATTCTACTGTTAGATGTCGTGGAGGCAGTTTGGATGCGTTGTTGGCCTGTGCAATGATTTGCGGTGGGCAGACAATGGACAAGTCAGTGGTTTACCCTTCCCAGATAAGTCTGATATCACCGACTCTGGATGTTTGGTTGGCCTGTGCGGGAAATTCGAACGAAGAACCTGGTGTCGGGTGCACGTGACAGCCAGACTCTGCTCCGACTGCGCTACAGACGTACTAACAGAAGAATCAGAAACAATAAATAAACTGGCGAAATCCGCGCATGGATGTGATTTCTGGATCACAGACGTGAGAAATTAATCAGAATTGTTGTGGTGGGAGCGCAATCGGAGGGGGCGCAGCACCCTTAATCGAGTCTCTTCGCCAAACCAATCCAAAAACAACTCTTAACCAACCCTGTTCTGATGGCATGTCAATGCGTTTCTACAGAATACTCAGGCGTGCACATAAGTAGGCTCTGCCACTGAAGTAATCCCCAGAAAGGATTCCATTTTTTAACTCAATCAATTAAGGGAAAATGAAGGAGAGAGTTCTAATGTCTATTTGAAAACTGCCACCTTTCTTCATGGTTTAAGTTAAAATCAGTTCATTTTAAGGCGATCGAAAAATCGTTTTTATAGAAGTTTTTGGGCAGAAACACAACTTATCGTTAGTTTTCAGGGATAAACCAATGCCTTGTTGCTTTGAAAGCTGAGCCACGTAGTATTACTGATGTGTGCATTTTATTGTAATTCTCGTACTGACAACGAATTTTAAACGCATTTTTTTAGAACGGATATATCACATATTACCACAGTTCGACATACACTAAATCCTTATAGAGTCGGTGTGTTTGCATTGTTAAGAGAGTTAAATCTACTTCAGGGTGTGCCAAAATTCTGAGCTTCCTGCTTCCTCTGCTCGTCAATGGGTACCGACTTCATACCAGGCGAGGGTCTGGAGCTTGGACATGGTTATGCGTGTATTACTCACTTCGTGTGAAAATCACAATGCGACTCCTTTTTTTGAACTGTGAATCAAATTATGCACTTTCGTGTACTGATTTCGACTTCAACCTGTTTTTACGACAAGCGGTTTTTACGAGCTATAGAGCAGCTCTAATGTAAGCCCGCATCATTGGCAAACAGGTTCAAGTTCAGTGCTATAGAGGCAAGTCTTCACATTTATGACGAAAAAAGATGCAAAAAGTCTTCTCTATACTTCTAGGCCTCATGTTAGTACTCTGTTTCTATCCTGGCCGGATACCCGTCTCAATGAGTCCAAGCACAGCAAGCTATCATCCAAAAATATGAGACTTCACATGGCATAACTGTGAAATCACAAGCGTGTGATTCCATAAGGCTTGTTAATATATTTATCCAGTCAGCCATTTGTAGAACGCACTTTTGTTTTCTTGAATGTGCCTGCGAGGCGAATAACATTCCACGCATGTGGAAGAAGTCGACCGACTGTCGGCTTATGTATTTCTAGCCTTCAGTAGGTAAGCTAGTAAATAATTGTAAGATCCCAAACTCGCTCGGTCCAGCTGCACCGCGTGAGTTGTGTGAATGCACACAAACACCGCATTTGACGCGACCGCGCTAGAAATGCACCTCAGCGGCCACGGTGGAGGCTTTTCTTCCTTCGCCAAGGCGCGTGCGTCGCGTCGTGTCGACGTGGCAATTTTCGATATCCACCGACACCACGGTCAGTCGATATGGAGGAGGATCTTTGATCGGTCGATAGCGGATCGCGGCTCTTCCACCGCCGCTACAGGAGCACTCGCACAAGCAGCTTGAATGCGCCACAACATGGAGTCCCTTCCCTGGCCTGTCTCTGCGCTCCAAGAGCGCAGAACCCAACAGCGGACTCCCCTGAGCGACGACAGCAGTTTCTACACGAGCAGCTTGGATGGCATCCAACCTGAAGTCCCTTCCCGAGCAGAACACAGCCGCGGACTCCCCTGAGCGACGAAGGCAGTTTCCATAAGAGCAGCTTTGGTGGCACACACCCTGGAGTCCCTTCCGAAGCCTAGTTCTGCTGCGGACTCCTCCTGAGCGGGCGTTCCAAAATAAGGTGATGAAGGTTTTCAAATTATAACTGTGAAACAACTGACAACTTTACAAAACAATATATAAGGATAAAGGATAAAGGACGGCGTTACTCAATCCCTTCTGGGATGCGCCAGCGCATTCTACTTCTACGGGATGTCGTGGAGGCGACATGAATGCATATTTGGCCATACAGTGACTTGCGGTGGCCAGCCGATGAACAAGTCAGCGCTTTATCCTTCCCAGACAAGTCTGGTACCAATTCATCGACCCCGGAGGGATGGAAGGCTTGGTTGGCCTGGGCGGGAAATCCGAACCAGGAACCTGGTATCGGGTGCACGCGACAGTCGCGCCTCCTCCGACTGCGCTACACGCGCCCGCAAAACAATATATAGATAACAAAATCATAGACATTCGGCAACACTATATTAGTCTGGTTTCGAAGTGGCCCATCTTGGGGCGAACACAGAAGTCAAAGCGCTTGGTGAAGTTTTTGGTGATGGGCCGCAGGTCATCTGGAAACAGTCGTTTCCACTTCCAACGCAGAGATTCCTTCAGGGCCTCCAGGTTATGGTGGCGCTTATCACGGACCCTGGCCTTCGAAGCGAATCACGCGCTGTTGTTCGTCGGATTCAGGTCCGGGGAGTGCGTTGGAAATTCCGCAGACATGACGAAGTTCCGAAAATTGGCCTTGCACCATGTCTGAGTGCTTTTCGCCCTGTGTGCAGGGATTGAGTCCTCTGGAAACGTACAGCGCACTGATGAACTACTGCTGGGACCAGAAACGTACCAAAGCCTCGAAGATGTCCCGTCGGTGCACATCTTGACTTATTTTTTTACTCCTTCGTCTACAAAAACCATGAGTTCTTTTCGTTGGTGTAGATTGCACCCCAAACCATGAGCTCCTGCGGATTTTGACGATGTTCGGCGATGGAAAAGGTAGCTGGAGCCTTCCCAGATCAGGTCCTGCCGTGTTGGAGGTCGTGAGCCCACTCCACGATGAACAGCCGAACAGTGTTCGCTCCCACCCGCGACCTGCGGCCCGCAGCTTTAGCCGGCGGCATCGATGGAGCCTTTCGCGCAGATTCTTGTCCATCAAGAGCTGGACTTTGGCATGGTGCTTGTAGCACTTGAGTCTATGTTTCTTTCTGGCTATTCGATGCACTGATGTGCAACTGACACAGATACATATCATGGGTGATGATTTTCCGGATCTGCATCCTATTGACAGTGCGAATTCTCAATTGTCCTGGACGGCCACCTTCATGGTCAAGCTCCTTACATCGACAAGTTTCTGTGGAGACAGCCGACCGAGCAGCTTAACAATGTCGCATTGGCGCTTTCCTTGACGATGAAGCTCTAGAATCGCAGTGTGATGATTTGACATGTTGAGAAAAACCGTAATTGGGACAAAATAGAGCTTTGAAAATTACGAAACGGACAGAAAGGTACGCACAACAAAATGGCGCTATTTTCGCCATGCTGCAGATCGATGCTTTCGATTGGGAGAACGTCAAAACTTCATCACGTTACTTTTGGAACACCCTGTAATATAAGTGCGCTACTGTAGGTACCTTAGAATGAAGCTACCGTTTTTACAACAGAAGCAACAAGAGACAAGAGCTAAGGTAATGTTTTCAAGAGTCACATCTCAGATGTTGTCAAGACATACTGGAGGCCTTACCCTACACACTACTGACCGAACTCAGTTTAACATGTGGATTGGCTTTCATTAAAGATTGCCAACTTATGGAGAAATCGAGTTAGATGTTTAGATACGATGAGAGTTTCTGAATTGGCTCACTCCAGGACTCTCCGTTAACGTCATAAACCACTTGGAGAGAGCAGAACATGACCTTCAGCACTTTGGTTATCCGAACTCACTAATGCTAAGCAGATGATGAACTGCAGCTGATGAAACAACTGGATAGCGGAATGCGCTTACCCACTTCTGAGTCGCCACCGAAACTGCTTTGGCTAAACACCCTGATCTCTTTATGAAAGGTTTGTGTGAGCTGCCGTGCTCCTTTGAACTATGGTATGCGCGTCACCTTCGCTGGTGGATACAACTTGCAAAGTTCGAAGCAATTTTGAACGATAACATAGGCAGTGCGTAACTATATACATAGCTCCCATCTGCGGCGGCGTCTATGAGAGGGAATCTGAGATGAGCGTTTATGCAGGACTGATAGAGGACTGCAGAACCCTCTCAGGGATTTTTTGGAGTTGTTTTCGTATGAGTTCAGAGTTTATTTTCCAGGTATCAAATAAATCACTTTTACAGGTTTCACTGGTTCCATGCTCATACTCATTGTTCCTGCCATTAGTTCTTTGAAGCGGGCATTCGCCGTGTTATTCGCGCATTCCGATATGCGAGCGGATCAGGGAGAGGCGAAAATTTTGAAAATTTTCCCATAAAACGAAAAACGGAAAATTTCGAAATTATCACTTTCGCTATCTTTTGCATGAGATGCGTCTCTACTAGTAAAAAACACTTTCATACCATTTCATGCTAAACTGAACAGTATCAACGGAAGCTGGATAGTTTTGAGAACACTCCCCAAAAAAGCGAAGGGGTATGTAACTAAGACAATTCATCTTTTTTCGCAAATTTATAATTGACTTGTTAACTTAATTGAGTGTAGTGCTTCAATTTTATGAAATTTTCATTTTTAAAAATATGAACTGAGTTAAACATTATTTAACGAGCGGTAAAGCAGCGATTCTTGAAAAGAAGAGATCTTACCATGTGCAGGTTAGGTCGGTACGATTTTCCTTTAATTGATAGTGTAAACGCTGTTTACTTGAAACTTTAAAAAGGACGTGTGTATTTCCTTCTTAACATTGTTGTTCTCATGCCGTTTACTGTGCTTAATTACACGTAAATAGAAAATTTTGCTATCAATCAAAGTAGAGTCGAGGTGCTGGCACGACGACACACTCCTTCAAAATATAAAACTGTGATATTTTATTCTTCTTAAAAAATAAAATCTTTATAAAGTTTGAAGCACTGTGTTTATCTTTTTGGGAAAGTGGAATTATAACATTTCAAAGAAATTAGTAGTGCAGGAACCGGGCAGAAAGCAGACGGTATGTGAGCGTTTGGAAGAAGCACTGTGAGATATATGAAATGTTTGAACTCCGCTCAACCTGTCGCATTATGTACAGATTTTATTGTGGATACTATTAACATGAAGTTCTGCATTTTAAAATCGTCGCCTTCCAGTATCTCCCTTCGAAGACACTTTATTTAGAGCAACCGCTTGATTAGTTGGAATGCCTACGGATAAGTCTTTTAGGTAAATCTAGTCTCCTAGGGCATTTAAAAATAGATACAGTACCGGACATGCCGCTGCGTCCAACAAGCACAAAATACACAAGCTGCAGCCGGAAGGGTTCACACTTGGCAGAGTTATCGCGCTTCAAACTCGCTCGCGCGTACAATTTGCGAGCGGTCGCGCCACCTCGACTGATAGGTTTGATTGTATATGCATTGTTCTCGGTGCACTCCATATGCAAGCTGGACAGTCTTGGAGCAACTCCTAAGTAGCGCGGCTAGGGATTTCTGATAAAACTCCCTAAACTCTCACTCTACAAGGTCACTCTATAGGTTGTCGCGCCCACTCGATTGATTCTATCAGGCCTATATACATAACTTGTTCACAGAACGCCAAGCCGGCAGTTAGCTCCAAACAGTAGGCCATGCTCGTCCAAGCGCATGGGTAGGCTCCTTCCATCAGCCTAACGTCCAGAAGTTGAGGGAGCGGCGCCCTAACGCGACTTGCGTCACACGCGACGCGTGGCGAGCGGAAAACGGTGCTCTCCGGCGCCCTTTTGCGCCCCTTGTGCTTGTTAGACGCAGCAGCATGTCCGATACTGTATTTTTGTTTTATTATTTCCCGCTTCGCTTCTTTGCTTGCTTTGTTTTTTCTTTTTTTTACTGTCAAAGATATTCCCAACAGTGGAAGGGGTTTCGGATTTTCAGCAACACCGACTGAAGCTCAGAGTAGAAAAACTCGGAAACTTCTAGTCCGCTGGAGGGCCAATGTATAGGCCGTAGTACAGACCACATCGTGTTTAAACTAGGCAAAAACTATAATTCTCACGGAAATGAATGTGCTCACTTACGAAAATCTCCAGAGGAACTAGAAAAACCTTTAAACTTGTTCGTTTATAAAAGAAGTGCTGTGGTTACTTTTTCGAACTTTTTCGAAGGCGACGTTGAGGTCCCCACGTGGCTTTGTGGTAGTTAATTCTTAACTCTATTGGTAGCCTTAACCTTATCAACTTGCAACCAAGTTGTGGAGGAAGTATGGCTCTAAGAAACGCCACGTGAACAATTCTTCAAGTATGTAGCCAACTTCAGTCACATGCCACGACACTGTTCTTGAGTACATGAAGTTATGTCCTATACTTGAGACGGAGGGGACAACTTGTTACGCTGTACATTTTGTATGTTTGGTGCATCCTGTGAACATGGCCCACGCTCTACTTCGAAACTTTACAGTGCAGACGCGTTCAATTATGCATGTAGAAGCTACATTCAAGATAAGACATTCTATGTAGCAGCTGATCAGATAGCCATGTTATAACCATGAAATATTAAAATCCCCGGAGCTTTTCGCAGAGTGCCGACGTGTCGGGGATTTCGTGAGGGGTCTTGCTGAACTAGCACTATTTCGCAGCCCTGTGGCATGCGTGGACATTAATTTAAACTTTTTAATGGAGCTTTGCAGACGAGACCCAGCGATGATCAATTTGCAAGAAAATTGAAATATGTGTGTAGGCTCTACACAATTTCATCTACAATTTGAAAATTTGAAGATGTGCATGTAGCAGTTTTGACACCACATAGCCTAAACCGCTTCGTTTTTGTTTTCACCAAATCCTAACTACCTTCTCCTGCACCCATCTGTCATCTCTTGACTCTATACTCATCGTCAGAAACCGATTACTATCATCAACTGCAACTCGCTATACTCAGCTTCTGATGGGATCTGATGCTCTCTACGATGAGCTCTGAGACGTTGATGAAGTTATCCGTAACGAAAAGTCCTTCTACATACAAGTTCATCGTCGCAGAGTTCAAAATCAGAATGGCTCGCGAGGGGAGTATATGGTCAGACAATTTGGATCTGGGTAGCGGAACGACAATCGTAATCTTCTCGATACCCCGCTACATCTACACACCTTTACATGAAGACTCGATCTTCATGAAGAAAGAGGCTGTCGGTCGACACGTGAATAACCCAAGGTTATGACTTACGCCGAACTCGACCATGGACTTATCAACCGGCAGTGGTGTCTGCAGGAAACGTTCCGGACAGTGGATGAACGCCGAGGAACCCCCTAGGCATTGTGTACAAAGTGTGAAAGTGGTCAGCTTGCTTGATCTATGAGATTTTGCCCATGACTTTTGTAAAGCGGAGCGTCAACTTTCAAACTCATATGCTTCTTAAACATTCTTGGTTTAATGGACCTGTTTGCAAAATGCTTTTGGAAATTACTATCTTATTTTTGGTCTAAATCATATTTACAGTCTGATGGTGAGAACTTACGTGTGATTGGTAGGCAAAAGAATAGAGGCACAGCGGTCTACTCTCATTGCATGCGTATATTGGGATTACTACTACTACTATTACATTTTATTACATCTTCTTCTTCAGCGTTTGTCCCGCAGCGAAGCGGAGTCCGCTATTCTGGAGTCACCTTCCCGATCCAGCGTTAGACTAGGGTGGATGTCAGTAACCTTCAAGTCTATATGTACCGTATCAAACCAGCGGTACTTTGGGCGCCCTCTAGGCCGCTTTCCTATTACCTCGAAGTCAAGGTCTATCTTGCGGACGGTCTTCATTCATTTTCACGCAGAACGTGGCTGTACCATTATACGCTTCGCGCCTCTTGTCAGCTATCGGCACGAACTTCTGCTGAATGGCATCGTTTCGGATGCGGTCCGTTACTCCAGCCGTCCAGCGAGCATCTTCGTCTCTATGACGCTGAGGCGTGCTTCAACTTCCTTAGTCACAGGCCAATACTCAGCGCCGTACATTGCTACTGGCCGCACCACTGCTCTGTAGATCTTCGACTTCAAACGCTCTGCTACCTTCCAATACAATCCGTACACAGTCAAGTGGAACAAGCTACAGCGTAAAGTGGACCAACCTGCACTCACGTGCGAACTCACTTCATCCATCAGTTTGCCGTCAGACGCCATTGCTGATCCCAGGTACTTAAAGACCTAAGTGTTGAAAGTTCGATGCCTATAACCGTGATTAAGCTGGACTCGGTGACGGCCGTTGTTGGATACTCGGTCTTCTTGACGTTCAATTTGACTCCGAACATCTCCAGGCGGTCGTACCAAGCTTGCACCTACCGCTCGAGATCACCTTTATCATCGCAAGCGAGCATCACGCCATCAGCATAAAGCAGCGTCCAAGGAACAGGCTGTTGAATGTCTTGCGTAATGGCATGACGACAACAACGAGGAGGGGAAGAAGTGCAGAATCCTGGTGTACCCCGACAGAGATGGGAAACTCCATCGAGGTTCCAGTTGCAGCTTGAACTTGGCTGTTTGGACAAGAGAAGAGAATTCGCCCTCACTCTACGAGCTCTTCAGAAACTCCACGATGTCGCAAGGCGTACAATATCACTTCACGCGGTCAGCGGTCAAAGGTCTACTCCACGTCGAAGAAGGCGATATGCACTGGCTTCTGTTTATCGTGCTACTTCTCTAATAGAAGGAGGCGACATGCATAGCGTCAACGTTGTTACAGGCAGGTACGAAGCCCAAGCTAGTAATGGGATTACTGTCATGCATATATCCATTCATCTCTCTATCTATATAATGATGTAGACTACTCGAAGGTAGCGGGTCCGTCTTACTGCAAGGACTTTGATTTCTGCAGCAGAAATTTAAGTAAAGAACTGCGTGGTACCATGGGCTAATAGCGAGAGATTTTGGAGGAACCATCGCATTCGGTCTCTCCAAGGACATTCATATGGTGGTTGAACTGCCTAGCAAGTGTAACTGAGAGCAGGATATCAGGAAGCTTCATCGTTATCATTCCCTGCATTGAGATCCAACGTCCGTCCAAACCGGGGTACCTGATGTTGATATTCTATGGGTGATTGGGCATTCTTCGGTAAAATTTCCTAGGAATTTGTTGAATTATTAGTCATTCTAGGCTCTCGTATGTTCAAAACCATTTGCGCTCGAAAAGAATTTTATTTTGAAAATGGGAATTTGAAAGAGCGTCATTTCTTCTGAAATACATATTTCAGACGTTCGTTGCAGTTTTCATAAAGTTTTTCATTTATCAGTCTAACAAGTTCCACCACCTCACATATGAAATCCTCATCTTAAATTTACGTTGATTTCTGCTTGAAAATGTATCCGACTTTACTTTAGCTGCTGACTATGACATCCCAACTTGGTTCGATGATAATTTGCAGTGGTACATGCACTTGTCATTGTCACTGAGTTGAAGAATAGCAAAGCGACGAGATTCGAGATGAACTTTTCCAGCACCAGAGGTGATAAATCATGTTGAATGTCTGTCAAAGGAAACGCGAAGAAGAAGCTTTCAGTTGCCTCTCATCTCAACACGAGACCTCTAAAGGGAAATAAAAGGTCTAGCAGGATTTGAGGAAGAGGGCATTAATGCGTGTGGGACAGTTAGCCTTATTTACAACGATTTTACTCGAAAGCCGTTTAAACGCAGATGTAACGGATTTACATAGTCGCCTGCCTTCTCTTCTTCCTTTCTTTCTGAATCTTTCTGAAAAATCTGAAAAAAAAAGAAAAATCTTTCTGTGCATTTTCGAAATACATAGTGAGAAATCCGACCGTAATTTGCAATACGTTTTATCCCAGGTCATAGCCTTTGTATTCTCATCCCATATCTATCGCTGCCTTTTCCACTTCATTGTTTGCAAATCGTTTCTTATCCACCTGCTCTAAATTTAAACCACCCGTCTCAACAAGTGAAAATAGAACAACCATGTATCAGTGGTTTATCAACAAAACCTACGTCTTGCAACTTTCATTAGATTGGTACTTCAGTGCATTGGCCAATACTAGTCTGCTGCCAATACACCATGGAAGGCGTTAAATAACCTGTGTTATAATTTAGAAATTTGTTTAAGAATGGAGGGGCAAGTATAGGAGTTGCGAAGTTGTATTCTAAGCACCTCATCAGGAGCTTTTAATATTTCTGGGAATTTGAGAAATGTGGGCAGAATATTATTAAAATACGGATCTATGTATGAACATAAGAGCATAATATGTCCTCGCTCTCCGTCGATATTAATTCTGTTAGTGAAGTTCTAACCTAGTTCAAAGATAATAATATTCTGAAGCGAGTGAAGCAGCATTATCCTCACTATTGCATGAAGAACAGATTTTTTAATCGATGAGGTGATTAGCGTTCGGTACAAAGTTATTGATGAACCCACTGGCGTTGACCATTTCAGTTTCCGCCACACTACCCCCCCCCCCCCCCCCCCGGCTGAAAACAGAGGAACACTGAACAAAAGCGCCATTTAAGCGGTAAAAGAGCATCACACGCTAGAGAGAGTCAAAACATCATGCGCAGGGTCTCTGATCAGAATGCTTTTAGGCATTCAGCTGGCTCTTGAGATGCTTTTCGGTGATTTCGCTTTTATCCTAAAACTTTTTAGTTATATAGTAATTTTGCAGTTAAAGTTAAATTAGAAAAGAATGCGAAAAGTTGGAATCTAAAATCTTCTGCGTGACATTGAAAAAGGAAACATTATTGGCTCCAAATCTTCAAAGAAGTATGCGGTGTTGAGTTGATTAGGTGGGGGAGGGGAGGTGCTGCTTTCAATATGTGGTACGGTGGGTGTGTTTGTTTCAATGACAGGGGCACAAGTCCCGAGAAGCAGTAACTTTTCCTCAAATCACAGCAATAGAATCGGAAGGCTTGTGAGTCAATGTAATTACCAACTCAATAACCTAATCCAGACGGTCATTGCACACGGCTAACGATTCACATCAGGCAGCTACTCACCACACGGATCGAGGTTGGGCTAGTAAACGAGGTCGCGTAGGGATGATGTCCTGAAAGATGAAAAGCGATTTACCTAATTCTCAGCGCTTGATGGTAGGACCAATTATCTGGACCTGGGAAAGATCGGACAATGATGGGCAAAAGAATTTGATTGTTCGTGGAAAGCAATATTGTTGTGTGGGGAAGCAGTTCACTTGAGGAAGCAGTTCACTTTCACCTTGCTCCATGACGGCAGACTCTTGTGACCTTCTTTCTATTCAAGAAGAGCAAATTACTCAGAGAGCGGTCCTATACGCTCAACTAGACCAATTAAAGTGGAGCTTCTCTGTATGCATCAGCGCCTTCGGAAAAACAAGCTAAAGAAACCTCCAAAGGCACAAGCCTTGTAGAAGCCTTTCTAAGTGCATCTTATACTACTCGTCTTTTGCTATTGGAGTACTAATCTCCTACAAAGAATTGCTAAGGCTTTCATTTTCGCGTCGCGACGAGGCGAAGAGGAGTTGTAAGCTTCTGATTTATGGAACAAACACCTGATATCGCTGAGAAATAGTGCAACGTGGGAAAAACAATCGAATCATTTGATCTAACAGACTTTAGTTTGTTAAGAAAATCGGTGCACCTTAAGTCTTTTTCTCCACTACGACGAGGGTCAGCGATGCCAACGAGAGCGTAATACACCTATTATATTAGTAATAGACCAGATTTCCTTATCTCCTCGAAAATTAGTTGGAGATACTTTTTTAAATTTTGGCTTACACCTGGAACGCCTGTTATGGAAGGTAGAAACTATTAGACGTTATAGCGATTTAAGCCTTTGCGGAAGGCGGAACAAACCCAAACCTTCTGCTATCCGGGCAGTGATGCTACGCCTTGCGTCACCAACCGTGTTTGATCGCTCAGAACATCCAGGATTTCTTCCTATTCAGCGACGACCTGTTATCACTCACCCGTGATATTGGGATGAGCCAGCCACTGATATCAGCATGAGATCAGTTAAGGTGGTCTTCGTAGAAAGATTTCTGGGAGTTCTGCTTGGCGCAAGCGCTTAAATCTAAACCAAGCACCCATCTAACAATAGCCGATGAATTTCAGTTCCTTCCGTCTTCGAAACGGTTTCTGACTTTTCCGCCTTCTTTTATAAAATTTTGTACATCTTTTTTACACGTATTTAATAGCATGTGCTTGAACGTCTCTGCTTCCCATCGTTCCAACTCCCATCCCGTTGGTAAACAACAATTTCCTTCTCATTGCTTCAAAGGATCGCATACGCATGCATATCTTAGACTCCAAAACCCTCTTAATTGGCATTGGATGGCTAATCTGCGCGTAAATAGGCGGCTGGTTCTGTGTTTGAGGTCCACATTTCTCCTGTCCTTCTACTAATTTCTCCTTTTCAAAATCATTCTCAATTTTCTACTTCAACTGAACTCGTTTAGAACGTGTTCGTTCTGCATCTTCTTGTTTTCCATATGATATAGAGCAAAAAGAAAAAGGGTAGAAACGAAGGGATACAAATTTTATTTATTTAGATACTCTGTGTAGGACAGGAGTTAGATAAAACTGAAATAGAACAAGCACCAAAACTCACAAACAAAAGTAGATCTCAAACATCTACGCACAGAGAATTTGTTTTGCTGAGATGCGTTTGAAAGAATATATGGATTCCGGGAGAGACGTAATCTTACTAATCTAGGCAGATCAAATGCTACTCTGAGGAATCAAAGGAATTCTTATCAAGCCTAAGGCCTATGTTATACTTCGGTGATGGTGTTGT
Organism: Heligmosomoides polygyrus polygyrus; assembly: GCA_947396885.1. Lineage (NCBI taxonomy): Eukaryota > Metazoa > Nematoda > Chromadorea > Rhabditida > Heligmosomidae > Heligmosomoides > Heligmosomoides polygyrus. The sequence goes on along the minus strand of OX377201.1, from coordinate 77,344,341 downwards.
GGGCGACGTCGGCGGCAGTGTTACACGGGTTGCTCCTCAGTGCGTAGCAGCAGCACAGCGTCGCCGACTCGTCGCCGAAGTATAACATAGGCCTAAACGTTTCACCTTAGGGCCTATTCATACTTCGCGACAAGAGCGACAAGAGCGACAAGAGCGACTGGAGCGAAGGACATAGTGTGGTGTACGTAAATAATTGCGTACTCCACACCTCCGAATGTAGTGTGAAATGCGTAATTATTTACGTACGCCAGACTACATCCGTCACTCCAGTCGCTCTTGTCGCTCTTGTCGCTCTTGTCGCGAAGTATGAACAGGCCCTTACGCTAGCCTATGATTTATCCGCAGGACGTAAACATTCCTCTAAATTGTTTTCATAATGAATGCGTCTTTCCGCTTTCTGTTCACTACTAATTATAGCGTTCTTTCTGTTAATCCATGAATGAGTTTTTTCTTGATCGTTTGACAGCATTTACGTAATAGTAGTGAGTAGGAAACAGCGAATGTGAAGAAGTGTGCTCGCATTATGTTGGCGGTGCTTTTGAGGAATCTCAGATCGCTGGCCGATGTTGTTGTTTATATGTTGTTCACCTGTTATTCCTTCTTCTAGGAAAAACCCCTCCGATTCAAACTGGCTTGACCATCAGCTGGCCACCCCAGGACACTCTACGGTACAGATACTGACTCCTTCAGGCTGCTTCCATTATATATAGTGGAAGTAGACTGCATGGCACACTCTACAATGAGAGCCATCTTTGTTTACTCAGAGCGATCCCTTAAAACACACAGTTTCCAGCAAATGGTTACTGAAAAACTTCCATTGAATTCCGTCATTATCATTCGAATTGTCGTCTCCAGTCGTAGCCAGAGTTACGGAAGTGCAGATGAGATTTCAATGAGTGGACGGAAGAACATACACCTTCATTCTAGGAAAACATAGTCCTTATCCCTTCGGACCATCTGGAGCTTGCAATTCTTGGGCACATGTTGACAGAAGCCTGGTTACCTTGTTTTCGCAGAATAGACAGCCCTACGCGCTCTTCTGTGCTGCCAATTTGAAATTTGAAGCGGAAGTGCCTAACAATTCACTGTAAAGCGACCAATATATATTGAGGCCAAACATGTGGCAGTGGCAAAGAAAGCAACACTTCCACATGACAAGAGATCGTCCTGAACCTCAGTCATTTTTAAAAGTGGTTGCGAGGCCTCGAGGCTCTTCAGTGATAAATTTCTCTAATAGTGGTTAGCCTCTTCCATCTCAGCTGGCTCACACCTTTCACAAACGCTGGGGTTTTCGAGCTTCCCAAATCCTGCTTTTTAGGCGCAGTTCTTAGTGAATACGTGTCATTTATACGGCTTATGTGAGCGCTTTCCTTGACGCCTGTTCTTGGCGTCATGTATGTATGACAGCTTCAGTTCTTTAGTCGCCTATCGTGCTCTTCGCTCCGGTTGTCGGAGCTATGCACGTTGGTGTTGGTTGTCACTTTTTTAGGGAAGGGGGAGGCCTCAGAGAACCAATGACTTTCTAAGGAATGCACTAAATTCGGCAGGCTATGTGATACAAGTCATTGACTGCAGTCAATTTCCCTGGTAGATTTTGCAATTGTATAGGTTGGCGGGTGTTGCTGACGCCTGTAAAGGTCTGACTGCTCACCGAACCAAGTTGAATTTTTGGCGACAGTGTCGAGAAAGACTAGGAGAGTGACTTAGAAAGCAGAGCTGCGCTCAAGGCTGAGAACTTGTTCGGCTGCTCAGTGCTTTTGCAATAAAGATGCCATATCATACAAATCGCAAATCGGTTATGACGAAAATCCAACGTTTTCATTCGGATTTCTCATCATGGGCTCAGTCTTCTTGACATTGATTCACCCGTAGGTGTCGTCGCGCGAGACGGTCGTTCCAGACCGAGACGAGCTGTTCGAGATCGATTTTATTCTCCGAGGCATGGAGAACATCATTGGCGTATAGTAGCTATGGGGTCAGGGCATTGGATGTTGCCGGTAATGCTGCCCATGATGTGAGCAAGTAACATCAGCAAAAGGGTATTTCCTTGGTGGACGCCGATGAATATTCCGAACGGCTTTGACGTTCCAACAGCACCTCGGACTGGGCCGTTCAGGGGCGATAGAGCTGTTGATCCATAGGATCAGTTGTTTTATGGGATGATTAACGTCGGCATTTATCAATTATCCTTTGCTTTTCTTCAGATTGCTCCCGTACCCAATTTCTGCGGGATGTCGTCGAGGCGATTCGAATGCGTATTTGGCCTACAATCTGAATTGCGGAGGGTACTCGTTGGAATTTGTGTCAGTGTTCCACACTTGTAAGACGAATCTTGTGCGAACTCGCCGTCTTTCAAGTGACGAGAGACGTGAAATGGATGGGCATCATTTACATTTATGGTTAGCGAAGTTACCATGGTTCAACCGGGAAGCCATTGCTGCAAAACGGTTGATGTTCGGGAAACGTGGCCATGAATTTAGCATATTGTTGATTTGCAAAATTAGGCTGTTGAAATTCAACTTTTTCCTTCTTTGCACACCGTGTTCATTGCAAGGGGATGTATGCGCGACTGATTCAGCATGCAATTTGTGTTTCTCAGTTTTTGTGTTCCGATTTCAGAATGTGGGCGAGCAAGCGACCATGCTATCGGCACGCAGTCGACACTTGGACCTTTCATACATTCTCGAACCTCTTCCATCAATTTGGGGAATGCACTGGGCAAACGAAGAAACCAAACAGACCACCCTCGCCTTCATCACCCATCAATCATCTTGGATGGCACGGCACTTAATCAAATGTAGCGATTCAAGTGTTCTGCAAGTTACCTTCGATATCATCTAACTAGAAGAAACTGCTCGAACATGCATGAAAACGCAAGAAGTGAATCTGGCGTTTGCTTCCTCATCCAAGGACGGCGGTAGTACCACTCGCGCTGTTCGGATGCAGAACTCATTTGCTCATTTATTTATACCTCTGCATAGAATTTTTATGGGATATCGTGAAGGCAATTTCAGTGCTCTGCCAGTACGTCAATGTTCAGTGGTGTGTCATCCATCTCAGGAGGAGCGACACCAAATCACCAATCCCGAATTGGTGGTATGTTTGTTTGTTTGTTATTGGCGAGACTCGATCGAAGAACGTCGCTTTGGGACCCACACCACGCGAAATCCTATGCCTTCTGTCACTGTGCTGCCACTCGCCTCTACGTTCTGTGTTCCTACTAATATTTCAATACAGTCATCTACTGAGTGGCCTGAGGGTGCTTCCTCTACTATATGAAAATGCAAGAGATGGATTTATGGAGTAGGAAGTCTTTCTGGAATTGGTGGCGATGTCTGTCCCTCCACTGGCAACTGATCGCTTCTGCGATCTAAGCCGAACACAGACTTTCAAATGCAGGCGACTATCCCTTGTGACAGGTCGGCCTACGAAGATACATGTCACATCATATGGTGCGTATCAGTTCACGTATATCGAAATAGTCCTACGGTGTTCGCGGGAACCGGAGCGGATTTGCAAAGTCCGGCGAGTGTGAGAAGAATGCGATGGTCCCTGATGCAAAAACGGCATCGGGGGGCAACTGAGCTAGTCCGAAAGTCTCGTAACGTAAGAAGGATCCGCGTACCAACGCTGAATGTAGGTACGTTAACGGGCCGCTCGTGCAAGTTGGTTGAAGCACTGGAGCGAAGAAGAGTTGATTTCTGTGCGGTGCAGGAGAAGGGTGGTCCTGCGGAAATTTAAGGGACATTGGACCTAGCTTCAACTCCGTTCTATGTGGAACTTACAGGACCATCATTGGTGTCGGAATAATCGTCTTCGATCGATTTCGTGAATTGATAGTAAAGGTCGAACGCCTTAAAGATCGGTTGATTAAGATGGTTGTCGCCGCTAAGGAGCGACTCTATCACTTCTTCTCTGCGTGTGCCCCACAGACTGGCTGCTCCAATCAAACCAAGGAAGTGTTTTGGAGCCCGCTTGATGAGAAGACAGCAAGGGTACCGACGAGGGATGTTACTATAGTCGGTGGTGACCTTGTTGTTGCGAAAGGCGGGTACAGCTGGTTTCGGAACGCCGATGGTGAGCGTATTCTTAAGTATGCGGAATCGCTAAACCTCACAGTTGTGAATACCGTCTTACGAAAACGCGACTTCCACCTCATCTCATACTACATATAGTGGGAGCTCAAAGTCTCAGATAGACTTTGTGAAAAACGGATGTCAGATAGAATTTGACATACGTTTTTCACGATTCGGTCGGAGGCCAGCCATACCATTAACAAGGGTGGTCCAGACAGGGCCACCGATTTCGCTGAAACTTCGTCTAGGGGGTTATTTGGGGTGCTGATCGCGAATCTGACATCCGTTTTTCACGATTCTGTCTTTACCTGCCGTCACCAGCAGAAACTTTAAGAATGTAATCCTGTGCCTTCCTGTATCTATATTATCCAGCCGAATCGTGAAGAACGGATATCAGATTCGTGATCACCACCCCAAATAACCCCTAGACAAAGTTTCAGCGAAATCGGGGACTCTGCCTGGACCACCCTTGTTAACGGTATGGGTGGTATGTTATGTGTAAACATGCTCTATAACAGACTATAATACCTCTAGGTGGATTACTCATATGATAAACATGGATTTTGCAAAAGTGCGAAACAAACGCACTTTGCGGGGCCCAAGCCCCCGACTCCTCGTTCACCAGCCCGAGCTCCTCCCTACTACGCTACCCCTACAGTGAGTCGCGATACGAGCCCTCAACCCGCGCGCGCCCGTCAGCCGTGGAGCACGTGAATCAACAGTGCGCCAACACGCGACTTCCGTCGCCCGTAACTCTGCGCAGAGTTGTTTGCGGTCGAGATACCTGCAGCTTGTTACTATCCAGGGAGAGGCGGTTCTGCCCATATACAACACTTGCGCCGTTTCGACCTACCGTTGAGATAGTATCCTGGTCAGATAGACTACGTCCTTGTGGAAAATTGCGACCGAGGTCTCAGGCCGTAGGAGAAGGTGGCCCCGCAACATCGTCCGCTTATCTACAGTTTAAAAATCGCCCCTCCGAGGCTGATGCAGGTGGAGCGATGCCGTTTTACAAGAATTAATGGTCGCGAGTGAAGGAGAAGGAAGCAGCTGTGATTTCTCACGTACGGTTACCGACAGCCACGACTGTCGGCCAAACTTGGAGAAAGGCTACCGACGCGATAATTCAAGCTGCGCGGTCAGAACTTGTCATTACGAAGCCTGAACGACGAAAGATCGGCAAGCAGGCATGGCTGTGGAGAGACGATGTGAAAGAAAAAGTTCGAGTAAAGAAAGTGCTCTATGTTTCTCAGAGACAATTGAGCCAATACCCGGCAAATGTACCACGAAGCGAAAAAGCTGCCAAGAAGGCTGTAGCCGTTGCAAAAGCCACTCGCTACAACGATGTCTACGAAAAGCTTGAGTCGAGCGATGGTGAGCGGTATTGGCACCGACTTGCTAAGATCAGCCATCGCCAAGCAGAGGATATTGATATTGAGAAGTTCTTTGACATCAATAATGAAGACGGCCATCATCTTATGAACCGCAAGGAAGCGTAGAAGAGATGGCACGATTATTTCGAGGAAATCTCGACCAAAGAGTTTCTTCATCCGGCCATCCGCGGTCCGGTTCATAATGTTGCTGTGGAGGAAACTGAAGCGGCTCTGATGGAACTAAGACCGGGCAAGGCGAATGGTCCAGATGACTCGCCAGCTGATTTGTGGTATTCTGTTGAGTGGTTGGCCAAGTTTTTCAAGCAAGTTGTAACGAAGAAGGTATCTGGTGGTTGGCAGGAAAGCACGACGACAATCCCGATATGGAAGAAGAAGGGCAGCCCTGCAGAGTGCTCAAATTACCGCCCGATTCGCTTGCTTTCGTAAAGCATAAAGATCTTTGAGCGAATCCTGACAGACGAATTCGCGAAAACGTCAAGCTTTCCGACAATCACTGTGGCTTCGTGGCTGGTTGTGACACCATTGATGCCATAGGTTGTCCGCCTCCTGCTGGAGAAGCACCGCGAGAAACAGAAGCCAATGCATATCGCCTTGCTTGAAGTGGAGAAGACTTTTGACCACGTACTTCGTGAAGTCATATGGTACGCCTCGAGACAGCTCGGCGTTCCTGAACTTGTAGAGTGGGTGCGAGTGCTATACTATTGTCCAAAGTGTCGAGTTCAAGCTGCAGCAGGAACCTCGACGAAGTTCCCCACCTCCGTCGGGTAGACCAGGGTTCTGTGCTTTCCTCACTCCTCTTTGTTGTCGTCATTGATGTCATCACACGATTTGTTCAGAAGCCAGTCCCTTGGACGTTACTATGCTGATGACGTAATGTCCGCTTGCGAAGATGAGGATGAACTCGAGCGGCAGGTGCAAGCTTGGTGCGACCGCTTGGAGTTGTTCGGGCTAAGACTGAACGCCAAGAAGACCGAGTATCCAACGACAGACGTAAACGAGTCCGGCTCCATTATGATTAACGGTATTGAACTTGCATGCAAGTACTTCGGTGTCCAAATATTTGGGATCAGCATTAGCGTCTGATGGCTGCCTGTTGGTTGAAGTGAACTCACGCGTGAGTGCGGCATGGTCCAAGTGGCGCTCGTTGACTGGAGTGATATGCGAGAAGAGGATTCCAGAGCGCTTAAAGTCGAAGATCTATAGAACCGTCGTTCGGCAGATAGCGATGTACTGTGCTGAGTGCTGGCCTGCGTCGAAGGAAACGGAAAGTCATGGAGACGAAGATGCTGCGCTGGACTGCTGGAGTCACACGCATGGACCGCATACCAAACGATGCTATTCAGCAAAGTTCGGTGTCGCGCCGATAGCTGACAAGATGCGCGAAGCTCGCTTGCGATGGTACGGCCACGTTCTGCGTGGAAAGGAATGTGGAAAGGAAGGCAGCGTCCGTAAGATAGGTCTTGAATTGGAAGTGTCTGGAAAAAGGCCTAGAGTGCGCCCGAAGCAGCGCTGGGCTGATACGTTGCACAAGGACTTTAAATTAGCTGGTGTCCACCCTGATCTAGCACGAAGGGAACGATGACGACATGGGGCCAGAAGAGCGGACCCCACCATGAAGCTAGACAAACTCTGAAGATGAAGAGGGTCTTTCTGGAATTGGCGACTGATACGAGCGATAGCGAAGCTTTGTGTCACATTTGAGGATCCTCCTTAAAAACATACTTTGACACGTAGGAAAAGGTGGCAGGAAAAGTCATTGATTATTCTTGAAAATTGCCTGTGACGTGATGAAGCAGACCTCCCCACTCTTCTGACTGCCGCGCTCTCTCTAAAGAATCTTTTAGTATGTCCGTGCCCTTCGATGTGCATTTTGTAAATGAGGTCTCTCGCAAGAACTGGCATTAAAACAGGTTTTCCTACTAACTCTCGTTGATTTCATCGAAGACAAGCTGCTCCACGATAGATTTGTGTCGTCGTCGTTACTGAGCACGTAATGCACTCGTACTCCCCTCTTTAATCCGTTAGTACAGAGCTCTATATTCCAAATATGTTCCAGCTTCAGTATCCTTTATTACTACAGGAGCTATTCATGCTCGTGACATGCGAGCTGAAATAACCCAGTGATGGTCAGTGCACTTTTACCGATCTCCCATCCTGGTTACCAAGCTCCTTTATCGCTACAGCCTATCTAAACCCAGGTCTTCTCCCTCTTTTTCTTATTCCATTTAAGCGATCGCTCTCGAGCTCTTGCAAGAGGATCCACTCTTTTCGGCAGTCTTTGTAATCTGATCCTTTTATGGGCGGTTTCAGAGTAATGTGTCTCCGGAGGTCACCTTGCATTCAATGGTCGTGGACCTCCGTCGGAAGGCAAACGAATATACATCTACAACATAACTGTTCCAGCGCAATTCAGTAGAGATGTATAGCACACCAGTTCTGCATAAAATTTTTAATTTTCTGCAACACAACATGCAATATGGGGCGCAAATTGCCGTCCTCCCAGAGCCACTTAGCGTGGCGTATTCTATGTAGAGACGGCGAGAACCTCCTCTGATGACAACCTACCCTCTTCTGTTTCCATTTCCTCGTGATGTTTTCACGACTCGCACTCCAGGCGCAACCTCAATGTGTGATTCCTTAACTTCTCTAGGCATGACAAAGCTGCATTAGCCGTCACTTCTGCAGCCGGATCGGCGCTGTCTTCCTCACTGTCATGAGGTATAAGGTGCCCTCGGTAATAGCGCAGTCGGAGAAGGCGACGGCTTCGCGTGCACTCCAATTACAGGTTCTTGGTTCGGATTACCCGCCGGGATCGGTAAGCTGGTACCATATTCGTCTGACAAGGATAAAACACTGTCTTTTCTATCGACTGGCCACTGCAAGTCATTGTTCAGGCCAAATACGCATTCAAATGTATTCCAGGACATCAGATAGCTGTGGAATGCATGGTGCATCCTAAAATGGATTCAATGACGCATTCCTTTATTCTTATCCTTTATTATCTTCGGGCTCATCCTTGAGATTTCTCGTTCGAGCTGTGCAGGGTAGTCCTGCGCGGATGCGTTAGCCCAAAATGCCGAATACACACGTAATTTTGTTGCACACGTCCTTTACTTGTGGCTTTCGGAATTTCACCGATCATAGAGAATCGCCGTTGGAATCACTCTGCCAAATAAACTAAATCATATAAACCAGCTGTCTGATACAGGGCGTTTCAAGAAAACACTAATTCGGTCTGATCTCGCTAGGCGGTTTCGTAGGCCAATATATAGGAATTATTCCATCACTTATATGCAGTTCTAAAAAGCTCTATTTACTATTTATTTATTTATTTATTTATTTATTGAAAATACACCCATATGGATGTGCCAATTCAATGATTCTTGTGGAACACGAAGAATACTAAGAAAAACAAGAGAAAAAATGCTCAATAGTCAGATTTAACAAAACGGGGGCATTTAGAAAAAGAAGGCTCACTATCAGTGAGGCTGAGCGGCAAGGGAAGAGAGCCAGAAGAAATGGAAGACAACCAACCCACAAAAAAAGTTATTCAGTTTTTCCACACGATAAGGAACCAGTGTCTATTAATATTACCAAAGCTCAGTACGCTGGCGACAAGAGTTTCATATCTTCTGCAAAGCACAGCATAGTCTGCTCGGTTTTGCTAACTTCAGCGATTACCGTCAGCAGCCGTTCGATTTTCTTTCCCCGCGAGATTCGCTTTGCTCTAATGACTAAAGTGGCGGGAGGGGGAGCTCCATCTGAGTCAAGGGTTTCTTGTTTTGCGCCAAGGCTTGTTCGTGTGTCCGCATCGCGTCGAAATCTCGTGAATCGCCAAGAAATATAAAGGAGTTGCGTGTATTTTTTTTTCCAGAGTTGCGAGTTGAACTGTTTTCCCTCACTGGTGACTTCTTCGCGCCAATCTTAGCTCTTCTTCAGAAAAGTAGAAACTGTAATAGATACGAGGCTGCAACGAATTCATCCTCTTGGGACCATTTCACAGTGCTCTTAGCGCTATTGGTATGTGGTGGGAAGGTCAGCGTAGTATGCCGTACTTGTGATAAAAACTCTTGCGCCAGACGGAACTCGAGCCCGCATTCGTTGCTTTCTGGGCAGGATGCAGCTCCTTACACCACCGGTGCTTGGTGGAGCAAAATCACAGATGAGTCCTGATAGGCCACGGGGATACCCCGGAGGTTACATGTGATCGAACGACGCTGTTAGTGGCATCCTGAAGTGAAAGCGGAACGTGCTCATTCGAGGCCTTCCTGGCTCCAAATTTTGTTCGCAACTAAACTTCCATATAACAACTTATAAAACAACTTATACAGTCGGTTTAAACATCAGCAACATGTAAAATACCGTTTGTTCGTTCTCTTTGTCAAAAACATGTCTGTTGCTCTCTTTTTGCGTTACTGAATTTTTAATGAGGTTATATCCCAAGTACTGCAGCACCTTGCTGTTCCAAGGACGACGTTTAGGATAAGAGAGGTTGCCAGATTACACTTTCTAAGCAGTCACCCATGATCCTATTCAGCTCGAAATAAGCTTGTCCATTTCTTCTCAATGGCTTAACTAAGAAATCGGTAGCAGGTAGTTAAAACGACACTTTGTGTAATTCTCATGCTCAGTTTCTTCGGTTATTGTCGGGCGCGTGGAAGTAGGCGGAGGCGCCGGCTGTCGCGCGCGCACATTCCGATTCAAGGCTCCTGGTTCGGTTCCCATTCAAGCAAATCAGCTCCTCTATCATTGAATTTCTGCCAGTCTCGTCTGTGAAGGATAAAGTGCTGTCTTGTCCATTGGCCGGCCTCCGCAAGTCGGTGTATGCGCCAAACACGTATTCGAGTTGCCTTCACGATATTCCATGTGGAATGCAAGCCGCGTGCTGCGAAGGGATTGGCTAGCGACGACCTTCATCTTTACTGTTTTAACTGTCGAGCCCAGATCTCATTTTCCCCTTTCCGTTTACCTCAATTAAACCTTTATCTAGGTTGCATGATAGAATTTTGGTTGCTACGATAGCGAACGTTGTGTATCGCTGGTAAAAATTATTCACCTCTATTTTGAGCCCGAAATCGTGTTAAATTAGAAAGGGTAGATAGTAAGAAGCAGCTCAGTAGCCATCTAAACGTTCATCTCTTTGTTTGAATTGGGTTCAAAAATGGAGCTGTTCTACATGAAGGGAAAGATAAGGGTTCCGTATACTCAACCAAGCATTTGGCTTTTTTCCGCTATTGCTCAATTAGACGTGAAGCTGTGTAGGCGTCTAGGAGTACCGAAACGCTATGAGTTCAAGGACAAAGACTTGACAATTGTTGTGCGTTTCGAAGCTCACGTGCAGGTTTGTGCTTAGCTGTTCGCAAAAGCTAGTTATGGTATGCTTAAATTAGTTCTTATTTGTAATGGAAAATTGTACGGGAATGCTTCTGCTGTCTGTATGGTACAAAGCAGGTGGCAGGCTCGGAAATAAAATCCTGCGTATGAAGGAGTTTTCTGTTCAGGTCTTCCGGGGCGTTCTCGTATCAGCGTCCTGCATCGGCAACTCTATAAGCGAATAAGGATCGTGTAGATAAGCCAAGTGGTTTGCTACTTAAGAGAAACTAAGTTGCTCAACCAAACATTCATAAAAAGGATAAAGGACAAAGCGTTACACAATCGCTTCTGGGATGCGCCAGCACATTCTAATTCTACGGGATGTCGTGGAGGCGACATGAATGCGTATTTGGCCATACCATACTTGCGGTTGCCAGCCGATGAACAAGTCAGCGCTCCATCCTTCCTATACAAGTCTGGTACCAATTCACTGACCCCGGAGGGATGGAAGGCTTGGTCGGCCTGGGCGGGAAATCCGAACCAGGATCCTGGTTACGGGTGCACGCCACAGTCGCGCCCGAAAACGTTCATAATGGAGGAGTTTGCGTTACTCATCGATGGAGAACTGGAAGCATCTTTCTTCGCTCTTTCTCCACTATACAGTGACATGCAATGAGTAAAATTTTTTCTCCGGTATTTATGCCGCCAGGGTTTTCACCTTGTGGGATGTACGCCCCACAAGGTGAAAACCCTGGCGGCATAAATACACTCACACACCAATGGCCAAGACTGGATGGCAAGCCTATGTAAAGGCATTGAGTTGCCCCACACAGACCCTACCTCAGCTAGGGCTTCTGCCTCCGTGTGAATCTGATCGTGTAAAGTCGCTAATAAGAGTTAGCCGTAGAAGCTGAAACAGCTTCTCCCAACATTAGTCACCTCCACATTTACGTGGATCGTTGGTCAGAACGATGCTCACTGTAGGAACTGCAGCGATGAAGCCTGAAGCCATAAAGAGCTAATAACGTAGCTAAGCTGGTGAAATCAACAATAAGGCTTAACAGAAATGAAAGTTATCCTGGAGCACAGTCTTTGGTTGTGTCTGAAATAGAGCGAACATATCTAAATACGTGATCCGAGATCGGGAATAATGCTGGCGAAACCATTCTGTTATTCGAAAACAGAAATTTGTGTACAAGTAAAGACCGCTGAATGATCGATTCCGAGAAAGCCAGTCTTATGTTCTGCCAGTTGTCGAATATTGACCAAAGATGTCATCTTGTTAAAAAAGATGATGCCATTTCACTGCGCTGCTATACATCTTACAACGAATTTAACATGGGGAGAAGAATATACAGAGAACGAAAAACTGCGAACTTGTTGTTTTATAAAAAGAAGCTGCATTTTAACTCTTAAAGTCATTTTGTCATACATACGTGAAAGAAGGAGCTTTTCTCAGCTAACTCAGCATAAACAAATGTCTGAACGGAAGGGTAGTTAATGAAGAATGAGAACGGAGCATGCCGCGCATTTGGATTAATCTTGCAGCGAGATCAAAATTAACCAAATTAAGTAGAGTTTATTGTTACAGTAATACCCGCCGCGAGCTGAATTCAGATGTTTTGAGAAAACTTTTGAATTTTGAAGAAAAAAAACGCTTTGGTGCAAGACTTTTTTCACCAACCTAATATTTTTAGCTGCTTGACTTCTTTGTCTCTGTCGTGGGCCAAAATGTTGTTTTGTGGGAATGGGCTAGAACCGGCTGGAAAACGGGTTAATAATTGAGCACATGGAAAGAGGAAGCATTTTTTGAAGATAGATATCCTTTGAATGAGACTCCTGGAAGGAGGTGATTTGCAGTTCTATACAGGTCGCGAACTGCAGCTCACACTAACGCAAGATTCGAAGTCACTGCAGAGCCAGCATAGAATTCTTCATGAAATTATGTGGTATCTGCACCAAGCATGTCTGACTGATGCGATAAAAGCTTGTTTGGAGCTAAAAACTAAATCCACGAACACAATGCATGATCATGCTACATTTTCCAACGCAGGTGTTGAATATCACCTGGACAACAACATTCTCCCTTTAACGAAGTTTGACGACTATGCACGCATTCATCAGCCTTGAACGCGGAAGCTTAGCGGCCTCTTTTGCATGGAAGTCAATGTATTCCTGGAGCTTTTGCGACAACAACCTTCGAGATCACCTGTAAAAACACACTCCACTCAGGGAAACCAACCCTGTTGAGTACCTCTATGCTCACGATATACATTGTTTGCTACACGCGCTGTCTCAGCTGAGCTAGCAAGATTAGCTGTCCCAGTTGGGTTGTGCAAGTGCGCATCAAGTAGTGCAATCAAGTTAGACCCATGTGCGTTGTCGCGCCATGCGTAAAGTTTAGCTGAAGTTAGCTATATCCTTTTTCTCTTTGTTAAATTCTGCTTTTAGCTCTGCGCTTCGACCATCTTGTAGTGAGAAGATAAATCCGAACACCTTTTGTTGGATAAGCTCCGAGCGATATTGATGTAGAACATGTGATACCTCGCGAATCGTTTAATATAAAATGATAGAAGAACTCCATCATCTATAGGATGTCGCGTGAGGATGCTCTTGAAGTCGTGGCACGATATGTAGTGACGGGTTGAGTGAGACACACATATTTTTCTTCACTTTTGTTAACTCCAGTCAACACTATACAATTGGTGACTTTCTATCAAGCCTACCACTCTACGCTTAGCTCCTTGTCAAAATGTGACACAGAAATTTTCACCCCTTCCCTCCCTCTCTCTTTCTTTCTCTCTCTCTCTCTCCCCCCCCCCCCCCCCCCCATTAACTATTGTTCAACCCTTCTCAAAACGCTGTTCTTCTACGGATATTTATCGACCAGGCCAAAGGCCACGAGATTGTCCAACACCTTTATACGTCTATTTTATCAACGTGGGTAACTCAAACTTCATGGATACAGTTTAAGGCTGCTATCAAACCGACCAGTCTATTCGCTTGATGGATAAGTTCATGGATTCTTATGGTGAGGTTGTCTCACCATAAGAAACCATGAACTTGTCTCACATAAGTATTTGCCTGGCTCTGAAAATGGAACTGATAAGAAGCGTGGAGGAATATAAATTTGAAGAAACACTGGGAGCCGTTTCATAAAGCATGTAAAGTAATCTACGATGCTGTGGAGAAACACTAAAAAGTATGCAGTTTCGAATAAGTAAATAGGATTTGATGGTGTTGGTCAAAATGGGTACTAACGAATTCTGAACCAGCTGTGGTAGAGTAGAGGCTTGCGAATTACTGACGTATGCAACCTATCAGTCGATGAATTGCTTCAAGATTTTTCCGAGAGGAGCAAAAGCACCGCCTCATGTATCACGAGCTCTGCACGCTATCATTTTCCTCGACATAATTTTGAACGTTCCTAAAATCGTTATAGGACCGGTTTTCTCCTACAGTACATATTCTAGTCCAACTACTTTATGCTCTTATAACTTGTAGAGCACTACTCATATGCTCAAATAACCCAGTAAAGATAAGCTACTGTAATTAATGATTTCCCTGCGTTCTCCAAAAATGCTCTATCGATACCTTTGCTTAACGCCAAAATTAAACAAATTTATATTCTTAATTTTTACAAAGATAAGGCATTGACTGACTCACTGCCTAACAAGAAAGAGTTCTATGGTCCTTAACTCTGCATTTACTCTGAGGTTACTTCGAACAGTAATTTTGATTTGTTTCGGTAACCGATTTTCGTTTCGCTCCCCAACCTCCTCCTGACACATAAACACAGGTGAAATACGTCTACCCCATTACTGTTTCATTTCATAACTTTAAGCACGTCAGTACTCCGATGTTCAACGACATGCACCCAGGCTACGATGCCGCATCAGTTTGTTGCTCTGTTTTAAGCGTCATTTTTTAAAATGTTCACTCGCTTTGTTTGTAAACAGATTTCGGCTCTCCTACAGGATTCTCCATTGAAAGCCCTTCATTATACAGTGATGATCAAATCTCTTAACGCAGCTCGAGAATCCTAGTGGTGCGCACACCCTCATCTGATCATGTGTTGTCCAGCTCCGCTCGCCCAGTATTTTCCCATCGCCCATACTTACCACATGGTCTGGTGCGCTTTTACGCCTATATTGATATCTATTATTTATAACCGAAAGATGCATAAATAGCCGCGCCTGCACATGCTGGAAATCTACCCAGATGTGCCGCTCCATGTACTCTCATGTTGTTTTTGTCCTCAAACTCTTGATTCATCAAACGAGAGTCTTTGGGGAAATTTCTTCATCGAAATCCAGTTATTTTTTAACTACTTCGAAATGTGATTATTTGGTTGCCTCCACTGCTGGCTTATTGCTCTTCTGCGAAGACTGAGGCTTCGATTCTACTCTTTCACTAGTTCGCTTATTTTCTCATGCTCACATTGATTGCCTCTCCATCGTTTGTCATTTTCTTCCCTTATTTCACAATTTACCGTTTCGATTAGCATCCTCTTTGATTTTGGTGCGATCATTTTTACTAGTGCCTTAGCTCCATTGTGTGTTGCACCAACTTCTTGATGTCTCGAGCCACATGGGCGCTCGAATTCACCTGAATTTCGGCTAATGATTTTGAATTGGTTTGAGGTTGATTTCAGGGCACACATGCATTGGTTGGGCGCGTGTAGCACAGTCGGAGGAGGCGCGACTATCGCGTGCACCCGATACCAGGTTCCTGGTTCGGATTTCTCGCCCAGGCCAACCAAGCCTTCCATCCCTCCGGGGTTGGTGAATTGGTACCAAACTTGTCTGGGAAGGATAAAGCGCTGACTTGTTCATCGGCTGGCCACCGCAAGTCATTGTATGGCCAAATGCGCATTCATGTCGCCTCCACGACATCCCGTATAAGTAGAATGCGCTGGCGCATCCCAAAAGGGATTGAATATCGCCGTCCTTTATCCTTTATCCTTATTATGCATTGGTAATCTAGCATCCTCTCAGAGCTTGGGCGGCTTCTCGACAAGCCGTGGCTGTTACTCCTTATCACCAGAGATGTGCGGAATTTCCGTTTCCGTGTTCCGAATTCCGGTTTTCTGCCGTTTTTAGTCTTTCGTTGCGTTCCGTGTTCCGCTCTCTTTTGGGCCGGAACACGGAACGGAAATAGTGGCTCATCACTCATTGATTGCTTTGCACTGCCTTCATTCACCTCTTGAACTTTAAGGAAAGGAAAGGCTGAAGAAAGAGATTAACTTGCGTTGCCTTTTTTGTCACTGTGTCGCTTTTAAACCAGTGGAGCATCCTGATGTCGAAACAGTGTGATAACCAAATTGGATTCTTTCTCCTTTTCTTGATACTATCTTCTAAGGAATAGCATAAGGCCACAAAGGTTTAATGAGTGTTTGATCCGGAGTATGCTTATCTTTTTTTCTAATAGCCTTAGGTGTGGCCTGAACCCCAATTCTAGATCAGAGTTCTATAAGAACTCCCAGGTTGTTAACAATGCTTTCAATAGGGGACATTGGATCTATCCTTGTCGGAGGAAGGCATGCGGAGTCTGGTCTCTCCACACCTTCCTTTTTTTGAGTTTGTACCAGAGCTTCAGCTACTGCCAATGATATTGGGCTGGTCGAAAAGTCTTGCAACAGCTCACGCTACTGCCTGTTAATTTTGTTAAAACTCTTACAGTATTGACCTTGTGTGGTAACGTAACAGTACATTCTCGAAGCTTCATCAAGCATACCATATAAGGCCTCGTCGAGTAGGAATACAGCGACAATGTCAATGATAAGCAGCAGCATGCTACGACCTATTGTCTACTACGAATTTCTGCAAGGCCATTCCGCAAGGACTGCAGCCTCCAACATCTGCGCTGCATTCAAGGAGGAAATCATTCACTATGGCCCAATCCGCGGTTCAAGGCTGGGGATATCTTTCTCAAAGGTCGACCTCGTTCCGGACGCCGCTCTGTTGGACTCAGAAGGCATGCTGGAGCACTCAGTAATACCGGTTAAATGATATGAGTGCTGGTCAGCTGGGTTCATTGAGTTTAAAAAACTTTTTTCCTGTTTACAGAGGGATTTTGCCTAAACTTTGCTTTTTTACACTGGTAATGTTTGAAAATTCATCTTAGTAATGGTGAGAATCCAAAGATTTTTTTACTGCGGTATTTTGCTGGACAAAGTGGCTGCCTTGCCCGCTTCCTAAATCCGTTAGCGGCAACTCAGTTCTTGTCACCATTATGTACATTTACGAGAAATTAAATGAAGTAGTGAGTTTTGAGTTATTTCCGTTTCCGCGTTTCGTATTCCTGTTCTTGCCCATTTTGAGCTCCTCACACACACACACAACACACACACACACACACACACACACACACACACACACACACACACACACACACACACACACACACACACACACACACACACACACATATGAGCGCGCGCTTTCCTCTTCTGCGCTGTCACGCGCTCTATACCTATTCTTCGAGGCTTTGATCACACACAAAATTCTTGTTAGCTTGAGTGAGTTTTCACCAAGCATTGCAAGTCTTTCTTTATAGCTGACATAATGCAAACTGTTCCTTGAAGAAATTGCATTCGTCAATTTTTCTACTCTTTTTAACTTTTTCTATGTTCTACTTATTTTTATCGATGGAAATTGCCTTCTAAAACTTCAACATGAAGTAATCGAAAGCCAGCACGGTGCGAACCGCATGCATATGTAGCTGGTGGTTTAGGTTATAGGCGCCGCGGCCGGGCGCCTATGTGGCCATACCTGCGGCGTCATCCCCCTGCTCGCCGTCTCCGTTCACGCTGTGACACCCGTCGCGGGCGCGGCGCACAACGGCCCGATGGAGGCCGTTGTCGGCGGCCCCACGACAGCGGCCCGATGGACGAACGGAACACGCAGGGCGACCAGATTTGCTGGGACTGCAATCAACAGGATGTTCCGAGGTGGCGCCTACAACCAACCGATACGAACGCTACGCACCCGTATTAAACCAACCATGGCCAAATCTGTTGAATTATTGTTTGCCGCGAGTTTTACGTTCACGCTCCAGCTTGTAGACTAATGCATTGCAACGCACCCAACAATGAAAAATGGTGGAATTTTTTTTCGTGATACTAGAAACTCATTCTGATGCGCACGGCATCGAATCCTATTAGGATCCGCCGCAGTTTCGCTTTCATATGCTTGCTTCGCTTTCGTTTTGCTTTGTTTTTGTGCTGTTTGCTGAAAGCTGTGGCCATATTTCCCCGCGTGTGGCCCTAACAAACAGTTGGAGAGAAAACTCCAACGCTACTCTGGAATTTAAACAAAACGAGAGGGCAATCATCTGTGATGACCTCACTGATGAGGCTGGACCCCTGGGAGCCCAGTTAATGAACAATTTTGAACAAAGCTCCACTTTTCCCTTCAGCTGTTGTCAGTCAGCAAGGGTAGCGATAGGCTCCTAGAGGAGTGTTGACTATGTCGTAAGATGTGTCGAAGGCTGTTCTCGCACAATGCCATCGGTGTTGATTATTTTCCGGTGTGCGGCTTCGCTTTCGTTAATTATTCAAACAGAAACGAGCGAAAACACATCGTATCGGGGCCGAATGTATCCCATGAGTAACGCGCTGACTCGACGACGTTTCACTGCCTACAGGTAATGCATAATCTGAGAATGTGATATAGCAATACAGTACAGTATGTTCAGCGACTGTCAACATGTCATGCATTCAAAGTGATTGTCCTCCTAGTTGCTACAATATGGCGACCATCACTTGCACCAATCCTGGTCAACTGAGTCAAGATTGGCTATGTGAAGCAATCAGGCCTCTTAACATATGGAGGACTCGTGTGGTCTGTGTCATCGAGACGAGCTTTCGATACAAATAGAGGAAATCATTCCTACTCTGCCTTGGTGTCGTTCACGAACCGTCGTAGAATGCATCACCGACATGGTCCTTCACCACTTTCTTGGGGGTGTGCTTTCCCATGTTGCCAACATCAGGGGACACTGTGCAGAAGAAATACACATCAGTCTTTTAGAGGCAGCGAGACTGCATGCAGAGTGACTTGATTTCTGAGCTCTTATTACGAGGTGATCTCCAGTTCCACTAAGTTCATCTAAAACGGTTTCCTTCCATAAGAAAAGGTGGCGGCAAGGCGGCATTATGGCAATGTCCACCTTGCAGCCACCACGGTCTTTTTTGGATGGCGATTTGGTTTCGGCATGTCCTTGGGACTCTCATTCTTGTCCAGTCATTGTGCGGAGCGGCGACAATTGTCATAATGCGTTTTTCATCGCATGTCACGATCCAATCCAAGAAAGGCTCCCTTAGATTGCGCAGCCTTAACGAAGCGCAAGTGTCGTGGCGCTTCAGCATCTGCCCGGTTATCTGTTCGTGCGGGGTCTTATCCAATTTCTCCACTTTGCCGATAGCATTCAAGTGACGAATGAAGAACTGCCATCAACGTCGAAATGCTGTGCTGGCTCTCTCACAGTTTGACGAGGATCTGCTTCCACCATGGCTTTGAGTTGATCGTCGTTAAGGAGTGATGGCGGCCTGCCTCGGTCTTCATCTTCGAGCTTTCACATCCATATCGAAACCTTTTTGAACTAACGGAATCCTCTCCAATGAAGCGGTGGCTTTGCGAGCTGCGGTCACGGTGTTGTATCCTCTTTTCCCTGCATGCAAGTGGAGCGCCCAAATATCACGCTGATTCATGTTGCAAAAACGACCACAAAAATTCGGCAACTATTTCACGAAAGCTCAAATGCCTAGAACGCGGGGATTCTGCGCTTTCAGAAGCTATATACAATGCCTAAAACGGGAACATTAGCAGCCACAAAAAATCGACCAGAAATTGATGTGGCAGAATCGGCCTTTCCACATGCAACGACCTAACAGAGACGATCCATTTGGAAAACATGGGAATAGTGGAAGAGACCCCATCAGGAAGAGAGCTCCAGAGGACTACATAAAAGACTACTCAGCAAACCGAATACATCACATTTTTCTCCTTCAGCTTTCTTTTAGACCCCAGACTGGAGACATCACTGATTTCACCGAGTTATTCTTCTAGTTGCTGCTCGCTAAACACTTCTCCAGCAAATACTCTTTCAATAAACAAAATGATGCTACTTCATCTCATTTTCTAAATAATGAAGGTGCGTGTGACATTTTGATGCCGTATATCATTCATCTGTCTTGGTTTGTGATTTTTTCGAAGAAAAACTGAACTTTGATGCGCCATAGCTCAAACTCTTCTCTGGCGTTCGATACGATCTGTGTCGCCCTGAAATCTGTAGGGCTTGCGCAACAGAGGTGAAATAGCAGTGGCACTAGACCTGGAGCGAACACTGTTGGGCCAATTACTGTTAGATCGACGGATTCACTGGAAAGGCTTGTGTCAATCAACCGACTTAGAAATGACAATGTTTGATCAGATTGTCGCTCTTTCAACCAACACTTTAACGGTGGCTGTAATTGGTGTAACTCAATGTTTTACGTCGTGAAATATCATAGTTGATTTTTTTACCAAACCCATCAAGCTGATCATTTGAATACACGTCTTCTGTGAGTTTTAGATGTGTTATTTTCTCTGTTCATGACTACGTTACCGCTCCATATGCAGTAGCACGAACGCCAAACCTAAAACATCAACGGATACAACAACGTAAGTTCGTTTCGCTACTGGCTGACTGACTGTGAGTAGCGGCTTCGCTGCTACCCAGCCTTTGAAGACGATGTCGCGGCCGAAACGTCCTCAGTGAAGGCCCACCTACCATCTTCGTGGGCACAGCAACAATAACGCAACCTTCAATGTAACTGTTCTATGTAAAGTGCTTAGAAGATGCGGAATGCTTATTGCACGGCGGTACGAGCTCTAAGATCTTTAGGAAATCAAGGCTGCTGCCCCGTATCCAAGGATTAGACCGTTTTAGAGCGTTTTTAGAACCACTTTTTCTTGCATGTTCCTACTTGCTAGGAGCGCATATGAGAGTTGTCAAATTGGCACAGATTTACACTACCTTTGGGGTGCGGACGGCGCCTGCTTTCTACCAGCTCAGGGTTTAAGGTTCGGGTCCCACACAGGCCGATCAGGCATACCATCCATCCGCAGTGAGTGAATTGGAACCAGGCCTATCTGGAAACGATAACACTGGCTTGTTCACTGGTTGACCACCGCAGTTTACTGAATAGGCTAGATACGCACTCAAAATTGCCTCGCAATATCCCATGCGAGTAGTATGCGGAAAGACCTGCAAAGAGGACCGACTAACGTCGACTTTGATTTCTCACTCGTCATTCTATTTAGACTTTTTGCATTTCGTTAGTTATAGACAGCTCATTTGATAGCGTTTGTTCAATTTTTAGCTTTTTTGTCAACTATATTTGTAGTGCAGTCTTTAGCAGAAGCTGAAATACGGGAACAAAACCGGGCGCCTCGGCCACCAAACGATCATTATGACATCGCTGTTTTCGGAATTTTCGCGATCCACCACCCTATGCTCGGGTAGAATGTTAGTTAATCACCAGGAGACGAGGCTGAGCAGTCCGGCCCTTGAAAAATTAACATGGATACCAATATTTAAGCGAGAACAAAAAAGCTGGCCTTTTCACTTTGCCGTTAAGACACGTG
Source organism: Heligmosomoides polygyrus polygyrus (assembly GCA_947396885.1). NCBI lineage: Eukaryota > Metazoa > Nematoda > Chromadorea > Rhabditida > Heligmosomidae > Heligmosomoides > Heligmosomoides polygyrus. The sequence continues at coordinate 77,322,927 of OX377201.1, read as the reverse complement.
CAACAACGTAAAACATCTTGAAACATCCTGTAAGTCCTTAGACCTACGGCCATAGCAGGAACATTTGTTGGCATCTCATCATTTGCGTTCGAGGATTTTATCGTCTTAATGCCCTTAATCGGAACGTCTCCGGCGGCGTTTTATAATGTATGGTCCCGATGCAAACGAAATTAACACAAGTCGTGCATCCGGGCGCCTGTGTCCCCGCCCGCGCCTTTGTTCCAATCAACAGCCCGTCCAGACAAATTAATATGCTCCTTTGTTTGTGTTAACATCATCGCGCATTAGTAGGCGATATCCGTGGAAAACACGGAACCGCCTAGTGAGGGCGTTCGCCTCCTCTCCCGGACGCCAATTTATTCGCAGTCCATTCACTCCGCGATGGTTGAGAGGAAGTCCTCTGCCTAGAGTGCAGGCATAAGCCTTTTTCGTATGTTTGTAGGTGTCTGTCAGCCCGAACCAGCTTGCCATTCACATTTCCAATCTTTTATAACTAACCCGCAGTCTTCTCGACATCTTCGCATCTTTACCAAATCGTTTGTTACATGTTAAGCCACTCAGAAAGGTTCCGCAGTTTTAGTCGTGTAATTTCAAATAGTCGTCGCTCAGCTCAAGTGTTGTAGCAAAAAAGGCTGCAATGTCGACCACACTTTTTACGTTAAAACATTTGCAAATAAACGAAAACCAGTTCAGGTAAAGGAAAGTGCCGGGAGCATTTTGACAACACCTTTTTCAAAAAGAGTTTCATTCCAAGAAGCCTTTTCAAAGATCGAAAGATGCCAGCTCGTTAATATAGGGCTATGTAGAACCCTGCCAAATATGAGTTTTTGAAGCGCTGAGTTTAGCTGTGTTTCTCGTTTTTAGATAATGCACAAAGGCTTTCGATTGCGGCTTTTTCAAAAGCCTTTTTAACTACTGGAGGAACTTATGGATAAGGATTTCACTTTGTAGGATTAGCACATGTCGTGTACGAACAGCTTTTCACGATAGGGGTGTGCCTAAATGGAATCCGAAGTTTCGTAAATCGTAGACCGTAAATCGTAGCAATGCTCGAAATTCAGAGATGGTCTCTGCGAAAGTGTTTTGCGTCAATCGTTTCTATGCATTACATGCACCACTGCGAACAAATAGCTTCATCCTTTTCGGGCATAATAAATTGGTAGCACGGGTCTCAGAGGAGAATGTCTTGGGTTGCTTATTGGTTAACCTTGCTCGTGAATCACTAGGATGGCCCCATAAAATACATAGCAATAGCTTCAAAGTTATATAATGGTAAAAGCACACAGCAAAGGCTCTACCCGGAGAATCAGTTTTGCTCTATTTTCGACATTTCCCTAATGCTAAATTATTTGAGTACCATGACTTCCTTGCCAAAAAAATTCCTGCATCAAAGATAAGACAGGTTCTGGAAAAGGTTCAAAATCAGACGACAGTTGGCATTAGTGAGCCGCGCTGAGACAAAAATTCGAAGAGATCTGCACGAAAACGAAGATCAGGAAGGCTAAAGTCTTTCGATGACTTTGGCGCTAATATTTACTTATTTATTTATTGCACTAAAGGTGAGCGAAACCCTGCACAGGTCGTCATGCTAACTACGGTCCCAAGCTCGCTCGGTCCATCTGCACCGCGTGTGTTGTGTGAATGCACACAACACACCGAATTCGACGGCGCCGTCCAAAAATCGCCCTCCAACTGCATTCCCCGATCAGCGGGAGTCCGCAGCTCGGGAAGGGACTCCAGGGTATGTGCGATCCAAGCTGCGGGTGTGGAGACTGCTTTCGTCGCTTAAGGAGAGTACGCAGCTGGATTCTGCGCTCTTCGAGCGCAGAATCAAGCTAGGGAAGGGACTCCAGGGTGGGTGCGATCCATCAGGCTAGGGAAGGGACCCCGGGTTGGTGCGATCCAAGCTGCTCGTGTGGAAACTGCTTTCGCCGCTCAGGGGGAGTCCGCAGCTGGATTCTGCGCTCTTCGAGCGCAGAATCAGGCTAGGGAAGGGACTCCAGGATGGGTGCGATCCAAGCTGCTCGTGTGGAAACTGCTTTCGCCGCTCAGGGGGAGTCCGCAGCTGGAATCAAGCTAGGGAAGGGACTCCAGGGTGGGTGCGATCCATCAGGCTAGGGAAGGGACCCCGGGTGGGTGCGATCCAAGCTGCTCGTGTGGAAACTGCTTTCGCCGCTCAGGGGGAGTCCGCAGCTGGATTCTGCGCTCTTCGAGCGCAGAATCAGGCTAGGGAAGGGACTCCAGGGTGGGTGCGATCCAAGCTGCTCGTGTGGAAACTGCTTTCGCCGCTCAGGGGGAGTCCGCAGCTGGATTCTGCGCTCTTCGAGCGCAGAATCAAGCTAGGGAAGGGACTCCAGGGTGGGTGCGATCCATCAGGCTAGGGAAGGGACCCCGGGTGGGTGCGATCCAAGCTGCTCGTGTGGAAACTGCTTTCGCCGCTCAGGGGGAGTCCGCAGCTGGATTCTGCGCTCTTCGAGCGCAGAATCAAGCTAGGGAAGGGACTCCAGGGTGGGTGCGATCCATCAGGCTAGGGAAGGGACCCCGGGTGGGTGCGATCCAAGCTGCTCGTGTGGAAACTGCTTTCGCCGCTCAGGGGGAGTCCGCAGCTGGATTCTGCGCTCTTCGAGCGCAGAATCAAGCTAGGGAAGGGACTCCAGGGTGGGTGCGATCCATCAGGCTAGGGAAGGGACCCCGGGTTGGTGCGATCCAAGCTGCTCGTGTGGAAACTGCTTCCGTCGCTCAGGGGGAGTCCGCAGCTGGATTCTGCGCTCTTCGAGCGCAGAATCAGGCTAGGGAAGGGACTCCAGGGTGGGTGCGATCCAAGCTGCTCGTGTGGAAACTGCTTTCGCCGCTCAGGGGGAATCCGCAGCTGGATTCTGCGCTCTTCGAGCGCAGAATCAAGCTAGGGAAGGGACTCCAGGGTGGGTGCGATCCATCAGGCTAGGGAAGGGACCCCAGGGTGGGTGCGATCCAAGCTGCTCGTGTGGAAACCGCTTCCGTCGCTCAGGGGGAAGTCTGCAGCCGGGTTCTGCAGAAGCATACAGCTGGGAAATGGCCAGAAAACGCCTGAAAATTGAATAGACGTTAAAACCCCTGAACCTCATCCAGCCAGTTGAGTGAAATGCAAAAACGCCACCATGCTTAGGAACCGAACCTCCGACCTCCAAGCCTGAACACGCCCCTCTACCCACTGCGCCACGACAAGTCTGGCAGCCAGGCCACCGCGGGCACACAAGAGACCAATGCGCATCGATCGAATGCCAACGTCGGCGCTAACGCAGCTCACGTGTGCTGATGTGCATTTCTAGGGCGGTGTCGTCAAATGCGGTGTTTGTGTGCATTCACACAACACACGCGGTGCAGCTGGACCGAGCGAGTTTGGGATCTTACAGTCATGCTAGCCTAAAAAAAGATTCTAAATGGACAATAAAAAACAAAGGATGAACAACAAAGTAAGAAGTTAGTAACAAAACAAACACCTTTCTAAAACATAGCTGAAGAAACAAACAAACAAAATGAAAAGAACTCGCAAACAACATAGAAAGGCGTAATACTGAAACGTGTACTAAAACTAAAGTGCGCTATATGTATATGAGGATCTAGCGATCAAAGAGTAACTTACGAAAATTTACGATTTATGATCCAAATTATCGTAAATCGTTAATCGTAAAATTTTTTCCAAAAATCGCCGTGATACGTAAAATCGCAAATCACATATTATATATTTATATATCATGTAATCATAATCGTAATTACGCACACCCCTGCTTGACAGCTTATTTTACAGCTTTTTGTTTACAGATTTAAGCGGCTTGATCAATCCTTGTGTTGTTCACCATTTAGTATGTTCCAGGCTTGAATTTTCGTTCCGTATGAACCCATAATTATCAAAATCGCAGTCATTGTTCGCTGGAATGAGAAAATAGGTTTTTCTTCGCCACGCGAAATTGTTGAATCCCATATTTCAGAAATGTTTTTCGGATTCTCTGGTTAACCTAGATGCACTGCTGCACGAAGATCTGTTATTTTTTGCCTGCTTTTTAGTGAAGGCAGATAAAAGAGTTCAGATCTCTGAGGACCACTAGGAATCAAGCTGTAGCTCACCGGGAAACATCTCGTCATCAGTTTTCTGGTAAAGGTGTTTTGAATGCTTGCAAGGAGATCGACATCTTTCTTTTTAGATGGATTTCAAACCGTTGTTTCTGGTTCTACGATCGGCCTCTCATAGGCCTTGTAAGCATGGTCCTAAGCATCTTTCTTTTTGTCTTATGTTTGAATTCTAGACATAGAAGGGGTTATTTAATTGGCCTTTCGCACTGGCGTTGTAAAGGAAAGATTCCTCGTAAATGTGAAACCCAGATCCCGAGCTTTCTAAAACCTGACCTTGATAGTTTAAATGGACATATCAGAATGACTACTTTGAAAAAATTATTAGGATGTCCAAAAAGTTTTCAGCGTTTTGAATGCTTCACCTTGAACTACCAAAACTTTCTCAAATCTTATCGGTTCTTGGTCGAGATTCGACAAAATCCACGAAAGCTGTTTGGAAGGAGACTACATTATAAGCTATATTGCAGATCGCTCTTAGTTCAGTTGAAAGCTGAACTTTGAGTTTTTATAGAGGAAGCCGAGACCGAGTAGGGGCCCATGAAATCGGAAGATTTCCAGAAATCTGGAGCTAAGATGGAAGAAATTTTACAAAAAGTAGGTCATGATGATCAGAATTTTTTCTTTTGCCAGCTACGAAGCAGTGCACGATGTAAAGCTATCACAGGTAAAAGATAAGAGATTTACAGAAAAGGTTGCTTATTCTGACCAGGTAGAGAGGTATTCCTTGCTGGAGCAATTATCTCGCGCGACGATTGGAGGCCGCCGCCGTCGAAGCTCTATAGGTCATCGAATCAACTTTTTTAAGAACCAGTGAGTGCTACTGACATCATTGGATAGATCATCCAGAATGGATTCGAGTGGTTGCAAATATTTTCTGATCAAAGTAATTTGAAGGGAGTTATGGGAAAGCGGCGGAAACGACGTTTTTTTGTCTATTCCGCCCAAAAACCAAAAGACGGGAGCGGTATTGTTATATTGAAAGAGGTTCATTTTATAGAGATGACGCACTGAACCAGACCGCAGAAGAACTTCGACAAAATCCAAGAGAACTGTTTGAAAGGTGGTAGTCCGTTGGTGATAATCGGTTGGTGAGAGGTCCGGAGAGTATGGCGGGTGAGGCAGAACTTCAACCCTTAATTCGTTCAATTTTCGAATAGTGTTTTGTGAAACGTGTGGGCGGGCGTTATCGTGCAAAAAATCGGGCCTCTTCTGTTGACCAATGCTGGCTGTAGTTGACGCAATTTTCAGTGCATTTCGTCGATTTCCCTACGGTAGGACTCTGCTGTGGTCGTTTGGCCTGGTGCAAAAAGTTGAAACGGATCACACCAGCCGCTGACCACCACACAGTGACCATTACCGTTTTTGGTGGCTTGCCTTTGGAAAATGCCTAGGGGGTTCGTTGGCGTCAAACCACTGTCAAGAACGCTTCCTGTTGTCATACAGAATCCACTTTTCATCAGAAGTGACGATTCGATCCAAAGACGTGTCAGGTTCGTTGCGTAAAACTAGAGAAGAACAAATCACGGAAAGTGACAATTTTTGCCGCCACTCAGCTCGTGGGGCACCTAATTTTCAAGCTTTTTCACCTTCCCAAGGCGTTTCAAAGCATCCGCAACATCAGTTTTACTGACGTCTAGCGGCTCTGCGATCCCGCGAACTGTTTGGGATGGTTCAGCTTCCACCAATTTCTTCTACTCGTCGTTTCTTAGAATTGCTCTAGGTCGACCGCTGCGATGGTTACCTTCGAGGCTGAAATCATCGGTCCGAAATTTACTGAACCGTTGGCACACAGTGCTTTCTCCAACACTATAAGGCCCCAGCAGCGGATTGTCCCAGTTTGAAGTTAAAATAAAACATCGTCCCTAACCACTCCCTCAACACACTTCAATAAGCCCTTCAAGAACAGATATATGAAACAACGCCGAAACATGAATTATTTGTCCAGATAGAGCGAAAAATTCTGTACAAAAAGTAGCATTAATCCACAATGCATGTTGAATTGGATAACATAACATAAGTTAAGTAAGCTGAGTTGGATAAAATACTGCGCTTTCACAGAAGACTTGAAGATTTATCGACCAATTGCAAATGATTCTGATATTGAACTTCTCCAGAATGCTATAAATAATGTCCAGAAGTGGTCCTTTGAATGGAACTTACCGCTTTCGGACGAAAAGTCTAGAGTGTTTCACAATGGTACTAGAAATGATAACGTGCCTCACTACTCTATTATTAGTATACCACCTAATGAAGTTGAAGAAATAAAAGACCTTGGGTTTCTAGTTACGAGTAATCTGAATTTCGATGAACACTGTGCAACGGTAGCCAACAAAGCAATGAAAGTCATGTTTAATCTATTTAGAGCCTTGTCTTCAAATGACAGTTACATTCTTCTCCAGACTTAAAAACCCTTAAACCTTATAGGGGTTTTTGTGAGGCCAGTATATGAAGTATGGTACGCCAGTTTTTAACCCTTACACACGAAGGGCTAGTGATATGACAGAACGAGTTCAGAACAGCTTCGCCAGAAAACTTATGACACGTGGCTTGGGGTTTCCATATGACCAAATGCCGTCAAGTAAAATCGTGAATTTGTGCCCGACACTCTTGAGTTTAGAAGAAGGAGAAATGACCTATTGCTCTTTCACAAAATTTCTAACGATGAAAGCAGTATAAAACTTACTGACCTAGTGACGCAGAGAGCTTCTAACACTCGTGGTAGTACAATAAAGTATGATGCTGGAAGACCAAAGCGAAATTGTAGGCGCTTTTTTTTCTTGCATAGGACTCTCCCTTCATATGAAGAGCTTCGGAGAAGACATAATCTTCCTGGGAATTATGATGCTCTTAAAAAGTTCCTGAAATCACGTCTGAAGCCGTAACTTACTGATGCATTAGACGTTGGCCATAATATATTTTTCACCTACATAGATAATATGTGTAGATTGTGTCTGGTTTTCCCATTTGGTGATTTTTATACAGGTTGCGCACGATTGTACTTGTACTCGTGTAAATAAATAAATAAATAAATAAATAAATTTTTGCTTAATAATAGACGAATGAAAATAGTAACACAAAACGCTGAGAACTTTCCGGACAACCTACTATAAGAAAATGAGATTTCTCCTTTCTTTTGCAATAGGGAGTTCAACTTTCTTTGCCCAGCGGTTGATATAATCAATTGGTATTCGAAGTGTATTTGAATCTTGCGGTTTCACGATACTCTTGCAGATCTTGATATCGTCGGCGAACATTTTACACTTGACACCCTGACTGGTAACCGAGTTAGGCAATCCTTATGTGTATAGCAAGTACAAAAACGGGATACGCTCCAAATTTGGTGAAGACCGCAGAGCACTTCTTCTCAGTCCTAACTTGACAAGTGCTACTGAGTAAAAACTGTTTATCTCACCTTAGATCCTGGGATGTACTATGTATTCCCACCACTTCCATTTTTGCTATCAATTTTTCTAGTGGGACTTCATCAAGAGCCTTCGAAAAATTCGAGAACACTTCATCGGTACCATTTCTCTCTCCGAAAGTCTTTGACCAGTCGTTCACGGAGTTCAGAATGGCGGTTTCCGATCTTCCTTTGGGAAACCCGTACTGACTTTTCGAAAATATTTTGCTGCTATCCGGTCTGTAGTTCTTATGATCACAGTGTGGAGCATTCTTCAACATATGTGTCAATAACTTATTCCACATGGATGGGGCTTCTGCTCTAGAATAATTAAGATTAAAAATAAGATCCAAATGATAGGCTATGGGATGGCAAAGGCTTTTCACGAAGCTCAAAGGATTGAAGTACAGTGATACAGAAAAAAAGATTTGGTCATTTAGACAAGTTTTCTAGAATTCCATCTTCATGAAACTAAAATATCGGCTCCATGGTGGTGAAATATGTCAAATTTTTTACAGCCATTTTTCAAGGAAGCCGAATCAGCAAATGTCTTCTTACTGTACGGTGTACAATCTTCTGGAACACTTCGCCTAGAAAGTCTGCTTTATCCTTATCCGCGGAAATCATCTCACTACTATCTTTCCTTGATATAAGAATTCCGCTTTTCCTGCTAATATACCAATTTATGAATCTGAGAAATGAAGATTTATCAATCCTGGGGAGAGATTCATCAACGACACCGCCGGTATCATCTCACGGCGGATTCACCATATCGGCTTACGTAGTAAGTGATACAGAGAGATACGGAGATACAGATACGATTACCGACATACCGTTACCAGCCTGTAAGCAATTGACGAATCTGGCCCCTAGCTAATCTTTTCTGCGAAGCGAAGATGGTGCAGTTGCCGGCCGTCGACCTTCACTCCCATGTCTTCCCATTCTAGTTCGCGCATGACGTTTTCGAGGGTGGCGCTGAAGAGCTTCGGGGATATGGTATCCCCTTGTCGAACCCCTCTCTTCACGTCAATGACGACGTCGTTGTAGAATGGTGAGATCTTGGTCGTGAATCCACTGTACAGCTCTCGAAGGACTCTGATGTACTGAGTAGGAACGCCCTGGGTGAGCAGGGCTTCCATGACCGCTTCAGTCTCGACGGAGTCGAATGCCTTCTTCAGGTCGATGAACGTAAGGCACAGCGGCAGCTTGTACTCTCGTGACACTTCGATGAGCTTCGTAATGGTGTGTATGTGGTCGATCGTGCTGAATCCTCTCTGAAATCCTGCTTGTTCGCATGGCTGTCCTTCATCCAGCGTTCTGCTAATCCTATTCAGGATAACTCGAGTGAACAGCTTGTAGACTACGGACAACAGGCAGATCGGACGATAGTTGCCAATGTCGTGCACGTCTCCCTTCTTGTACAGCAAAACGGTCTTGCTGGTCTTCCACTGAGATGGAACCTTGCATTCGGACAGGTAGCGTGTGAAGAACCGCACCAAGGTGTTGATGAGCGCTGGCGGGAGGTTCTTCAGGTGTTCGGGTCTGATCCTGTCGAGACGGAGTGCTGTACGCTTCTTCACCGACAAGATGGCGTGTCGGATCTCGGAAGGGAGAACAGAGGGGACGACGTATCCATTTTGCGGAAGATGGCATGGGGGCAGGTGGACGTGGCTCTCGAAGAGGTCGAAGTAGAAGTCGTGGATGACCTTCTCCGAGGTCCTTCTGGAAGAGGTGACGGTTCCGTCAGGACGTCAGAGAGCGGTCATCTTGGTCTTGAAGTTGGCGAAGTTCCGGCGGGCATTGCGGATGCTCAGCCCTGCCTCTGCTGCTTCAGCCAACACTTCCGCCCTTCTCTCCTTGAGATCTTCCTTTATCGCCGCTCTGCAGCTTTGCAAGCTCGGACGTCAGTTGGTAGTTGCCTGACGCTCGTGCTGCTCCACGCTGGCGTATCAGCTCGAGAGTTTCCGGAGACAGGCGTCTCTTGGTGGTCTTCAAGCTCTCGGCTCCCTTAGCACTATCGTGGAGATGGTGCACGAAGCGATCGTATTCCTCGTCGACGTTGTCCATGACGGCATCTTCCCAAAGGCCAACAAGAGAGGTGTAGAGATCCCAGTTGATGGTCGTTCTGGGATTCCTCTTCTTGAACTTCGCGGCCTTCTCTCCTTGACGCGAAAAGCGGAACTTCGCGCGAAGGAGGCGGTGGTCCGATCCCGTGTACAACTTGGAGACAACGGAGACATCGGTCAGGCAATACTTGCGATTGAAGATGATGTGGTCGATCTCGTTGTGGAACTGGCCACCGGGGGATTCCCAGGTCCATCGTAGGGAGGGAGGCTTCTGGAACTGCGAGTTTCCATGGATGGTCTTGGTCGACACGATAAACTCAGACAGCCTTTCACCTTGCTCGTTCCACCCCAAACCGTGGGTTCCGATGTGAAGTTCTTCCGGCGACCTTCGGGGCCCGATCTTGGCGTTGAAGTCGATCACCTTGTAAAAGGTGTGATCTTAATTATAGAGCTTCTCCAGCTCCACGTAGAAGGCCTCGACGTCTTCGTCGTCGTAGTCGGATGTTGGGGCATGCGCGACGAACACAGTCAAGGCTGGCACGGAGCCACATCGCTTCAGTCGCAGACGTCCGATTCGGCTTGTCAGAGACTCGTACGAATCGATGTTCATGGCCAATTGCGTGTTGACGAGGACACCAACGCCGCGTACTCCCCTGCTGTCGCATGTTCCGAGGAACAGTTCTTCTCCGGAGTCGTAGGCGGCGTGTAGGGGGTGGTGTCTTCTCGTCTCGGTCAGTCCGATGACGTCGTACTTGATCTTCCTGGCTTGCATCATCAGGTCCTCGACGGATGCTTCCGATGCGAGCGTGCGGTCATTGTAAGTACAGATCGTCATCCTAGTCCTTCTCAGTTTGCGCAGCCTGGTTAGGCCCTGAGATTTTAGCAGCCTCTCCGTACTCGTCCTTCCCATCGCTGCAGAAATGGGGGCTCTTTCGGGGTCAGGGAAAGGAGGCCCTTTAGTGCTGCGTGTTTGACTCCAGGGCACACCGTAGCTAGTCAGGCTCTATCGTGCGGGCGCAGAACTCCGGGCAGCCAGCCAGACTGCCCGAAGGGACGGGGCGAGACTTGAGGCGACCTCGAATCGCCTTACATGTACTGCCAGTCTACCGAGTGCAAGCTTTTGGCCGAGCCGACACAGTTACAATCCGCACAGGCACGGACACATCCACACACACTGTGCACGAACATGCCGCTCCCACGCACAAGGAACGCATCGACCCGACACAGCAGGAGCAAGGAGTCCATCCCCTGCATCCCACCTGCGTCTCTGGGCAGTACACGGTCGCATTTGGTTCGCGTTTAATTCCCCTATCCACCACCCGGGGACGCGCCACGTGGCCCTGCGACAAGCGGCCCGAGATCCCTCTTAACAAGAGAGCCCGAAGGCTCTCTATCTATCCGTGGAGCGTAAACCGAGCGTAAACCATACTAGATGAATTTGCCACACAACAATGAGACATTGAATTGTTCATGGAATCATCACCGCAATACATGCGCACACCCAATAAAGCCTGCCTCGATGATATAACTGATTGTTAGAGGTGGAGAGCCTGGCGCATCCTAAGAACTGTTTAACTTCAATCTTCTCATTATATCCTTTTTGTTTCCACTTTATTACACGCAGAAGTAGTATACTCTTAATCAAAGGCAGCTGTGAAGAATCAAACAAATACCACAGTGGTGTAATGAATACGAGAAAATAGGAGTAGGTTTAGCCTGAATAAATGAGGAAAGCTCCTACGTTTAGTCGAAGTAATTTCATTGAAACGATTTTCTAAAAGCTTTCTTTCGCAAGTCTCGCTGGTAATGGTCTGCCTCCGTAACACTGAGGCATTTGCCCCCTCCCTCTTTTGAAAAAGGGAATGTGTAAACTAGTTTAACTTTCCATAGCGAGTGTCGCAAAACCAGCAGATTCACTCTGATTTGTGAGTTTTCTAGCGGAACTTCTCCAATATATGGGAATTACATATTCGATTCTAGGAAATTCCCAGATATTCTGCTTCTAGCATTGTGGATGTTACAATTCTTTGGTAGTGTATTAAGGCTAAACAATGAATTGCAGTGTCTAGCCAATAAAAGGTTGACTGTTTTGCATTGACCTTTTATCTCTTGGACTTTAACAGAAGGCAGAAGAAGAAAACACGGTGAATGGCCTTCTTGTTTACGGTTCCTTTGGGAAGAGTTGTGCATTGTTGACCCGTTGTTGGGACAGCATCACAAGCGAAGTGAATTCTTATTGGCTCAGAGCCCGGGCTCGGGTTCTTGCCCGAACAAATGTTGACTGCTGGCGCCAAGACATAGGCGAGAGTGCTCATTTCCAGAATGTGTTATACGGTTTCGGTGATCATAAAGCGCACGAAAGAAAAGGTTGTGATAGATGCAGCTTCATTTACTTAACCACTGCACTGCAATGTTCAATTGATCTGCGGTTTAAGCAGTCTCTTTACTAAAAAAATGGAAAATGGAAATAAGAAATAAAATAAAAGCAAAAAAGGAGATCCTTGACACACAGCAGAATCGTTAGGGTCACCATCCTCAAGGTTGCGGTGGCGGGTGAGGTCGAATCAGGAAGTCCTGCTTCGAACACACTTCTCCGTAGCTCATTGCGCTGTTGACTCCGTAGTTTCCACATTTTTGGTTCCGTGCTCACTTTCGGTTTTGTAGGCGGAGTGTCCAGATCGGTCACCAAGTGCCTATGACGACGAAATGCCACGTCTTCTCCCTGGAGGACCTTTACAGCTTTAACGGTTTTCAAAGCGAATCTTCGCACCCGAATATGGCCGACTTCGCTCAGTCTGCCTCTTATCTCACTTTATGGCCTCCCCGCTTCACGAAAAAAGGTGCTAGAAATAGCCAGCTCGTTGGATAATCAAATCGAGAGTTCTTTTTCCATCTGGATTTGTCAGCCGAATACCTCGAAGGACTCTCTCGTTCAGTAGTCCCTGTGTGTTCCATCTCAGGGGGGGGGGGTGATTCGTCGTTTATTCTTTGGAATGCAGCTAATCCATCTTTGGGGAACTCCGCAGCAAGGATCCCAAGTACATTTTCCTTCGAATTCTCGTCATTGTACATAGTACAGCTTTATCCCTTTCCGTCACGTCACCTCTAGCCTCAACTCAACGTGGACCCTTTTTCTTATTCATGAGACCAGCAAATTCCCGAGATTCTGCGATCAGTATTCAAGAAAAATTCCTAATGGAATTCCTACTCTTTAGCTATGGTCGTTCGGCTGACAGTAAGCGTCGCATACCGACTGTAGGGCTCAGTCGTGGTTTCCGTGCGCCACATTCGGCTAACATCCTAATTTCTACACAAAATCTGCTACGACTTGCGATCACTGTTTGTATCGACGTCTCTTCGTCTCTTAGCCGGAATGTGAACCTGTGTATGAAATCGTTGTATAATTGTTTTTGCAAAATCTGCAATGCATGTGGTTGAGCCAGAAGTCCAACTTGTGACCGTTTGCGAATGATTCTCTAACAGTCTAATAACTCCGCAATCGAGAACACTGAAACAGTCAGCTAGCTTTCTTAAGGAACTCAGAATTAGTGGTTGAAAGGATTTCGGAGAAAATACAAAACATACCATTTTCACGTCCATTTCGGCACTTCTCAAATTAAGCAGGACACTCTACTGATCAAGCTAGACACTATTGAAATCAAACAGGACATCTTAAAACCTCTGTTTCCCCAATTAAACTAAAGTCCTTTCAGAGTTTGTAAAAATTTGATCAAGGAAAACGTAGTGTAACTTTCTTTGAATTTTTAAATTGCCTGTCCCTGTTTAGAATTTCGTAAAAAAATTATTTTTCAAAGAAAATTAGTGGATTTTTACTCGGCCTAATGTCCAGGAAGCAGAATCTTTTAAAGTAAATTGCGCCATACACCCATCCATGGCGCAGCGATTTTTATTTGATTGATAACAAAAATTTTCCTTGCGCGGAGTTGAACACTTGTGAACGGGACGACAAAAGGAAAAAGCAAAAGGTACGCATGTCTTAACTTTGCTATTTGAAGTGAACAGCATTTCCATTACCAATCAAATGAATGTCGCAACGATCAGGGCGAGTGCATGGTGCGATATCTCCTTTTAATTTAGCTAGAAGGTTGCTGCCTTTCTGCGTTTTGGAACACGCTCTAAGCATTTTTTTGAGAAGCGCAAATTTTGGTAAAGTATCGAGCAGTGTGTTTACATATTCGAGTAGGTGAATTGAAGAAATTCGAAGAAAGTCGTACGAAATTTTCGCTTGGCAGGGCAATTATTTTGACACCATCGAAAAGACTCTAGTTTAATCCAAAAGACGCTGGTTTTGATTTAGACAAAGCTCAGTTTGTTTTCAAGAGTGTTAAGCAGAGTTTCATGGAAAATGTTCAGCTTCACCTGAATTTGGAACATACAAAGTATGCCAATGTTGACTTTGTTGGAGCGACGATGAAATTCCATTCCAACTAGTTGGAGAAGCGTTCGCGTCAAGGCAGATGCGCAGGAATGGGCATGCACTTTTCGACGCTTATATCTTAGTACTAATTGGTTAGGACACGTGTAGCGCAGTCTAAGGAGGTGCCGGCGGTCGCATTCACTCGGTACCAGGTTATTCGTTCGGATTTCAGCCCAGACAAACCTGGACTTCCATCCCTCCGGGTCGGTGAATTGGTTCCGGATTTGTCTGGAAAGGATAAAGAGCTGAATTGATTATTCAAACCGCCTCCACTTTCCGGTGAAGCAGAATGCGTGGCTCGTCCAAACAGGGATTGAGAAACGCCGTCCTTCACCCTTTATTGATTCTCTTGACTGATTCAGTAAGTGCGCAGGTATTCCTCAATTTAGGGTGCATCTTGAGATTACAAACAACAACGACGTTGTTGGAAACGAAGGTTCATGACGGAAACGATAACCTGTAATGTTGCAGCACTGTAAGGTCATAGCCTACGCTGATTACCAACTTTTGCTCTCCAATCGAGGTGACATAATTCGAATTATTCTCAAAGTTTAAATGGTGAAAAATTGCAATTATTCAAACAGTCTAAAAGTTCTTCTATAGAATAATGCGTATCAACGAAGTCTCCTTTCACCCTATAAGGGTACAACAGAAATTTGAACCATTCGTTTTGCAGATAAAACTCCTGAGGTGTGGCTCGGCTGCGCGAGTGTTCTGTGTACATCTTTGTTCAAAGTTCAAAACCGTAAGAAGACCCTACAATACCGCCGCACGGTCAAAAGTGGGCGAAAAAACGCAAAAATAGCGTCACAAAGCGTCGCATGATCATAACTCCTTCAGTTCTAGGTTTTTTGAAAAAAGTTTGGCACCATTCAATTCGAGATCTACACAAACATGTATAAAACTTTACCGGAACGCCCATATTTTCGCCGTGGGTGGTCCAAAATGGACAGGACGGGCGGTTAGAGCAGCTTATTTCCCAGGATATGCGTGCCTTCGGAGTATCTCAATCATGGCGTACGTCGCCAGTGCTCTGTCATACCAGGAATGCCCCGAGAGTACGCCGTGCACAATGCACACAGAATCTAACCAATCAATCGAGTGGGCGAGCGCATTTCCCCTGCGCTTCTATCTTCTCTCACTGGGAAATGCGAAATCCTCAAGACTATTTCGAACCGTTTGGAGAAGGTTCTCAGAAATTTTCAGTCACCACACTCAGGATTAGTTCCAAACTGTCCCAGCGAAACTTTGGTGTGCGCCGTGTACAATGCGTACAAAGAAGAACCTTTCAATCGAGGGGGGGGGGGGCAGCTTGTAAACTGAGCGTATGGGGAGTTTTATCAGAAATGGACAGCCTTAGAGCACCTCCTTTATCATAAATGTCTTGCCGCCCTACTCAGGAGTTGCTCTAAGGCTGTCCAGCTAGCCTTTGGAGTGCACCGTGAACAATGCGTACAGAATCGAACCCTTCTCCAAACGGTTCGAAACAGTCTTGAGAATTTCGCATTTCCCAGTAGAAGAAGACAGAAGCGCAGGGGACATGCGCTCGACCACTCGATTGATAATTTAGGTTCTGTGTGCATTGTGCACGGCGCACTCTCGGGGCATTCCTGGCATGACAGAGCACTGCCGACGTACGCCATGATTGAGATACTCCGAAGGCACGCATATCCTGGGAAATAAGCTGCTCTAACCGTCCAGTCCATTTTGGACCACCCACGGCGAAAATATGGGCGTTCCGGTAAAGTTTTACACAAGTTTGTGTAGATCTCGAAGAGACGATTCGAACAGTGCCAACCTTTTTTCAAAAAACCTAAAACTGAAGGAGTTATGATCATGCGACGCTTTGCGACGCTATTTTTGCGTTTTTTCGCCCACTTTACCGTGCGGCGCGAGCGGTATTGTAAGTATAACAGTGCCAGCCCATCTCCAGAGGTTTGAAATATTATGAGCTTTGCGGCACCAGTCTACAAAATCTAAACACGGACAGTGGAAAATGTGTCCCTGCTTCCAATCGCCTCACATCGGTGAGCGCTGTTGGCTCCAATTACTCTCGTCGAAATAACTACAGAAACGGATGAAACCCCATTGGAGTCAATGCAAAGCCTTTCTGAAAACATCACAGATAATGAGTAATGACAACAGCGACATCATACATCGTGTTCATTTACACGGAACCTCACGTCTCCAAAGGCTTTCTGGAGCCACCTAAGCCTTTGCAGACGTATTTTGGCGAGCTCTTTGTTTTTGAAGATCTACCTCATTAGAAGCGTCTGGTTTCCTTGTAGGGAACTCTGAAACTAGACTGACAACCCTTCAAGGGTTCTTAGGCATAAGGCCTCGTACCGTCTTAATTGGCAAATTTACAGTGATCGTGAATGACCTCTAGCTATGGTATTTTTAGCTCTCATAAGGGCGGTCGACATTCGCTGCCCAATTCGTTAAAATTATTTAGATTATCGAATTCTTGAAATTCTCTGCTGACGAACTGTTGTGTAAAACTCTGGCTGCCATTTGAACAGCTTGTTCATAATTTAATATCCCTTTCCTAATGCCGTTTATCTCTGATGAGGTCAGCACTGCCATCAGAAAGTGCCTGAGGAGGTCGGGATTAGATGAGTCGGTAATTCTTACGGAATTACCGCCCTGTAGCCTGAAATGCCGGCTGGTAAGAATCCGAATGTACGACCGCTTTTGCGTTACCCCTAACTGAGTGGTCTGTCCGGCTGGAAGAGAGGGAGATTGCGCCGTTTCTGGGACAGTCTACAGGATCACTTGCCACAGCTGTGGTGAAAAGTATATCGATGAAACCTCTCGCCCACTCCAAGTACGCGCCAAAGAACACATGGAGGGCAAGCAAAGGTCGCAAGTTTCCATTGGGTGGCAAGAGGGTCAACGCCCACCACGGAGAGGACTTTGAGGTCGAATTTGAAATTTTAGCGTGTGAGCCCCAGACGTCGGCGCGGAAAGCCCTTGAGGTATTTGGATACAGGCTACTGACCCAAAAGTCAACCGGTAGGGGGAGTGCCTATATATAACCAGGGAGCTCAGGCCGTACCTCCGGCTAGCATTCTAGTCAGGGTACGGTCTTCGTTGGTACCTTCACGAGCACTACTGCCCTGATCGATTGGCGATCCTTGGTTAGGTGAGGTCAACTGCTGTCTCCTACTCATCTTGTGTACGTCTAAT
This sequence comes from Heligmosomoides polygyrus polygyrus, assembly GCA_947396885.1. Lineage (NCBI taxonomy): Eukaryota > Metazoa > Nematoda > Chromadorea > Rhabditida > Heligmosomidae > Heligmosomoides > Heligmosomoides polygyrus. The sequence continues at coordinate 77,305,724 of OX377201.1, read as the reverse complement.
TGGTCTCAAAATCCAGTAGGGTTGAGGAGACCCTTGGTCGAGTGGTCACACTTAGGTTTGTTTCCTTTCGGGCTCTGAAGAAGGCGATCTCGCCGAAACCTAAGCCCAATAAGCGCTGTTACCAACCTCACGTAGAGTTCAAGGAAGAACTACTATAATTTAATACTGTCAAGATCGTAGCTCATTTCTGCAGTATTTTATGAAGCTGAGTTTCTATATGTAGTCCATCCGTAACAAATCCTCAAGAAAAGGCGGGACTTCATATTTAACATGGTTTTTCTTTGTACCCGTCCAACGTATCTTTATACAAATACAAATCTTCTCGCCCTGGATATGACGCTACTCCCGCTTAGAAGTAGGAAATACCCCTAATGAACGAGCACGAACGAAAGAGAAAGGATATGTAGTAATTGCGAAACATTCAGATATGGATGAAGCGCTATGACGATTAAATGAAAGTCATTAAAAGTTGTCGTGAATCTTGAAGGTTTTCTTCAACAAGCATATACAGCAGAAAGAAATTGGTGATAGCTCAGATTACTCGGTTTTTCGATTAATCTTGGCTGGCTAACCTTTTGTTTTCTTAATTTCCTGGGCTTTTTTACCATAATTACGCTTTTTGCTGAGAGTATGTGTAAGCACAGAATGAGTATTAATTTTCTAAACTTATTCTGCGCCTACTAGCTTCTTTAGTTATACATTTCATAGCTAATTAACCATTGCATGCAATTCTACATAGATAAGTCCGTGGAGGGATTACGCAGAAAAAAAAGCCAGCACTTGTAACGCGAATATTCTCCGGTCAATTCAGACGTAATAAGGAGAGGTGGTTGTAGTTCGAAGAAAAACACTATGTCTTCTTCAAGTTTGCACGATGTTTGCTGGAGCCATGGGAAGTCCGACTCTCACTTCCAATGACCACTCTCAGAAACTACTGAGAATGTAAGCACAGGCCGAATCCGCCCTTTCGTAGTAAGGGAATCAGGAACTATCAGTATCGGGGTGCTCCAAGGGCGTACCACACATAGAAACCTTTTAGAATAAAGGTTCCCGATGCCTCCTTTGCTTCATAGACATTAATGCTTTTTGGAGAGATGGCCTCGTTCTAATAGAAAAAGCGAAGAATCTCAATTGGGAGTATATTGGCATCGTCAAGCAAAGCGGAAGAGAATTCCATAACAACAACGTGAGCGCACTAGAGGCTAAAAGACGCAGTATTACAGTCATATAAAGCTTCTTTTCGCTCTGTTGGCCTTGAACAGGACACTCTACTGCGAAGCTAAGCCCCTTAGCTAGTTCGTAGTGGCTTCAGTGAAAAGAGAAGAAATCATAGAAATACCCGCTCAGTTAGCAGCTGATTACAGGATACCTCCACGGTAATTATTGTAACACGAGGTTGGGGCAAACGTAGCCGTTCTTCTGCCCGCCGACGTGTTTACATCGATGACCACGGTTGAAGCCGACGTCATTTCCCAGGGAAAAGAAAAGAGCTCTAATTATGAACCGTGTGGGAAAATTGAGAAGCCCTATACATTACGAACAAATCTCAAAAAGGTAGGGTTTTAATAAAACAGAAGTACTAGCTAGTGAGTTTGCCGCAGTCTCTTGATCAACTTAGTAGTTCATCTTCCAACACTGAAAAAGAACGGCTAGATAACCGGATTGTTGTCACGTTGAAATTTTAACCGCCTTCGCATCCATTTGCACCACACGAAGTAAAAAGCGTGGCGATTAATGAAGTAAACGAAGGGCTCAGTGGGCAAGCGTGGATAATACTTTCCTACCCTCCTTTGGTTATCGTCGATATAAGATAGGTGAAATCAATTGCGTATGTCTTGAATGTAAGATACGTGATATGAACTGCCTACTACTATTTCCCGTGCCTTTTGACTAACGTTAGGGTTTTACGGGATTTTACGCGAGATTTCAGGATAACCAACTTCAAGCTAGCGGCAGGTTCATCCCAAGATCACAGGTGAATTGCTGCTAGTCTATTGCAACAAGAATGTGGATACAGTTAGAGGTTCTCTGTGGATCAATGTTGTGAGTGACTCTAATTATATGTGAGGCATTCTTTTCAATATGTTTTGATTTCTTGTTATCGACCTGGATTGTTGGAATTCTTCATTCTTTTATGCGATTGACTAAAAGTATAAATGGATAAAAGTCGCCGTGAAACATCCTTAATGAGATCCATCACGCGTTCTACATCCATGAAATGTCGTGTAGGCAAGCAGAACGAGCTTCTCCCTCATACAACAATTTGCGGTGGTTAGACGATCGAATAGGACTCATGGAGTTCACTACCAATGCACCAACTAGGCTGGGAGGGTTGGCTTGGACGGGACACGAAGCGAGACCGGGATTCGGGCACATGTTGCAGCTGACTTCTCTTCAAACTGCGTTACAAGCGTACACCTTCTTCTATTTTTATGCTCTCTTCCTACTGTTTTTGCGTACAGCATACAGATTGTGAATTTACTTATTTATTTATTTATTTATCCGTATGAACGGATGCAGTTCTGGAACGTCGATGATGTTGTCGGATAAGGTGTTAGCCACCGATATATATATATTTTATATATTATATATTATATATACATATATATAGAGAGAGATGGTAGAACATAAATATATATATATAGATGTATATAGAGAGATGTACGTAGTGCATATTATGTAATAGACACAGTAGACAATTGAAGTGCTGCAATATACTTTAGGGGTAAGTAAAAATATGAAAGCAAAAAGACTCAATCCATGAATATGACTGGTAATAAGATATTGCTTTTCATTGTCTTTTCTGAAAACTTCTCAATGATCATAATATACAGAAGTACTTCAGAAGTCGGTAATTTGCAGAAGTCGGTAATTTAGAGCAAACATGGAAGAGGAGTTTTATGGCAACGTGCTTAGGGCGGTTCTACCATGGGCATAAAAGGTCGCCATCGAAATTTATCGGCCGGTATTTATGATATCTCGTGTTATTTTGGAAGAATACAATAAAGCTGCTTCGCTTCTGGGGTTAAGGAAAATTGTTCTGGAGTTCTTGTGTGGTTCTGCCCAATTCCCATCACGCAAAGATGCCCACGTCAGTCACCCGTGCCTGCTGGCATGAAGAGATCGCCTTCCGCAGTTTTTAATGGATAAAGGTCTGCATTCGTCCATCCCTCTTTGAAATGCGGCGTAAAAGCTACTTCTGTAGACCATGTTGGGAGCAGTTCGAGCGCATATTTTCTTCGACGATGCCCGCACAAGGGAGAAATTAATGTTCTACCCATGGAAAGAGAAGGATTCGTTGACTAGGATGGAATCCGAGATTTGAGTCGGTTGGGTGAGCACGAGAGAGTGAACTCCCTCTTGATACTTTCGTAGTTTCCGAAGAACGAATCCAGTCGGGAGGGACAGCGCTGAGGTGATAGTTACGTCCGACATCCCACGACACGACGCCACACTCTTTGAGTTCGACATAGTGCCATCACCGTAGTAGCTGAAGCTCAGAAAGAAATTCACCGGAGTAGATCAAGAGGGAGAGCACCGCATACCTCGCTCTGACAAGAATAGATCTGGTAACGGTAGAGAACTAAGTAGTAACGATTGCTCGATTAAATTGGAGAAGCAGAAATACCGTGTTTGAGCTGCTTGTGGTTTGAGGAATTAGGAGTTTTCAAGGGTAGATTTCGAGTGCGATAACCGTCTGTAGATAAAATGAAAATGCCGTAATCAGTAAAAGTCTGTTTGACCTATGGAGGATAACCGCCGAGAACGAAGTTGATCATCAGTGAGCAAAACAATTAAGAGGGCGGTTAGGCTGCGCCTCATATGTAGTTCCACAGATTTCCCACATCGCACTGTCTTTTCGCGGCCAACTGCTTAGTATTCGTTATTAGATGCCCTCCACTTAAGCTGTCCATTCAAAATTTTTTGCCTGACGATCTTATCGTCCTTCCGTGGCGCGGGCAGTTCAAGTGAGGCATCTGCAGCTTCTGATTAAGCAGTCTATAAGTTCTATTCAAAATTGTTAAATTTCATAGAATTAAGATTGCCTTGGTGGGTTGAAGGATATCTAACTCAAAGAGTGAGCTATTTCAGGGAGGTTTTCTGCACCTCATATTCAACTAGGATGCGCAGAGTGACTGCACTTTTCCACTTCATCTCAAGGATGCCAATTTTATGGTGGAAATTGCGAGCACGAGCCCAGTGCGTTTTTGTTGCTTTGCGCCACACATCGTTTTCAAAACGTTGTATGAAGAAATCAAAGGGTTTTATCCTGAAGGCCTTCAGGGAGGAACATCTCTAAGTAATCCCGCGCGTGAACAACGCGGTGCCCATTGTCACTGGCTCCACCCCGCCTCATTCATAGCGATAGTGGAGGGCCGCCTTCAAGCAGAACCCCAGCGCTCTGCCCATCTGAGCTGTTTCCTTGAGGTCTACTGCATCTTCCGTTTAACTTTAGTCTGCTCCGTGGTGTGTTTATTCAATGCATCTCAAGGATGACGCTTTTGAAAGGAGTTTTCTTGCAACACTTGCGTTAATGTGCCAGTAGTGCTGTCGACGCGTAACGAGGAGCAAATCTGCCGTGCATGAACGCCCATGTGGCATAGCAGCATTTAAGGAGTTCTCTTCTCTTGTGCTGCAAGTCATTTGGGTTTCCTTTGAATATCAGGAGGTTGATATGAATTACTTTGGATGGGTAGGATGGTAAATGGCTTCAGTCATATTCCTCTTCAGGAGTTCTAGTTATATCTTTTCTTCATTGCAGGAAAGAGGTGGCTAGTTGAGAATTCAGCTGCCGAGAGGAAAGGACAGCAGATTGTCTCAGCTTTTCACGATTGCTGCTGGCTCAGAATTTTTGAAATTATTTAACCCAATGACGACCGCGCGAGAAATCGCGTGTTTGCCGCGTGGGACCGCGCGCTGGGCCGTGCCGACGCATGAATCTCATGAAATCGCTACTTCACTATAATCCAAAGGAAACTCCCTCTTAATGGTTATCCAAATATTGGAGAACGCTAGAGCAGGTCCGAGAGCAAAACGTAGAAGATCTATCTGCTGCTATAAGAAAGTCCGCAAAGAAAACAAGGCGCAGGTTTGCCACGAATCGTGCAAAGAACCTGACCACATGATGTATGAAGTGTTAGAAGTATTTTAGTCTAGATTGTTTTCAAAATTTTCACAAGAAATGTCATAAGTTTTTTTTTGTGCATAACCATTTTTGTAAAATGTGAGAAGGAGTTTGTGAATAGTATCGATTTTTGCGAAGCTTGAATAGTGTGTAGTGTTGATTATTCGTTTTTATCAATGCTTAGAAGTAAATGACTCCCGCACCACTCTGCACATAGCATTGGTAGGATACAACATATCTAATGTATACTAGTGAACTATGAAAAAGCGAGAAATGGGCCGCAGCGAAACCGTTTTATAACCGCGGGCCAAAATCGGCTCGCGCGTTCCCACGCGACAGAAAAACTGCGGCCCAAAATTGACCCGCGCGGTCGTCAATGTGTTAGGAATAACATCTTTCCAAACCATTTAAGCCAACTTTAAAAAAATTTCGACCAGCTTAGTAGTTTCCTCTTCATGATGTTGATTCTTTTCTCCTATTTTTGTTCTCTTTGTGCTTGCAACTTTGACTTCTAGGGTGTCGAGAAATTATCTGCAGAAAATTTCGCAAAACTCCAGATTTTTTCTAGAATGTTCTGATGATCCCCCATTTTCAACATAAGTGCTCTACAAGAACACCATCTTTTTGTATCTGAATAACATATCCAGCTCCCCTTCACTGTACGATGGCCGAACTGTCTACCCATGTCTACTGTCTACCCGTCTGGACATATGCACTCAGCTGCTCTCCCAAAGTCGCACCTTCAACTGTTTGGACACCATCGTCACATGAGATGAAAAGTGGGTTTTCCAATTCAATCACGATCGTAAACATGCATGGTGCCAGCGCGATGAAGCGCCGAAATCTTTCGTAAAAGGTGAAATTTGTGCGAGGAAAGTCATGCTGAGGGTCTGGTGGGGAGTTTATGGGATCTACCTTATCGAGCTGCTGCCTGACAGTACAACGTTTGCTGCCGAGCTTTACGCTACTGCAGAGACTGGCCTACAAGATGCGTAAGGAACAGCCCAGGCTCGACAAAGTTCGCTTGCTGAACGATAGCTTGCGCCCACACCTCGCGAAACCGATTTCTCAGAAAATTCTGGAACTCGGATGGGAAGTTCTGCCGCACCCACCGTACATCCCAGATCCTGCCCCAAGTGACCACCTTTTTCGATCACTTCAGCATCATCTAGACGGGAAGCGTTATGAATATTGTGACCACTTCGAAAATGACCACCGAGCTTTTTTCGCCTCCAAGTCGACGGATTTCTATGCCAGAGGAATTCGAAGTATTGTGGAACGTTGGCGGAGGGTATTCGATGTTCATGAAAATTATTTGGTTGATTAATAAAACGTCAATAAAAAATTGTCGTATTTTTGCAGATACTTTCTGGACGCCATATACGTCCGAAAAAAATCAACCACTTGTACTTGCATACTAAGACGACCCAGCGGCCTGCGGTTGAAAGCGTATTCTGTAAGTGTCGAACGCCAGCAGTTATAAATACATGGAGCGCTATTTACTTGACGGCGTTTCTGAATTCTTTAAAAATACCTTGATCTGCTGTTTTTTACTCGAAAACTTTTGAATATTTTCAGTTCTAGTCGAATATTGGATGCTCAAAACGACATTTTATTCCGAATTTCGCTGGAAGTTTTTTTTTACATAATGTGATACAACGTTCAAGAGAGAATGAATTCTCTTATCAAAAATTATGTTTTACTTTTTCCCGTTTCTATTTTTATAATTTTTAGTTGAACTATGCATATAGGCCGGACATAATCAATCGAGTGGGCGCGACAGCCTGTAGAGGGAGTGTTTGGGAATTTTATCTGAAATTCCCAGCCGTCCTACTCAGGAATTAGGTGGATCAGTTTTACTGAGCGGCCTTTCGACCTGTTCGTCGTCTTCAGAGGCCCGCTGAGGAGTTGCTCTAAGACTGTCCAGCTTGCCTTTGGTGTCACCACTCGGCTACTAACGGCAGCGGTAGCGACGTCGCTCCGCGTCAACGATGGATCAGCGGGCCTCTGAAGACGACGAACAGGTCGAAAGGCCGCGCAATAAAACTGATCCACCTAACCTCGTTTGGCACAGCAGTATTGATAGACTAAGAACATGCCGAGGTTTTACGAAGAGAGGACTTGGAGACAATTCGTGTACTTTCCCTTATAAAGTGACGATGCCTGAACATCAAATGCTCAATTTGATCAAGTTAGGTAACTGAGGGCAATTTCAGAGACTTCTTTGGTGAAGTCCCCAATCCGTAAACCAACTCAAATTCGAATTTTTCAGGATGGACTACTTTCAACGTAATCGACCTCTAACAGCTGCCCGTTCAGCCAAAAATGTTGTCATGTAGTCAACATTTCTATGACGCTGTTTGCTAGCAAACACTATGGAGTGCTGCAAACTCCAGATAAACCTTTGCACATCTCAATTTCTTCTCTAACAGGAGGTTTATGCGGGGTTGGAACACTCCATCGCAAACTTCAGTGACAACAAGGGCTATTCATGTCACGCGATTCGTATAGCAAAGCAATTGTGAGGCTACTCCGATTAGCCTCTCAACACAATTGTTGGACTCACTAAAGGATAAAGAACAAAGTTTAACGTCAACCATTAATAATTGAAGAATGCGCCATGAACTCAACTTCTACGGAATGTCGAGGAGGTGATTTCATTTTGTGTATTTGATTTGCAGAACTATGTTTCATCTATTTTGAAGAAGCCTAGTACCAGTCATATGACCGAGCATTGGGAAGCTTGGTAGGCCTGGAAGGTGCGCGAACATTCAGGCAGTTAGGGCTTTGCATGGCTGCTCACACCTTTCGTTGACAAAATAAGAATTCCTTCCTCATCAACCATCATTCGTTGTTATTAGATCCAATCTCCACCATTTCGTTTTGTGTCTTTTCTTTTCTTTTTACGAGACGATAATGTAAATGTGTCGGCAGAATGTAATGATTCGGAAAAATCCCTCAAGCGGGATGATCCTTTAAGAAGTGTCGCCAATGAAAGCTGAGGAAAGGACTGTGACCTTTTTGTCACAAGATTCTCTCATCTAAATAGATAAATGAATGTATGTATTCAAAAAGGAAAGTGCATTCTTGACGATCAAATGTGCTCAGCGTTTATCTACCAGGGTTTATTTCGAAATTTGACGACGTGAGTCTGATTCACTAGCGTGGACAAGGTTTGCTTGCAGACTCTTCTTCCATTAAACCTAACGTTCTTCTCTAGCCGTAGTTAAGCAGAAATATGTGGGTCGATCGAGACATCCGCTCTCTCTTCTCATTACTTTCGTTAGATCTTATCAAACTCATTTGCGAAGGTGATGCGAGTACAGTGTGAACGTAGCGACGTGTAGCACTGTTGCCTTTCTTCTTCTTCTTCTTCTTCTTCTTCTTCTTCTTCTTCTTCTTTCTTCAGCTTTGTCCCGGTTCGTCGCGGGGTCCGCTCTTCTGGTGCCATGACGCCACCTTTCCCGGTCCTGCGCTTGATCAGGGTCGACGCCAGTTACTTTCATGTCCATGTGTAACGTATCCGACCAACGCTACTCCGGGCGTCCACTAGGCCGCCTTCCTGACACTTCCAACTCAAGGCCTATCTTGCGGACACTGTCTTCCTTTCCACGCAGAACGTGGCCGTACCATCGTAAGCGAACTTCTCGCATCTTGCCAGCTATCGGAGCAACACCGAACTTCTGCCGAATAGCATCATTTCTGACGGTCGCGGTCCATGGGGGTGACTCCAGCACTGTTGCCTTTCATCGCTCGTTATAGCCGAATAGGTGATACCCATCTTCGATGGGCGGCCACACTGCTTGTGCAGCATTGTTGCAGAGAACAGTACTCAGCAGCGTCAACAAGGACCGCATTCGGAAACGCTTTCAGGAGAAGCCCCCTAGGCGATATTTCGGCGCCGAACTCGCCCTCCTCTTCTGAACCCTGCGTTCTCGACGACGAATTCATAACGGAAACTTGTTCCAGAGCCTCTGTAATCCGATTTTGTGAGCGTTTCTCGAAAACCTTTCGAAAACGGAGTTTCGTTCTCATCTCATACTCGTAGCCTTTCTTCTGGGAGGACGCAGTTGCCTCACAACATGTTTTGATCCATTTTAAAATTGTTTCTCGAAACATCGACGACAACCCTCTGCACTCTTAAATAGTTAAGTATTTCAGTTCTCTGCTAACTCTTCGGATGCGGGTACCGAAAGACTACCAATAACCATTTGGTATCATCACTTGAACGTGCCTCTCACAAAGCTATGCTTCTAGAAGTTCCTCTCAAAAGTGCTACACTATTAGCGTTAGTATCTCTAGAGCAATGATCTCATTTTATGTTTCTGTTCTTCTTACATTCTTCAGCACGGTTCATATAATGAAGAGGGAGTCGAAGGCCTAACAGTGGAAGACACTATTCTTTTTTAGACTAATCTTATCCCGGTTTTCGCTATAGCTTGCATTTGTAACATTTGTGACAAAATAGTATATTTCAGGCTGACATTTTTATACAAATAAAACTGATTTCTGAACTAGTAATTTTGAGGAAGGTTTGTCATAGCGTAGTGAGATTGCTTTTGTTTTCAACAATTTTCTTTTTCTAATGCATTGATTTCTTCGATGTTGGATTGAGCAGTGTTGGTTATTCTCCTTGTAAGCGCACACTATATTCATAACGTAGTGAGTATATATAAATAATTAAATAAAAACCCGCGACCCCGCGCTCTTTTTCTCCTTCTGGTATCCGAGTCTCACATGACCCGTATGAGAGCACGGAAGCGCTGTTAGTGTCGAAAAGCTCTGATTGAATGTCTCGGTTACGTACAAATGAGCCAGCACGCCGTGTTCCCGTTTAATCTTCCCAGGATGCGTCATGTCTCCGTTTAATCACCTCGAAACACGTAATTCATTCACCCGAGTTGCAGACATCCCCACCGACCTTCGCTGTAGTTCTGTAACCTTGAGTTTTAAGTATTTGCTTTGTAAAATAAAAATAATAGAACGAAGGCTTGTTTTATTATCCTTACTTTGATAAATTTTAATCCTTTTAATCCTATATTTCGAATGCGCCACGCATTCTACTTCTGCGGGGTACGAGGGGGGCGGGGGGGGGATCAGGTGAATGTGAATTTGACGTAAGCGAACAAATTGCGGGCACCAACCGATGGAAAATTGCATGCTTTCTCCTTTCCAGACAAATTCTTAATTCAGCGGAGGTGGCAAAAGACTTGGTTGCTCTAGCCGGGACTCGAACAAGGGACCGCAACTCAGGGCTCTTTATCGCCACCACGCGGCCTTTTACAAATTTACTGGAAATAACTGATTGTGCTGCAAGAAAGAATTGCCACATGTCTGATACCAGGGTACTTTCATTTGTTTACTTTCTTCCAATATGACGTCAAAGCTACTTACGTAAAGCTCGCGGAGGACTACTGTATATTTGTTGAGTGAAATCCTGCTTAGATATCAAGTTTTAGGCCAAAGCGTTGATTATCAATCATCTCGGGGATCCTCAAAAGGTAATTTGGAGGTTTTCTATTGTGTCAACTATAATTTTAACGCAAATTTCTCCATTCAGACTTTGGAAGTTCACTCACGACGACGGAAGTTCACCTTCGACGTGAGCGTGTAACTGTTTGTACGCAGCACCTTGCTGGTTAGCGAGAAGCCAGCTGATTCTTTCGAGGCTTTCTGCGTTGTTTCAGTCTGCGCAAAATGAATCGTGTCGAAAGAATACCTTTACATTATTTGCCGACGGCAAATTGATAACCCAAAGCTTACGGAACAGGAAAATTGCTCTCGCTCGTACATAATGTATGGGCTTGCACTTGAAGTTTCCTATATCTTCCCGTTATGTTGCCTTTTGCCAGCTCGCCACTCTAAAGCACTGCAATGTATTGTTGTACCTTGTTTGCCTTGAAGGAAATTCCAAGTTACTAGAGGGCAAGGAAACACGAACAAAATAGTTGGAGCTCTAAAAATGTGAGCATCTACAACCAGATCGCGCGCTCACTAAAAGCATCTTGTGAAGAGCATGAGCTTTATTTTTGCTAACTTTCACCGTTTTTTGCACTTACTAGGAGGCAAAAACAGTTCTTCTCTGGATAGTGGGCAATGTCATGGTTTCGATATGGTCCTTTTCGCCTCTTTTCGATTGCTATGGTTGTCTTCGGACGAACAAATGTCAACCTGGTGAGAATGTGGCGCCAAACCACAATCGGGGTACCTGCGATTGTTGTTTTGCACACCTGCAGCTCATGACACCTTGAACAATGCAGTTTTATCACTGCTTCAAACTGTAATTTTCTTCGCTATCCTGCGCCTTTAACTACTACATCTATATCTTTGGTTTATTTGCTAAATTTTTCTAAATGACTTTATCTCGGGTGCACGGTACACAGCGTAGTTCGGAGAGGTGCATACTGTCGCGAGCAGCCGAAACTAGATTCTTGGTCCCGCCCAGGCCAACCAAGTCTTCGTTCCCTACGAGGTGAATTGGTACTAGACTTGTCTGGGAAGGATAACATGACATTGTTTATTTTGACTTCTTGAGCATCTCGAGCTGCTGGAGTGATGTCAGTCGCTTCATCATTTGAGTCCTACCTTTGGTGCGTCAAAATTAGGTCGCACTGAAATAGCCTCCTGGTAATTTTTTTTTTCGATGAGCCCATTAGGTCTTGCCTGGGGTTAGCAATGCGAAATCCTACAGTACACATAATTAAATTCTATGGTGAGCCTCTACAAAAGGTTAGGAAATCCCTAAACTTGACAAATGGGTATATGTTGTGATCTTTAAAGTGATCTTCGTTTTTTAACAGGAAGCTCTGTATAAAAACAGGAAGCCCCATATAAAAAGATGAGACTGCGTCAGCCCCATCGAGGGATGAGTTTCTCTTTCACTCTGCTTTCTCAGAATATCGTGGAAGCAATTAGAATGAGTGGCCTTTACAGTGATTGTTGAAGCTCAGTCGATGAACACAAGCTGGTGTTTCGTCCTTTCAGAGATATCAGTTACAAAATACACAGATACACACGACAATGCCAAAAAACTCTAAATAATACTGCACTGCACGGCCTGTCGAAAATTTCTGTTTCTACTTGAGAATGCTCTTTGTATAAAGTTCCTATTACGACGCTCTATACATTATTGTGTATTCTCACTCTCATTCATCTTATCTGTGCCTAGGAGATTTTCCGTTTGTAACCCCTTATTTCACAATCTCATTCGCCGGCGATTTGTTTATAAGGTTTTGGGTAACCAAAGACAAAAGAAAAAGAAAAAGAAAAGAAAATGGTAGGAAACAGGAAACGAAAAAAAGAAGAACGATGGTTTCAAGTGCCGCCATCGCCAACGGTATCCGATTTCATGTAATCGAAACGCCGGCGAAAGGTGGCAAAGCTCACTTGTATGGCTGAGCTAGGCATTGCTTTGGACAGAGTTATTCGGGGCCAAAGTTTAGGATCGCATGCTCTGATTTAATTCTCCACATTAGGCTCTCACCGCATAGCAGCACTTTCAGGTTCATTTCTGGTTTTTTTTTTGCAGGCGACCGCGAGAAGTTTTCACTGACGTAGTAGCGCTGCTGTATTCTGAATGGAGTTTCGTCGATATCGTTATGGATGTCGAGGATGGCGCAAATGCGTATCACTGAAAGGGTTCCGAGCGCGTTAACTGGGTCCGGAAAAACGACTGGAAAGGACATTCAGTCACTGCATTTGACAAAAGCGCCGCTCCCGCTCTCTGTAGCTGGGCTGGCTAGCTGCGAGCCTTCGCACTTTCACTCACATCCCGCTCCCATTCTTCGAACGAGGGTGGTTCTATTAGGAGCTGCCGAATTTTTTCACAGTTTTCGATTTCCTGTTTCAAATGGTCACCACTTCTTTGAAAGAAGAATGTTTCAGAAAATGGGGAACCAGTTCAATTTTTCATACATGCCGTGAAGATCATTGGGAAAATTTTTCTGATTGTGAACAAACAATTGAGCTCACTAACTGTCGGAATAGATTTTTGACATCCTTTTCTACACGTTGGAGTTTAACTCTCTGGAGGCTTTTTCAATAAGCCGTTGTGAAAGAGACGTGCTTAAATGTACGCAAAATCAGGAATAACTCTTAACCTCAAATCCATCCAATTTCGATTTATAAATTTCAAAATGTTAATTGGTGTTGGGACCCTTCACTCCAAAGCAGGACATGTTCTCATGGGGTTTTCGCTTCTTCTGCTTCAGATTCTCATCAAAGTTTTCCTTTCTAATCTCAAGCTCTTTTTGAATTATAGCAGAAAAGATGATAAATTACCAACCTGGATCTAGAAATTTCACGAGCTCGAGGAGGATAACTCTTGTCGAAAATTTTCTTAATCCTGTTTCCACTATAGAAAGTAACTGGACAGAGGCTACCATTTGCAAGCGATTTGTCGAGGAGCCATACCATACGCAGAATACAAATTGGATGATCTTCTTCTTTTTCTTATGTAAGGAGGTAGTTTAACAGGGTACTTTCCGATAAAGCTTGGGATAAACTGAGTCGAACTCACTTTGATTTCTCGGGACGCTCGTCTATTCGGAACAAGACTTCCCATCATTTAGAGGTTCTGTGTCTTCAACGCGATGCGCCTAACGGCATCCGTATTCAGCTGTTTTTAAGGAAATTCCGTGAGATACAGCTCCTAGATTTCAATCAAATCCCAAAATGTCGTTTAGGAGATGTAAGCCTTAAGGCTCCGTGATACAAAAGCGTTTTTGGACGCCTACGAAAAGCGCGTTGAACTCTTCAACTGTTAGGAGATATTTTAATTGTTTTCAGAACAACATCATGTTTTTCTCAATGCCATGACATCAGATTCACATATTAAACCGTTTAAAAAAACTAAAAAAAGAAGGAACATTCAAAGCACTAAAACGCCGGATATTCCTGCTCGGGCCTAATGTGAACATGACGTGATAAAAGGAGACATACCAGCAGACTATTTCTGTCCTTGGGGATTCAACTGCTGCTTTCATAGACGGTGTTCATTTTCGTTAATGTTATGCTGCTGCAGTCAATAGATAAAAGTGAGGCGTGCATCCTAGCACGTCTACAAGCAATTTCGGGATATGGCTTTCGACTTTGGCACACCCTGGCGTGGAACCGCGTTCATTTCTTGTTTGACATAGGTGGATATCTGAATCACCGCAAGTCGCTGTATTAGGGTAGTCCAAAGTAAATGATTCATAATATATAACAATATAAAAACTAGTAATACTATGTAATCCCAATGGGATTTTGTTTCGTCAAATTCATGCCATCTGGGACGATATATTCGTGGAGGTGTGCTTCACCATTAGTTTACCTATCCTATTAGACAGATTTTGAAGGCAGTTGACAAAATGATATATAGTTCAAAAGTAGTCTGCTTACTATGAAAGTCGACGCCGACGGAAAGTTTCCAACGCGCGATGGAGAAGCATCGGTAGAACTGAAGGATTTCTTGTCTCCTTAGCAAGCATTCCATTAGATTTGCTGCTGCTGGCAGGTAGTTCACCGTTAAGATAGGAATGTCCCACTCAATCGTCGTTGTGTCGTGGATTACCAGAACATTCTCTTTAGAATTCCGGTTAAGAACCCACCCATAGGCTCGCCTTTTCCATTGAGCGCATCCTGTTCTCGTAGAAGATTCGCTTCTTTTCGTATACCGAATCAAGTAGGTGGTTTCTTGTTGTTGTGTGGAATGAGATCGAAGTTTTCCTCCTAGCGAGCGCTCTTCTGTGCAACGGTCCACTCACGAAGCTCTCAGTTGCCAGGCCTTTCTCTTCCCCATTCTCAGGTAGACAGACGAAATATATGCATCTGAAGATCCCTTTTACGATGTATTTCAACAGGGACAAGGAGTTCTTTATTCTTGCTAGCTCCTCCATGTGGAACTCGTCAATGTTATTCATCCCTTGACGACGTGATTATATGTAATTGAACGCTCTGATCATCTCTAACAAATGCCCACTGCAAGACGCTGTATTGCAGGTTGTCTGAATGCTGTATGGAATTGTAAATTTTTTCCATATTTATGGCCCTAGTCTATAGCTCACAAATCAGGGCGTCATTTGTAAGTTTGCAAGTTTTTACGTCATAAAAACATTCCAAAAATTAAGGAGATTTTAGACGCTAGGCCGATATTTTCCCTATTTCAGCATTCAGTAGAAATAATTGCGTTTTAGAGAATGCATCAGTTGTTTTTGAAGATTTAGACAGATAAACAGTATAAGCTAATATAGGGTACATACACTTTAGTATTTCTTCGGTGATATCCTGTAGGGGAAGAATAAGTGGTATACTCCATGCGACTGCATATTTATGTTTAGTTTTTACCCTTAGTCTATGTATGCAAGGTATGGTGCCAGTAGTTCATAGAGACTCACGTATCGCATTTCAAAAGGGACTTCGCTTGAATTGCAGGAAACGCTGAGGTTCAGATAGCTTTCCAAGGACAAAAAATGACCGGAGCGTCTACTGTTTTTCCAACTCCAAAGAGGAGTTTCCAAGAGGTTCTTGAAATCCTGTGGACTGCAACGCCATCCACACACCTCACCAGCTCTAGACATGTCCTGTGTCGAATGAGTGTGCTGACGATTGCTGCATGGATCGTCATCGGTGTTCTCCTACGGACTGCAATTATTCAGGCGTTCTCCGAGAAGCCGCTGCTAGGCGCTAGGGGAAAGTAGAAGGCGCAACTGTCATGCATGTTGTTCACGTCGTCTACCGCTCTTTATGGGTCATTCTGTGAGCTACATATTGTTTAATAATTGGATAATTCACGATGTGCTCAAGCCACAGCATTGCAGACGGCGTATGCGACCCAATTGCTTGGGAAGGTGAAGAGTAACAGCACGTGGAAAGGAGCAATAAAGTCGACGTCTTCTCGTCGCCTGATGGAATACATAGCGTGTCATGGCACACTTTGGTCTTCAGTTTCAGCCGAATCGCTGAGCTTGCGATGCTTGACTGAAGTCGCAAGATGGAATAAAATATTGTCTCCCATTTTATTTCAGATTAGCATATATTTTGCTTTTGATTGCAAGGTGGAGCTCAAGCACATGTCGACTTCCAAGGAATGCTGTCAAAATTCCTAAGAAGCTTCTTGTGAGTCAGCAGTTCTCAGAAATTGACGATGACGTTTCTGTAACCACTGCCACTGCTCGGATTGAACAAAGGACGGATGAGCTATGACGACATGCTGGCACTACTGACATCTGCTGGTGGCTGTCTGAGGGTTCATTAAGACGTATCTGCTGACAGATTTCCTTCTATGCCTGCACCAACCCCCTATTCTTATAGTTATTCGTTTACCCATCTATACATTATTTTCCACCTACTCTTCGAAACGCCCTCAAGCATAGAAACAGCCATGAAAGATGAAAAGGATAAAGGACTGCGTTAATCAATCTCTTTGTGAAATAGCGTCACGCAGTCTTGTTCTGGGGGTATCGAGGAGGCAATCTGATTGCGTGTTTGGTCAACGCGACGACGTGCAGTAGCAAACCACTGGAGAAGTGAGGGTTCTATCCGTTTCATTCACCGAGCGTCTCAGAGATGTGTAGAGGCAGGATAGTCTCGTAATATGTACGTCTGCAAGGCGTCGAACTATGAAAGTTTATGCGGAAGGCACTGCCATTCATCGGTATGTTGTTTCTCCCTGAAAATCATGACCGCTCAAAATTCAAATCGTAATTCCCAAATTTATTCTTAGTGCTAAAGATGGTTATGACCATTAATCGCCACAGCATTTCATGATTTGTCAGATCTTCTCTCGTGCAACAGCGTTCTTGAATAGGTTTTCATTGTTCTCGTCCTCTATTCTCTACTGATTAGTTACTGGCTATCGGCTAACTATGGGTGATAGCAATCGCTTTCGCCATTGTTAGAATTCTGTTCCTCTGAAGACAACGGCGGGGTGAGACGTCAAGCCATAAAGTATTCACCTAAAAACATCGTTGACAAAGAACAAAGAAGACATATACAACGACAATGGCTTTAAGATGAGAGAACGTGGAATTTATCTCTATTGCCTGTTTTCTCTGTTCTTGTTTTCTGTTATGGCAAGCAATTACTTTACTTCCCGCCAAATTTGATATTGACAATGCTAGAGAAAATACGTTTCATTTTTGCCTAAGTCTACAGCGGCTGTTATAGAAGGTAGAAGACCGCAGCTAAAGCCAGAGAAGAGCTTAAGCTTTTTTCTAGTGACTGCCGTATCACTACAATATTCCAAGCACTTGAATCATTTTCGCTTGATTTTCAAACTATTAATTCCCTCTACAAACTCGGAAAGCAAATGATCGCGTAGCAGCTATAAAAAAGAAATACAGAGAACTCTCATGAATTTCAGGCGGTCGAACGCATAAGCTTTATGCCGTGGCCTTAAACATGTGAGGGAATCACCTTCGTGATAAAACTGATGAAAACGGATATTCAATACAAATTATACTCTAACTGTTTATCCATTCTGATGCGCATGGAAATATGGGGTCGTGCTTCAAAATGTGTCCACCTCTCAAACAGAGCCATTACATGGTGTGAATGTAGCCTACTGTGCATTCATGTACCCGAGGACCGTAACACCATGTTTACTTGGACGTCTGGTGTTTAGTATTTACAGGATCACCAAAATGACGTGGACAGGATTTTTTGTCATAATTATAAAACAACCAGCAATTCGAGAAAAAGACGACTAATTTACAACAACACAAACATTAAGTTACACCATGTTGAAGTGCTTTTGAAGTGGCCTCCCTTGAAGCGGATGCAAAGGGCCAAACGTTTCTCCAAGTTTAGGGGCGATGAGCCGCAGGTCGTGGCTGGGAACAGATTCTGTTTACAGATGCGAGGCTGTTCACCGTGGAGCAGGCGCACAATCGCCAAAATGATAAGATCTGGTCTACAGAGGCTCCAAGCAGCTCTGCTATCGTCGAACACCACCAGAACACACAATCGACCATGGTTTTGGGCGGAATCATCCCTCTGGCAGGACCCCTCTTGTTTTCGTGGATAAAGGAGTGAAAATCGAAAAAGATGTGCACCAGCGAGACATCGTCGAGTTCTTCCATGGGTCCAGTAGCACTTCGGTCATTGGACGTTCCAACAGGACTCTGCACCCGAACATAGGGCGAAGAGCTCGCAGGCGTGGTGCAAGGCCAATTTTCCCGATTCCTTCACGTCTTCGGAATGGCCGTCGTATTCTCCGGATTTGAATCCGATGCACTATAGTGTCTGGGCATTTTCAGGATAGGGTCGACGTCAAGCGCCACCGCAGTTCCATTCGCTGAAGGAATCCTAACGCCAGGAGTGGGAACGATTGTTTCCTGATGACCTGCGGCCCATCGCCCCTTAACTTCGCCAGACGTTTGGTCCTTTGCATCCGCTTCAAAGGAGGTCACTTCGAAACCACTTCAAGATGGTGTACTTTAATGCTTGTGTTGTTGTAAATTAGTCGTCGTTTTTCGAATTGTTGGTTGTTTTATAATTAGGACAAAAAATCTTGTCCACGTTATTTTGGTGCACCCTGTAGTACATCTACATAAGCTTCTTTTGAAGAAACATCCCTACTAACAAAGGAATGTGCAAGCTGATCATTTCAGTGGTCGTGTAATTTCCTTGATACATCAGGGCTTTAGGCGTAGCGCATTCGGAGGAGGTACCAGCTGTCGGGTGGACCCGATACCAGGTTCTTCACTTCCTATTTCCCTCCAAACCAGCCAAGCCTTCTTCCATCACTTCGGGATCGGTGAATTGCTACCAGACCTGTGTGGAACGAATGAAGCGCTGACTTGTTCATCGTCTGGCCACCGCAAGTTATTGTATGGCTGAACACGCATTCAAATCGCCTCCACGATATCCCGTAGAAGTAGACTGCGTAGCACACAACGAAAGGGATCAGATAACGCAGTCCTATATCTTTATCTTCATCTTTATTACGGCTTCAGGAGGGCACGTATCTGAAATCACGGAAATATTGTTGCCACCCTCGATTCGAAATTCTGCTAAACACGCGCAGCATGGACGAGAATAGTAATCGGTTCTTGCTCCTCTGCTCCTTCTCAGTACCGTGCTCATATTCTCCTCTCTGTTACATATCTTTAATAATAATAATAATAATAATAATAATAATATTAATATTAATAATAATAATAATAATAATTTATTACGTGGTATAAGACACACGTTAGAAAAAAAAACAATGAACAAAAAAAAACACGGCACTAAAAGAGACATCATGGTTCTCAAAACTTTAGAAGAGAAGCAGCTTCTTCTCAGCCATACGTTTGAAAGAGCTGGAAACCTGCCTGACAACACAAAAATTGTGTTTTAGAGACAAATATGTCGATCCTGCTCTGCAAGTGAAAACCCCTAACCTTTGTGTAGTTCTAGGGCTTCGAAAGGAGATCTTTTTCGAACCACCTATAGTTCTAGAAGGTACGAGAGAGTAGAACTGAGAGGCATCGACGTCCATGATTCCTGACAGCATTTTGAAGATAGCGCAAACATCTCTAAGTTTCCTACGGGATTCTAATGTGTGCAGATTGAAATATCTGTTTCTAATGTTCCTTCGTGGCACTCTATAGTACAGAAAACTTCCTGATCGAAGTAGAATTTTTCTAGTATAACTGTTCTGAATCTTCTCCAGGAAGGTAATGTCCTTCTTTTTATAGGGAGAGAACACGGTAGATCCACTCCCAACAATAGGTCTTACGTATGTTTTGTAGGCCTGTACCAGGACCGCATTGTTGCGAGTGCAGAGACCTTTGAAAATTTGGAACATACGTGACTGGGCCTTCCTCTGGATGACCTTGTAGTGTTCCGAAAAATCAAGCTTATCATCGTAATGGAATCCAAGATCTCTCACTGAATGAACTTTGGAGATAGGGTAATCGCCAACCAAGTACTCAGACGGTGCGTCCGACGACCCTATTCTCATAAACACCGTCTTTTCTGGCGCCAAAGGTAGATTCCATGCTGTGGACCAGTCTCGCAGTTTCTGAATGGCCAACTGCAAGATACCGTGGTCTTCAGATGATAGTACTTCACGGTAGATCTTGATATCGTCCGCAAACTGTTTGACTACAACACCATTGTCCATTAAGAGTTCTGGTATATCGGAGGTATAGATCATGAATAGCAAAGGAGAAAGCACCCCACCCTGGGGAACGCCACTCTTAACCTGTCTGCAATCAGATAGAGCTTTCCCTACTTTTACTTGAAACGTTCTGTTGCAAAAAATTTATGTAGCCAATTACAAATAACTGGGTGAATGCCAAGCTGAGAAATCCTTTGTAGCAGCTTACTGTGGCTAACTCTATCAAAGGCTTTTGAGAAGTCAAAGTACACCACATCGCATGACTTTTTTGTGTCTAAGCAATTAGACCAGTCATTAATGCATTCCAACATATTCGTTTCAACCGACCGTCCTGGTATGAATCCATGCTGACTTTTTGGTATCATTTTATTTTTTAGAAGATAAACGAAAATATGGCTTTTTAGGACCTTCTCAAAAGTTCTGCAGAAAAATGATGTAATACTCACGGGTCTGTAATTATTAACGTCGCTAGCAGGATTCTTCTTCAGTAGTGGGGTTACAAAAGAATGTTTCCATCTGGCAGGCACTTCCGCATGTATTAGGGATTGATTGAATAAATACGAAAGTGGGCCCACCACAACGTGGGCGACCTTCTTAATGAAAAAGGCTGGAATAAAATCAGGTGTTAGTGACGAGGAATCTGACCAACCAACTATGATCCTATAAAGCACCTCTTTATTAAACCACGGAAAAGACTGCATGGGTTCAGAAGCTTCTGCCCTAAACACTGGCATTCCTTCGTCGTCAGAAAGAAAAACTTCACAAAATTTGTCAGCTGAAACATTAGCCTTATCCAGTTCAGTCACGGCTACCTGACTGCCATTCACAATGCTGCCAACATAACTGCCGCTTTTGAGATTTCTACGTAGTAATTTATAAAACCCAGCCTTACTTCCGGACTGAGTAATCCTTTTCTCTATTGACCATTGTATTTTTGTAAAGCTTTGCGAAATTTTTTAGAAAACAAATTGTACTTCTCCCAATCCCGTTCTGCCTGAGAATGTAAAGTCGCGCTGAAAAGACAGGAACGATGATCCAACATATTTTGAAGATACGATGGTAAACATGAGTGTTTTACGCTAACACGAGCCCATGGCACAAACAAATCGATGGAAAGCTGAAGTGTTGATATGAAGAACTCATACTTCACATTCACAGTATCAAAAGTCTCAAACATCCTTCTCCATGCAACTGCAGCCAAATAATCACAAACCTTATCATACTCGCATCTATTAAACTGACGGCTGTACGTATAGACAGGTTCTGTTTAAGTGTAGCACATATCAAACTTCACGCTATTATGATCACTTTGTCCAACGGGAGCCTCAACCGAAATTGACTTAATAATTGATACATCTGTAGACAGAACAAGGTCCAAAATGTGCTCACCCCTTGTAGGTTCCAGCACATGTTGAACCAGACCGTGACTGCATACCATTTCTACGAATGGATTAGCATTCAGGAATAACGATTGAGATGAAGGAAGTATAGACCAGTCGATATCGGGGTAATTAAAATCTCCCATAATGACTGATGCATGCTCACATGCCAACAGGTCACTAATACTCTTGACCAATTTTTCGTTTTCGGCTGATTTGCAAGACGGAGCACGATATACTACAATAAACCTTACTGAAATACCATCAAGAACCAAGTCCGCCGACAGAATCTCATAGGAATTGGGAATAGATTCGGAAAATATCTTAACGAAGCCCAAAGAACTCTTGAAAATAATGGCAACCCCTCTTCCAGCTTTTCTAGCTCTGTCACAACGTAATGTCTGATAGTCGCCACTCATATGAACCAGAAGAGACGAGGCAATGTGATGAGATTTCAACCACGTTTCAGTAAAAACATACACATCAAAATTTTTCGCCAGAGCAAGATCAACATGAGCTGCATTTTTCGTGAGAGAGCGCACATTTGAATAGAAACAGGACAACAGTTTCGAGGTAGACAGTGGTTCACGATGAGGAAGGGACCCTAGTTTAAATGAGAGGGGTAATATTGGGCTTCCGACATTCTGGCGTAGTTCCCCGAATTCAGCTCCTCCCCTCCGCATGGGGAAGGAATGACCGAACTCTTGTGAACTCCGCTATCATGACGGAGACGACGTAGCTCCTCTTATGAATACGATTTCCTAATACTAACACCAACTTGAGGATAAAGCCATAGGCGACTTGCATGATGGAGAGCGATTTTTTGAAAAACGCTAGATGGAAAGACCACCTTAAGAAGCCTATTACGGTTAGATGTAGGTTTGCCCAGACGATAAACCGCCACGGGCTCACATTGAATATCTAAAAAATCTAAAACTCTTCTAACACTATTGAAATCGTACACAACACGATCTTGCAAACGACCTTTCTTCAATTCAAGGATACCGCTAACAACAATGGACCTACGGCGTTCCGCTTCATTGACTGCACAGAACTCATCCACCGCATTGTTACACACAACCTGCGACTCGATAGGGACATTAAGGACTGATGAAGCTTGAGACGAATTTTGGGATGGCATCTCAAAACGAGCAAGCTTCATACGTAGCTGCTCATTTTTTTTATTTTTTATTTATTTTTTTCAGCGCAGAACATCAATGAGCTTGTCCTTAGCTTGCAGAATTGTAAGCATTTGACTAGCCGGCGAGTCCAACGCCTTTTTGATGCATAGTGGTACATCAACCGATTGTTTGACGTCCTCAATCGCACCCATCATCTCGGTGAAGGAGTTGACCGCGTCGTCGCTGGTACTCGTGAATGAGGTTGTTCCATTTTTTAGATCGCCATCCTGAGCTGCTTTTGGTTGAAAGGCAACGCTGACTTGAACCTTCCTTCAGCAATGTGCATTCACGACTTTCTCAATCTTCCCGAGCTACACCAGGTGGCGTGCTTTATCGTTTTGGCCGCTCCAGGCAGTTTCGGTCCTAAGCACCATTTCATCATAGAAAACTATGTACCAGCGGTGTGCCTGTGTACACTTCACTTCAAGCTCATTGCCCTTTATGTGGTGCCTCCAGCAGTGAGCTTGAACAAGTACTATTCGCTTAGCATTATCTGTTCATATCCTTTCATTTTTATTATTTATCTACATATTTTTAGTATATTTATTTTTATTATGTTTTTTCTTTTTTTCTTTTATTCTATTTATTTTAATTTGTTTTATTTTAAAACTTTCCTTCTTCCGATAGCATTCTCCGAATACCTGATGCATCGCTTATATATTGGTAAAATTTTTTTGACTTATACGGCGCAAGTGCTTAAGCGTTCCAATTCCAATAATGAGCTGTAGCAGAACAGTCCTAATGTGATTTAGCAACTTTTTCTATCATAGCTTGTGCAATAGAGCTGTTACCCTTTTGGTTTAAAACATTTAAGAGAGGATAGAAGCGAAGCTACTCCGAAGATTATACATGGCCCAAAAAATTGAAAAGTTGTTTGAAAGGTAATAACTGCGCCTTCAGCGAACGTACTGAAAGAGTTAAGAACTATACGAAAGCGGAAAAAAATATTTTTTTCTGACATGTGAGCGAAAGGGATAGCACCGCGCACTCGCCCTCATCTGAATTTCTGCATTTTACAATCGATTGATTGGGTTTCGCTAGAATACTTGTCACAATTTGTTCGTAAAGCTGCCGTATTGATGTGCTTTTTCAAATTTTAAACTTAAAATCACACAACAGAACTTGTAGCAAAATGCGGAGTATTCTTGAAAACGTAAGCACTATGAAATCCCGTACCATTGCTGCTAGTGGCGTTTTAGAGATGCTGAGGGCCGCATGAAGTTGTCGTGCACTTTCAGGCTCCAAACGTTAAAAAACCCTACACAGGTTTATGTCGTCAACTACCATCAAGACTTTAACAAGCATTCTGCCCAAGCACAACAATCGAGCCTGAAATGCAAGGTTTCAAACGGGTGCGGGCGCTAATTGACCACTTGCACTTCGCGGAATGTTTGTTATTCTGCGCTTTTTTATAACTCCCAAACATCATCAAAAGCTTCACTATTTTTATTCCTGGGTTTTACGCCTGGGTTGCCTCAAATCAAAGAGGCGCATGTCTTGCTCCGCCTTAATAACTTTGGCTAGCCCTGGTTGACCTCCTCTATCCGCATGATTGCCACGTTTCTAATTTCATTACCATAATAAAGTTTCTTTTCATTTCACAGTTCAGTTTTCTTGGAATAAAGATTCTATAATCCATGTTGGTGCTAAGAATAGTCCAAAGGAGTGTTTTCTCCAGCGACTTTTGTTTAGACTGTTTTAGCACAAGTTGCTTCCATAGGTACTGTCAACGTAGCCACATTGTACCTCAAAAACTCTGATATGAATTGCGTGATTTGTATAGAAGGTTCATTCGTTTCCTTTTTGTGCGATTGGATCGTTCTGCTTGAAGGATTTGAGTTTGTTCTAATTAACGTTGACGTTTCTCTTTTCTTCTCTTCTTAACGTTTTTGTTCGTGTTAGTGCACCATGAGTGCAAGCTTAACAAACAAATAAATAAATGAATTTCAGCCTAATTCCATTTTTCTTCTCTAACTCCTCTACTCGTGGCTTATTCTATGCTTCACTCCTTTATTCGAAAAGCTTCTTGTCTCTCAAGGTTATGGTCGTTCACCTGCGTTCTTCTCACGTGCAAGAGCTCGAAGCCTGAGCGTTCTTGAAATGAACTACAGATACGATTTCAGTGAATGTGGAATGCGCGAATGCGAATGCTTGCATGAACCGACCGATGGTGTCGCCGGCGTCGCCAACCTGGTGAGCTCCTTCACCTTCGCTTTTGGTCGTCGATTTTCTATGGCGGGTCGCCAGCAACGCTTTCAGCAATTCTTGACGTTTTAAAAATTCTGGGAGTCGAACAGCGCTGAGCTGACTTTGACTGGATTCGTGAAAAAGTCCGATGAGCCTGTTCGTGGGTGGGCCAGGACAAATCGAAGGATTGTTTCCAGACGCCTTCTAAGGGGCTTGGCTGTTTGTAGCACAGCGACTTCACGGTTCTATGTAGCATGTGCATCGAGTCGATTTGAGCGATGCCAAACGTACCTGCAAAGGACAAGATTATGGATTGTTTTCAAGCTGAGCGCACCGCAAGAGCAACACCAATTTGCTTCTACGATATCCAGTTGAGTTAGAACGCGCGGCGCATCCAAATAAGATAGGTACGTACTGCTTCACGCCGCCCTTTATTCGTGCTTGCCATCAGGTAACAGGAGTGAAATATCCTTGTAAATTATGTCCATCTGTCCTTCCGTTCATAACTCACAAACCAATATCGATCGATTATACCGATTTTTTCGCCGAATCAATCGTTTCACGCAAGAACCTCACCATCCTGATGGCCAGCGAACTCCGGACCTCATAACAAGCAAACGCTATCGATCTAACAGCCACTATCGATTCTAGTTTTGTTCAGAACGATGCCCATCTGCTCGATTCCCACCTCATCGCTGATGCTTACTTGCTGTAAAGTCTACCCAAAACCTATCATATCAACGTAATTCTACTGCCAAACCGTTCGCTTTAAGCAAAACTGAATAACATGGATAACGGCCGTCGGATCGAAGTGTCTTCTTGTTGTGAAGACGTCCATTGTCCATCGCGTTTGTCTGAATCTCACGTCAGACTATTAATTCCACACAAAAATAGATGAAAGCGATTGATAGTAGCTAACCGATCGATATTGTTCTTGTTGTTGTGAAAGTAAGGAGAGTTGGACATAAGAATATAGGGATAAAAGGACGGAGCAGCTCTCTCATATAATATAAAACAATAGACAATAAAGAACACAAGAAAAGGTAGAAATTGAAAGAATTAACGAAAGGTGGAAAAGTTAATAATTTAAATTATAAAGAAAAAAGCAATGTTACATAATATAAAGAATTTAAAAGTATAAAACATATTCGTTTCGCTACTGTCTTCAGAAGAACCTCTGTGTTACGCCCCTCCTGCTGCTTTTTAGTGACGAAGGAGCATAGCTCCAGGACCTAAGTCCAACGCGACGTCGCGCGCTAGCCGCGTGCGACTTCGCGGCCTGAAACGCGGACGTGCGCTCGGTGACGCATGGTTAGCCGCGGAGCACGAAATCTTCTCAGTGTTTAAGCTCCCAGACCACATTTAGGCAACAGTCTGCAGTAGGACAATTGATCCGAGAATGGGTGATAGTGACCTCTTTTTGTAATATAACCATAATCACGGGTAAAAATTGACCGAAGAAGTTGTAGATGGCAAACACTGACGCTAGAAACCATCCACCTGACCAGGATTCCTGTATAAACTGTCGCTGATCGTCCTATTGAAACCTCATTTATATACCATCTCCAATGAAATAAGGCAAAGGCGTGCCGCATGTCCCTGTAGGAAGCGTTTCTAGCCGTCGGAAGCATCGGACCGCGACAGCTCGTCCAATTTCGTCGCGCACCGTGCGCGACGCCAGGGGGTTCGCGCGGCGTTGGAGTTAGGTCTGCCCCCGAAGGAGCATAATATAGGTTATCTTTAAAATCTGTTAATGTGTAAAGAACTAAGAAAATGAGAAAGAAGGGAGATCGGATGAAGAAAAGAAAGAATGACTATGAAAAGACAAAAGATTAGACATAAATATGGGAATATTGATTGGAAAGTGTGAATATCTGAGCAGCAGAAGACAAGTAAGTACACACAATCATTGTCATAAATAGAGTGCAAAGCGAGGTTTCGCTCTTTTTCTACAAAACATTCACGTATTTTATATCAAGTTTGAAATGATTCTACCGACGGGGAAACTACGTTAAACTTTGATTTCTAGCTTCAATGTACTTCTGTTATGTTAAACTTATCAGGGCAGTGTCTTATTGTACAATATGTAGGGGGTAGAAAGCACCGCACCTTATATGAATAAGAAAAAACGGTCCCGATTATTGAAACAAAAGGAAATTTACATTATTCTGAGAAAGTAACGAGAAAACAAGTGAGCAGACCTGGATAATGGTCCTTTAATGAACAAATCACTGGCGTAGACCTTGAGATTTCATAAATTCTGGCAGAGAAATCTTGCAGTCGAGGACTGTCAGGACTGAGGAGGGGAGGGGTCTCACAAATACAAAATAGGGCATTTAAGCTGTTTACAGTATACTTATGTGGAGGGTTTCACTAATCAGGTGAGGCAATCCTCACTACAGTGAAAGCGGCCGAACGGTAAAACTGTTGAAAAGTTGTTCAGGTAAACACTCCCAAGGAAGGAAAGTTCGACGTCGGGTTTTTCATCACCCATTGCTTGCTGAACGACAAGTTTGTCCTTTGGCACCGCCGGATTTTTCACTGAGTTTCATGCATACTTGGAACTTGTCGTTGTATCCAGATGCCTATGCATTAGTCTCCAGATCACCTTGGCTAGAATTGTGTCAGCGTTGAAAGCAGCAACAATGCGCCCCTACACGTCATGCTCCGTAACGGAACATTTCAGGTTCTCATCATCGGCATCCTGCCGGTGATGGCTGTCATAGGATTGTTCCTGAACTTCCTCAACATCATCGTTTTCTCGTCACAACGGAACACTGCCGCCAAATACCTAACGGCACTAAGCTGCAGCGATGTTGGTGAGTTATAATACCAGTCCGACACCGAGTGTATACTTGAGAGAAATCAGAGATTCTGGTTTATTTTTTCTGCAAAAAATACTTTAGCTAGTGAGCTGTAGCTGTGAGAACTACGCGTATTCTTTTAAAACCTTGAAAGCAGATTTCTTCAGCGGAGTAGGCTTTTACGGATTAGCAAATGACGTTTGCCTCCAATTCCGCGTAATTGCGCACAATATTGGAAAGTCTTTTGCAGGTGTCATTTTTTACAATTGGAGAAATTGAGTTCCTTTTCACAGAGCTCAGATTTTCGTTGTTTGGTCTGGCGCCTTTTCGGCTCCCTTAGTGCGGTATATCAATGGATTCCATACATGTTGCAGAATAAAAATCCGTTAAAAATCTCGCGGAATTTCTTAAATATCCCGTTAGGTCGTTGAACCAGACTTCGAAGAAAAATTCAGTTAATTGGTTAGGTATTTAAATCGTTAACAATAAAATTTGCAGCCCTGGCTCAGACGCACAGTCATTGGATCTTAGAACTAAAACTTTAATTCCAATGTCAAAGTGCCACATTTGAAAATGAAAATTTAGCCGTAGTAGTGGTTATGCTTTCTTGCTGCTATACAGAGCTTTTTCATTACAAGGCATTAGGGACAGACTGGCCTATGCGTAGGTAAAAAAGCATCTAGCTCCAGAAATCTGGGATACATATGTCAGGGCTTTTATGAGGGCACTTTTTCATCGGCCACATACACCACATACGCACAGACCTCTTCAAACAAAAGCCTTAGGTCAACTGCCGTACTAGAAGCTCAGCAATTTCCTCTTAAAACTCATTTGCTCTCTTTGACACAACACTGTCCAGAACCAGGAACACTAAGCGTCAAGACCTGTGGGTAAATTGCAGATTATGTCAGCGCTCGTGTCCTGTAGGTTTCATAATGAAGTTAATACGTTGCTTGTAAAATGCAGAGATGCTTGCCGCTGTATCCGATGCCATTACCGATGATCGCGAATATAATTAAGCGGTTGTCGTACCTGTTCTTCATCGTTGGTATACACCGTAAATAAACGACAGTTAAATGTTCCTTTTCTTTTTTTCACCTGTGCATGCGTTCTTCAGTCTACACTTTTGTTCCATCAATAAATAAGTGCAATACAATTCAATAAATCTCGATAAGTTCGCCTCTCGAGGATAGTGCGCTGCGAGTACAACTCGTGGAAAACAGGAGACCGTTCTCATACAAAAGTTATGATAGTGTGTCTTTTCTCTTCACTCCAGATTTATTTGACGATCAAATTTCTTAAACGTAAAGGAGATTTTAGAAATTAACCACAAGTTAGTTTTAAAGCGAATCAGCGATATTTTGTAAAAGTACCTTTTTCAGTGAGTCAACTGCTAGTCTCTTAGAAAAACACACACTTTTCGCGTTACTCATGGAAGAAATCTTTTCTTGCAAATCTTCAAAAAGAACGCTTTCCCTGTAATATTTTGTGATGACATAATTTTGTATCTCCTTTTGCACAATAATAGGTAAGCTTGCATGCTGTTTTATTCAAGGAATGTGCAGATGATATCCTGTTTCACCTCTTAGCCCTATACAGGATTCATTACTGCAATGGAGTATAGTGGTATAGTGGTACTACAGGTATCTCCCCGAGGATCATCAGTAGGGCAGGGAGCTGTAGTACGTCCTAGGCGCCGAGACCCGGGTTTATATACACCCTTAACTAGGTCAAGTGTGGCGGGAGATAGTATAGGTCACTGTTTATTGGGCCAGAGGTGATCTTTGCGGCGAGTAGACAACATGGTTGACCGCTAATGGGCTAGAATTGATCTAGCAGCGTTTGTATGAATTTGCGAGTTTCTTTATATGAGCTTAAAAAACCATACTTGTAGGTGATGCCTTTGTTATGAAGAATGCACTTCAGTACACCTTGCAGAATAATTTTTTTATTATAGTTTAGTTCAATAAGGGAGGATATCAAGCTACTAAGCCTGTTTATGAAATCATCTTTTTTGGTGCAATTACGTGATATGCGAAGGGTTTCCGTATAAATTATGGCTTTTTTAAGGGGATAGCTTATACATGAATCGTAGTGTGGAAACCTTATCACTTTAAAGTTAAAGTAATCTGTTTTATTATACTGTTTGGTATATAATACTCCTTCGGAAATATTAATTGCTAAATCCAAGAAATTACATTCAGCAGAATTTTCATTAGTTCTACTGATTTCTAGACAATTTTTATAAGTATTTGATATAATACCATTTATACAATTATCTTCTAAATTATGAATAATTAATATGTCGTCCATGTACCTGAAAGGGTGAAACTCCTTACTGGGGAGGAATTTATTAATTGAATATTTGTATTCAAAAAATGAAAGTGTTAAGTCGGCAATAATTGGGCTTGCATTTCCACCTTGTGGAACACCTTTTATCTGTTTATAAACGGAACTACCTACTCTACAATAGGAGTTGTTCAACAAGTAATCTAACATGTATATTATGTCTTGCTTAGCATATGATCTGTAGTTACCAGAATTTGAGGCTTCGTCGCTATAAAAACATCTGTAACGGTTAACCGTCAGAAATTTTTTATTCGAATTTTTAAAGCAAATGTTAATAATTTCGGATATGTTTGCAATAATTATGTTGTGTGGAATATTTGTAAACATATCGACAAAATCAGCTGTATAGAGCTTCAAATTATTGTTGTGAATGGAGCAAATTGAACTTGATATGTTGATATCGTTGATAGCCCAAAATGTTTTAATACAGCCTTTATTGTTTTGGGCGCAACAGGCATAGTTTTTGAAGTGTTTTTTTACGTGCGTGAGTATATTCATAAGTTCGACAGCCAAGGGCTTAATAGTACTATTTGATGCACCCGTTATAAATCTGAATTTGGCAGGAGTTTTATGAAGTTTGGGTATACAGTAAATTAACGGAACCACACTTTCCACATTGGGTTTCAAATTGATGGAATTCAAAAAGTTATGATGTTTTTCTATGACATCATTAATGGATATATTACATTTAACATATACATTTGAAGAGCTACTGTTCATGTTATCTATCTCCCTGCTTATTATGTCGTAGTAGAGTCGTTTACAAATAATACCGTAGTTTGAGGATGCTTTATCGAGAGGACAAAGGATGAAAGAATTTTTAATAAAGTTAGCATCAGTATTAATAATTGCTAATACTAATAATTGCTCTTCACATTTGCTGGTCATTGAAGAGCCAACGTTTGCAGTGTTCAACTTATTTTGTACTACTTTCGGCTCAATAAATGTTCAATGTTCAATGTTTCATGGTACAGTCCCCATTTAAGGTTTATGCAAAGGCACAGCTGTATACGTGCATCCTTAAAAATTACACTGCTTAAAGAGTTAAGGTCAACCCTGGGGTGGAAACCGAGGCGACTTTTGCTGCACGGTGGCAGGTCGATAATATTTCGAGGAACCCATATGGTGCTGCGATCTGTTTTCTGGACTAGCTCGTTGCTGTTAGTTACTTTTTTGGACGCCATATTTGTTCGACTGGTCCTTTAGAAGGCACGTCGTCAGGTCCTTAGTCCCGTAAAAGACTGATGTAAGGGCGACAGTTTTTGCTAAAAATATTTAAAAGTTAGGCTCTTTTCCTACCTGTTCTATCTCCCAAACATAGCGAAGTGAGTGTGTTTCAGGTGTGTGCATGGCCGGCGTGGTGGTGATATTCGCGGACTCGCTGCGTGCTCGAGCGTTCGTCGTCGATCAGCTGTTTGTTTTCCTTCTGCCCAAGCTTATTCCGCTCGGGTTGTTTTTCCAGGTGAAAAGAATCGAACCATCATCGTTACGCTGTCCGAAAGCATTCTTTTCATGCAGCCGCATTTGCCTTCTGGCGGTAATGCGTGACAGAAATTTGCACACAGCAAGCGTTTAGCGCAAAGGGGAAGTCTCAGAAAGCTCTCTATTTTCAGATGCTCTCTGTCTACATCACGGTTCTAGCTGCGTTCGACTGCTTCATCTCCGTACTACGGTGGGTAGAGGAATGAGTCGATGTGCTACTTAGACGACTAGCATTCGAGTTTTCATGTTTCCTTGTTTGTACATCAAACTGTTAACCTACATCTGATGTAAGTGCTGCCAGGAGGTGGCCCTCTAGTATCTCTCCGGTATTTCAGCCTTGACCGGTTCCTAAGCAATACCTATGAACGCTGCTGACCTTTTGAAGTTAGAAGTGACTCTTGTTGAAAGGCATCGATGTATGATCGAAGAGTGCACTCCATGGCTGTCAGCGTATGCTAATCATCTGGTAGAGTCGGAAAATCAATTTTTTCCGTATGTGCCGTTATTCACTAATTAAATGAAGGAATAACATACGGAGAAGCCTTAAGCGCCTCAGAATTAAGCAGACAATTGGGAATGAGCGGACAAAAAATGAAGTGGCCACACGGCTGAATAAAGACACAAAAAGCACAAAAGATGATCAGCCGTCTGGCGGGTTTTCTGGTCCTGAGTTATGTTGGAAGGCGTTTACTCAGCAATAATCGAGTTTGTTCTATTCTACGTAGAATTCAAAATAAACCAAAATCGCATGAGAATTGCCACTGCAGTTGCGTCCATATGCAGGGTGTCTCGAAAAATTGTATACACTATTTGAAAGGTGATAACTTTGCTCACGGCAAAGTTGCTGTAGAAGTTAAGGGCTCATAAGAAGATAGAAATTTTCTGACAAATGAGCGGTATGGATTGCGCCATGCAGTCGTCGGAAATGTTGCATTTTCCACTCTAGTATTGATTGTGTTTCACTTGAATACTTGCAATAATTTCTTCACAAAGTGGCCGTTTCGAGTTTATTGAATGCGCAGTTTAAATGAGGGCAGGAGCTTCATTTTTCAAATCGGATTTTGTGGAGTGATGAAACAACATTCAAGATGCATGGAGAGGTCATTACAGCCACTGGGCGACGGAAGACGTTAAAAGAAGCACGGCACCGATTAAATATGTAGACCAAGTAGTGACGAGAATGTGACAAACATTCAGCCCATATATAATCAGTCGAGTTTAAAGTGCAAGGTTTCAAACGTAGGAATGGCGCAATCTTGTATATTTACACGCTACAAAAATCCATTAAGCTGTGCTTTCACTTGAGTCTCAAACAGATCCAAAAGATTCGCTAACAGCAATATCGGGACTTTTCAAATAGTATTTTTTAGGATGCCATGCATTTTTTGCAAGCCATATTTTAAACCTCAAAAGAAGCACAAATTAGTCGAAGCGATCACTTTGTGAGGAAGTTGTAACAAGCATTCAAGCGAAACACAATCAATCGAGTGTAAAATGCAAAATTTCGGACGATCGTTTGGCGCATTCCATACCGCTTAAATATTGAAAAATTGCTATTTTCTTAAGCTTTCATACCAACCTTTAACCTTTTAAGTATCTTCACTGTGGGCAAAGTTATCACCTTCCAAACTGTGAGACTTTTTTTGTATTTGCGAACGCTTGCATTTTTAGTTACATTTCATAGGAAGCTGACCGAATCGATGGAAATTTGCATTTATATATTACATGTAATAGTTTTGTTGGTAGCCAAGCTTTAGCTTTACTTTTAACACCCACTGTCTTCCTATAAAAATTAAGCAATTTTGTAGTTTTTCATATTTCAGCTCTTAGACAGTACCACGTCTTGACCACTTTCCACACTTCCAAAACACCGCTACTGATACATTGTTTCCATTCTTGCCTCTGCCATCTAGGTAACTTGTTAGATTTTCGAGTTTATAGCCTACTGTGCGTTTTCTGTGATGTCTACAAAGTTTCTGAATTAGGCCGATGTTTCAGCGCTACGAATTCCATATCTTTACCTTCATCCCAATTAATTCCTTGTCAGCGTCAGGCGGGACACGCTAGGCCAGCCGGCTTCACCGGCGTCGGGTTTAAGGAGTCACGTCGGGAAGGTACCCCATCCCAATAGGGTACCTACCCCACGTGACTCGATTCGCGCTGGGATGCTTGCTTACCCAGCGACAGCTGCCGGCTTCACCGGCAACCGACGCTGAATAAAGAAGCATCCCTAGCGGTGGGTCCCGAAGCGCATATGCTGATGACAAAGCACAATTAGAAGTGGGATCCAGCGCTGTTGGGTGACTGTAGATGAACGGTCTAACTACGCGTAAGTTCTCCAAGCAACCGCAGCGAATGGGTGTGGGGTGTCACTGGCGGGGGCAGACATAACTCCAACGCCGCGCGAACCCCCCGGGCGTCGCGCACGGTGCGCGACGAAATTGGACGAGTTGTCGTGGTCCGATGCTTCCGACGGCTAGAAACGCTTCCTACAGGGACATGCGGCCTTTGCTTTATTTCAACAGCTTCGACGGCTAGAAACGCTTCCTACAGGGACATGCGGCCTTTGCCTTTCTTGGAGATGGTATATGAATGTGGCTTCAATAGGACGATCAGCGACAGTTTATACAGGAATTCTGGTGGGTTTCTTGCGTCAGTATTTGCCAACTACAACTTCTTCGGTCAATTTTTACCCGTGAGCATGGTTATACTAGGGAAAAAGGTCACTATCACCCATTCTCGGATCAATTGTCCTACTGCAGACTGTTGCCTACCACATTCAGTAGGATCTTAAGTTCCTTGCTAGAAATGTGGTCTGGGAGCTTAAACACTGAGAACATTTCGTGCTCCGCGGCTAATCATGCGTCATCGAGCGCACGCCCGCGTTTCAGCGCCGCGACGTTGCACGCGGCTAGCGCGCGACGTCGCATTGGAGTTAGGTCCTGGAGCCCTAGGCCACTGCCTCAAAGCCACCTAAGCAGAAAATAGGCGGAAACAAGCTCAGTTCCCCGCGTTTTGGTTGTAAGAAGTTATGGTTCATTAAAGGTGCGGAAATTCCTTGCCGAAGATGGTAATGCCGAGGATTTGGAGCTCAAAAGTCGGACATTTATTGAACGTGTAAGCTATTCTGACAGTGGTGGGAAGACGCATCACGAATTGCATAAGCCAGCTCTTGGTGAAAGTGACTGCTTCCTAGGAAAAGGGGGGGGGGCAAAGCTATGAAGAAAACGTCTTTCGAATATACTGTGGAACAGACCCAATTTCAGTTATTTTGGTAGCGTTTACTATCGTTGTGACAGTAGAGCATGTGGAGAACGAATTTGGCGAGAGTTCTTTGATTTTGTAGCTATCTCATCCATGGCAAACCATATGGGGGCACCAGCAGGCATTTGGAGGAGTCGTAAAACAGTTAACGACCACACTGGGAAAAATGGCATAATAGGTCACTTTTTAACAAATTTGCCTCTTTCCAACTAAGCTGATTTTTGCTGAAGTGAGGAATCATTCGGTGTAATTTAATTTTTAATAGGATCAGTAGGAACAAGGTTATGCGAGCGCGACAGAAAAATCTGTCGCAAAGCGTCGATTGTCCACAAATTAGAATCGGTATTGCATCTGGGCAGCTCCTATGAAGGTGTTGGTGATTCAAGAGCTCCGTGCATAGGGCGGAACATTTTCGACTTGCCCTTTAATCAGGAAGCATTTTTGGTCTTGTAGGTGATGCTGTGATCAAAAAAGTACATCCATCTTTCTAAAATATCGATGCAGGGTAGTTAGATTTGCTTGCAGCTGCGAATTTTTCTAAGAATTGCTGAAGAGTCTCAAAATAGTAGACCGCAGAACATGAAACATCATGGGGGTTTTCACACATTAATTTATGACGAAGAAGCTCGGCGCGACTGAAAGCAATTAGGTTCTTGCAATTACTTAATCAGAGTAGTTGGAAAATAGTGAATGCTGACAAGCTTTTCCACTGAAGATTGGATTAATTTCGCTCAAACCTGGGTCGGCTGTTGCGAAAATTCGTTGCGATCAAAACTCCTCCACTAGGCGGGACTCGAGTCCTAACCTTTTGCTATCTGGGCAAAGTGCTCACGCTACTGCATCGGGAAACTGTTAGCTCCAGCGCAATTTCCTTTATATCCTTGTATTAATCTGATATAATAGGCTGTCGCAAAATTAATCCCCGAAACAGGCCGCTTACTTCAAACTCCTATAACTCAGCAGAAATACAATTTTATTAATCGATGTAAAAACCGCCAGAATCTACACATTTTTTCCAACGAAAATTTGATGAAACTAATCATTTGCAATGAAAGCTGGGATCACAGGAACTAACGAAATGGCACATTCACAAAATTATTGTTTAGTTTCTGACGCAAATGAGAATCAAGAGCTCGGAGAAAGTTAGAGTCAGTGGGGGAAAGATCGGGAGAATACGATGGGTGGGGGAGAACTCCGATACCTGGATTGGTTAACTTTCGCCGAGTGATTTATGAGGTGTGTGGCCTTGCGTTATCCTGCAATAGGAGCGGCCCTCCTCTATTCACCACTGTCGGTCACGATTTTCGCAATTTCTCATACATTTGGTCTAAATCGAAGCAGTAAGACTCTGTTGTGACTGCGTGACCGGATCGCAAAAAACTGTAATGGCCTACTCCTTTACAACACCACCACAAAGTACACATAACTTTGTTAGGGTGAAGGTCGGGTTTAGGAAAGGATGTTGGAGGAGCACCCTTGTCTACACAGACAAATCCTCGCTTCCTGTTATCGTAAAGGACCCTTTTTTATCTACAGTTATAACACACTTACAAAAGGCACTTACGCTTACAAAAGGCTTATTTTTAAAGCAAACTAGCCGGTTGGAGAAATGTCGAAACGTGCCAGACGCTGCCCATCGGTCAGCTCATGAGGCACCCACTTCGACATCTTCTTCACATTGCCGATTCTCGCCAAATGTCTTTCTTCCGTATTAGTGATGTACGCCAATGCCCTCTGCTGACGCACAAGTATTTGTCTCCGGATTTGCTTCGACGGCTCTTCTCAAAACTTCATCGTCAAGCGACGACCTGCGACCGCGATCCGGTTTTTCTTCGAGACGAGAAATCGCTAGAAGCGAACTCTTCGAAGCAGGGTCTCACCATTCGTTCGCAAGAACAGTCCATCCCAAAAGCGCTGCTAAGGTTACGGGATGCCTCTTTCACAGAACGTCCCGATTTAAATTCGTAAAGCATGATGACTGGATAGTCGCGTCGGTTCATGATTTTACAGAGCCGTTGGGAAGGAGGGTTAGAAAAATTTGAGCGACATCCACATACATATGTTTTTGAAATGACAGAAAAGAACGTACTGAACGGTGTGAGTGGCTTTCCCTGAGACGGAATGATCTAGGGGTAAAAAAAAACTTTATACATACCTCGAAACGGAGATTAATCTTGCGACATTCTAATATTATCACTGACTCATGTGTAGAGAGACATTCCAGCGAGCTCTTCAGCTTAACCAGTTCCGTGCAGATATCAGCAATCTGACCGCGCTTATATCATGGTTCAGTGCTACTAGGTCGACGCTGTAGGTTGCGCAATATACTAACAACTAGTAAGTAATGCTAGTGCTGTAGTATTCTGCTTAGCAGGGGATGCTTACTTGAGCTCCATCTTAAGAAGGACTATCCATCGCCTCTAGGCATAAATCTAGCGTGTGGCGAATCATTTGCTGTTTTAAATTCGATCAAAAGTGCGCTGGAGTGCGTAGTACTAGCTTTGCCAAGATGAAGTACTACATCAGGTTGTCAGGTTGTTCAGAAGTTTCCCTACATCTATGTACTTTTTTAAAAATTATTTCTCTTTTTCATTACATTCAACAATTAATGAACATATGCATCATTATTATATGATATATTGCCATTTATCAATTTTCTTGTGGATGTCATTCCTATAGTGTTTCTGGGACTTTGATGTAAAAAATTCTCGGAGGTACCTTTTAATTTGCTCCCCATAGTCGTGCCGCTTCTCCTGGAAGTGGCTGGACATGAACGAAACAGGAGCTAGTTTGCCTGCTCCGATGAATATGGGGGTGGGCCTAAACATGCTATCCGAAAAGTTGGAGTTTGTTCTGAGTCTACTTTGCAACATGTGGACACGCATTGTCGTGAACGAAGATCTTGTGTTGTTTTCCATGAAGAGCCGCCTAGACACAATCCAGCAGCATGCAGAAGACATCGCTGGTGAAAGTACTGTCTCCAGGTATTATTAGCTCAGAGGAGGGATAAGAAGTTCCTGCACGAATCCTGGCGCACATGTAGCTGGTGGTCGCTAAAAGCATGCGGTATCCATGCGCCATATCTATCTGTTTTCCCAACGCCCCACAGGTAACTATGTGGCTGTGACGGCACTCGAATTCCTCTGCCAGCTCACCGGCCTACGCTGGGGATCCTTTTGAGCCAGCTCCAGAAGGCTCTGCTCATTCACTGCACCACTGCAACTGGCCTAGCACACCGAGGCTGATCCTCGAGATCAAGGTTCCCGTTTTTGAATTTTTGGAAGCAAACTTTGCTGTGTCGTAGGACAAAGTGGAATCATCCATCGCGTTCCTTGCCACATCGCTTGTGCCTGCATGCTTTATGAATTCGTAGAACAGGAACAGCCGGACTTGTTTGGCGTCGAGAACGATTCTATCACCCATATTCGTAACACATATCTCGACATTAGTGGTATATGAGGGAACTTTTGGAACAACCCAACAAAGGATATTCCATCACTGACCGTCGTTAAATCTTGGCATGGCGTTAATAGTAACCGGTAAATTGGAGCCACAGCAGTTAACTACGCTTTACTCGACTAATGTTTTAGTGTAAGTGGGTTCCTCGGAGTCTGGAAGAGAAAAGTAGGATTAGCAGATGAAATTTCAGAGGTGCATCAGCGTTCGGCTCCCGGTCAACGTGGGCACCACGGGTACTGGCCGGCGTCGTCATCACCGTCGCTGCCTACAACGCCATACAGTTCGCCGACCTCGAGGTATTCATAGCCTGACCGATTTTTGCGACCCTTAAGCCATCTTCCCCGGTTGCAGGCCGTCGAGTGCCTCCATCCGGACAATTTCACCTTGTTCGAACTATGTCCAACCGAACTGCGTGTGAGCGAGCTCTACATCGTTGTCTATAAGTGAGCTTCAACTTCTATCACCTTGCGTTCGCGCCTGCACTATCTGTTTTCTGTTTACAAGAGAAATTTATATTTATCTGTTTTTATGTTTTCTGTCTTTCAGGGGCTACATGTACGCACTATCGATGGCTTTTATACCGTTCACACTTCTGACTATCCTCACAATCGGAATAGTCTACTTGCTGAGAAAGGCGCAGGAGAAATCTGAAAAAATGTCATGTAAGTTCCAAAGTTTTTTCTTGGATGCTTTCCAATGTTACTGGCCATTGAGTGTGCTTTGACAAATTAATCTACATATTTGCGCGCGAAAGACTTTCTGGCTGCGCGGTACTTGATCCGAGGCCCCCCCCCCAGCACTTTCAGAGTTTGTAAGTACGTACGCACAGCAGTACTTCGCGAGCTGAACGAAAAAAGGAGGGGTCGCCCAAGCTTCTGCAAAAGATGATGCCGCAGGTTGCTCAACATTTAGAGGTCAAATAAGCGACAATCGATTTTCCTTAAACAGAAAGTGCCAGCGAGTATCAGACCCCTTGTTGGATATGAAACGCATTTTACTTCTACGAGACAACTCGAATGCGTATATGCATATATTTCCAAAAAGTCGACTAAGTGGCGCATTCCATTGCGGGTTCATTGGCACTAGTTGTTATCCTTGATTGTTCCGGCACAATCTTGAGGTTCGTGCTGTGACCTTGCCAAGTGTGATTTTGGCAGCAAGGCTCAACCAGTCCCAACAGTAGGATAGAATAATAAACTTTCCCATGGAAATATTCCGCAGAGAAATCTAAAAGTATATTGCCCATAGGAACAGAACATTTTCTCTTCTGTGTGTAGTACATAATCTAGATGAGTTGTAGCTTCTACGAACTGATTCTTATTTTTAAAGAGGCTTGGTGAGAGCGACACCCATTCACATGGTCGAAAATAAATAAATTTGTGAGTGAAATCTGAAATGCTCGACTGAGGAAATGGGATCCTTTGAGACAATCAGGACTTGCTAAATATATCGAACTCCTTTTTTGCATTTTATGAATTGGAACCTTCAAATAAGCGGTGGAGGTTTCTCTTGAGTTAAGCCAATGTAACGTAATTTAGAAGATAATTTAGAATATGCTGGACCAAAAAAAATATCTGTTACCTTAATTTTTGGATATTCTGCGCTTCTGACTGGGACTTTCCGAAGCCTTGACTGGTCATTAAAAAGGACAACTCTTCCTTGACGGTATATGAGGTCCTACGTATTGTTCCTGGATCTGGGCGAGGTTGTGGGCATGAATGAATATGATGCGTGCGCACGGCCAAAGAGTGCGTGCGTGACTCGAGGAAGTTCTCCCATACTGAAGAGCGTATTAGGAATTCAGAAGAGAGACCCTTGAACTGAGCGCTTGAAGCGGCCAAAAATGACGACGCGCTCTGCAAAAGACGCCGACGACGAGATCCTTGTTGTTCAGGTGAAGAGCAGGAGGATCAGGGATCGCCGGTCGTTCTGTTGCTGGTCATCGTGCTGTTTCTCGCCTGCAATGTCACTTCGCTGCTGGTCAGCATATTCGAGATGCTCAAAGTGTAAGTGATTTTCTGCTGATTCCCATTTTCCTCCGCTTTCGGCATGGCTCTTACGCTTGAATTGCTGGATTAAAGTCCGATTTTTCCTTCAGCTCCTTGAACTTCATAAGCAGTTGCTTTAGCGGAAGCATCATTTCGATAAGCAGCATTTACGACAAGGGCGTAGTAAATATTATTGTAGCTTTTGTCCAAACAAAATGAACTTTCCGTCTTTTCGGAGCAGCTATATATGCAGTGCACGGCCACGTTTTCGTTCTTCGAGACAATTTCCCTTTTCGTGTAGCTCAACCTGGCCCACACAAAAGCGTCTTACTTGGCGAAGGCAGCACATTAATTACATATGACGACTAAACTTCTAGGAAATTGCAGCACTTTCTATAACTGAAGTTGTTAGTAGAAATATAAGCCGACCGAAAACAATCTTCTCTTCAAGAAGAGCAGCTCCATTATCCCCTGTGCAGCCCCAAGAATGTTCCACCTAGGCCACCAATCAGATAAATTTCATGTAATGCGAGCGGGTTAGCTCTTGTTCTTAATGTGAATTCTTATCATTTTAGACATTGAAGTGAAAACTGTTGATTGAGTACAAAAATAGAGGGCAACTCTGGGGTAGGCGAATTCGTACCACACGTGTCTGGGAAGGGCTTAGTTATCGGCTGGCTACCGAAACTCAGGCCAGGATATAGGACAAATACTCATTTAAAATTTTTCACAGCAATATTTATTTTGTGGAATCCACATATAGATATAGTTTTTCTACCTTTGAATCGACTGAGAGTAATGCTTACCAATCAGAAAGCGCATTTGGTTGGCCCTTTGCTTTTATTTCAAATGTTGTATTGCCATATCCAGTACTTTGAATTGTTGGATTGCCTTGCTAGGTTTTTTGTCCACTACTCTGCTCCTACTAACCTTGTCTTTTATTGTTAAAATTTTCAGCACGCCCCTCAGTGGCGTAGCATATAAATAAATAAATAAAATTGTCTTTACGTCTTCAATTAAAAGTAGAATGTGTGGCGTATCCCAAAAGTAATAGAGTAACACCGTCCCTTACCTTCTAATCCCTTAACCACTTTTCGAGCACCTTGTGAAATCTTTTTTTTTTTGCTTCAGATTGTTTGAGTAAATGCTTCATTGGCTCTCTTAGAAAATGTCCAATTTGATCAAAAAGTATTCAAGTTGAGTTAAGGAATTTTTTCGATGTGACCAGTTAGATTTCGGGTCTGTTTGGCATGAATTGCCTTCTTATAGACTTAAAGAGCTTAGTGCTCCAACGAACAAGAGAACTCACCATAGCAGTTCTCGAGGAGACCCATGTGGGAAAACTCTGTTCCCCTCGAGCCCGCTGCAGTTCGAAACGTGTTTACTAGGCGACAAATTTTTGCGATTTTTATACCACCCAGTGGACCGCTGCAAAAACGAAATTCACTCCTGTGCTCCTTGTTAGCTGTCATACAAGACCATATAGCTGATGTTGAGAATGGTTGCGGTAATTTCACAGACGTCCCTTGTAAGGTAATGCAGAAACGTCCAGACCTCTTGCTATTTGTTTGCTCATTCTTATTCCACCGCATCCAATTTCGTTGATACGGAACAAAAAATTAGAAGAATGGTTTTGTTTACTTACATTCTTATTCTAACGAGGCAGTGAATGAAATTTAACTAGCCCAAAAATCGAACTTTAGTTTATTCCTCAAGACAATCATCTTCTGGGCTAAACAATGCCGCACCTCAAAACCTAACTACCCCTATCCTTGCCTGCATACCTAAAAGAGAAACAGCTACAGCCAACATGGTTTTTTAGCTGTTGTTTTGCTTTGGAATGACCACCTGGTTGTCCCTTTCTGATTATCGTCTTTTCGCCTATTAGCCTTCTACTGTTATTAGCCTTTATACCCGGAGTGGTTTTCGAAATACCCGTGCCTGAAATATGCTCCCAAAAAATGTCTTGCGTTTTCAGAAAACTCGGCAGCGAGGCCGACCAGATCCTGCTAGACGTCGGCAACTTCCTCGTGGTGGTGAACGCGACTGCGAACTTCTTCGTCTACTGGGCGTCTTCCGCCGAGTACAAGGCAGCCATTCGCGGTCTGGTTCGGAAGTACGTGACGAGACGGAGGGCGATCGACCTCGTCGCCACACAAGCCAGTGCGGAATTTGTATGAAGCCGTTCACCAACCTACTACGCCAAGGACGACGTCAGGCACCGATTCCACCGGTCTGCTGTGACGGCGAGAAATCCGCTCACGCTTCATCGCCAAGATGCATGAAACTGCCCTTCGCCATGGGCCCGCTCAGAGCACTTTGCAACCCAGACGTCGAGTGCAACACCCTTCAACAGCCTGTGAGCGGGAGGCTTCGACGAGACGTCGTCTGACACGGCTTCAAGCAACGATAGTGAACACCATCAGCACGGGTCGCTTTATAGTGTATTATTACCATATGTGTGTATAGGTCGCATTGTGCCTTCTGTTACATTTGTGTTGTCAAATGAACTAGATTGAATAAACTATTGCTGAGCACAGCATAACCTTGTTGGAGGCAGAGGCCGTTCTGTAGGCTCCGGTAGGAGGTGTCATTGTCGTCGACGGCGACGTCGAAATTGTTTTCAGCCGGAGACAATTCTGTTTTTGTGGCAAAAGAATGGGCGCCCACATGGTCCAATTAGTCGTTGTCAATACAATTTTCGAAGCCTGGCTAGGTACTGCACTGAATAAGGGCCCAACAAGATGTTTCTCTCATTAGAACCTTTCCCAGATCATACCTTGGTGGAGATAGAACAACTTGCTAGGCCGGTAACAGGTTAAGGGATTTCATCGTCCAATATTTAGCAGTGGCATAGAGGTGGAAATGGACACTACTGTAGAACAAATGGAACCCACAAATTTAGTGGCACTTTCAGCCTCACGTATAAGCTACATCCTGAGTTTGGCTTCAATGAAGTTAAAATGTCATTCCTCATTTGCACTGGCCGTTTTAAACGCATTTCGTCGAAGTGAGGCTGTCTAAGAGTCAGTGACGAAGAATGTACCTTGGATACAATGGTGAGAGCCATGCTCTCAAGTGCAATGAATGAAATTAAGAGATTCTGAAGTACAGTCGTTTCGAAGTGATGCTATCCCATGATGTGCTTCTCAAGATCTCGGTTTGAAGAGGGAGGAAAACATGTTTTATAGCGGGACAAGTCTTACTAATAAGTTGAGTCATAAATTTTGCAACATTTCTCTTTTTTCTGGAACTCGAAGTAAACCCACTAAAGTGTTATATTTTGTTTGAAAGCATGTTTCCTAACAATCATTTTTAGTTATTAATCGTCAATTATTCTCGCGTTGGTGAAAAGTTTTATTCTTTTGAACTATGATCACTCAAAGAGAAAAAGTGTGCGATTTCATTTTCAATTAGGTCGACCTCGGCAGCAACCCGGCGACGGGAGTCAAGCACATTCAGGAAATTACCAGCAAGTTCACTCCTAACCGAAAAAAATTATTGGAGATGGTATCAGAAGTTCCTTCTCACCCAGAAGGGCAACAAAGGCAAACAACTCCATGGAAGACCGACTGCTGTAAGCAAAGGGCGCCTGCGCAAATCCGTCAAATCGAATTCTTCTCCAATCACACTAGGACTGATCGCTGATCCCCACTCCTCCCAATGAACTACCGCTCGTCGGCTGGGGAAGATTGGAAGGCCGCCTTCGCCAGTACCTCATGCGTTGACGGAAACCCAAGTAAATCGCTGTGCTTCCGACTGCCGAGAGCTCCG
This sequence comes from Heligmosomoides polygyrus polygyrus, assembly GCA_947396885.1. Taxonomy (NCBI): domain Eukaryota; kingdom Metazoa; phylum Nematoda; class Chromadorea; order Rhabditida; family Heligmosomidae; genus Heligmosomoides; species Heligmosomoides polygyrus. The sequence goes on along the minus strand of OX377201.1, from coordinate 77,261,644 downwards.
GCATCGGTTCAAGCCAGGGGCCTGGATCGAATCTTTACCAGCGGTGAAAAGCTGTTGCTTCACTACAATTGTAGAGCTGGAACGCAATAGCTGAAACGCAACGAGTTGGGGATTCTGACGTCAAAACCGGAGCTCCACCGAGAGAAGGTCCTGCTGTGCGTTTGGTGGGTGTGTCGGCAGTGGTCCAGTGCACCGGGAGCTGCTCCATGTAGTCAAGTCATCCTCGGCGCTTGCTTCTGCCAACAACCCAACTAGATCCAGCAAAAGTTAAGAGAGAAAAAGCATGATACGTTTCAATGTTTCTTCCACTCGGGCAACTGCCGACATCTTACGGCACTTCAGACGCTGGCAAAAATCTGGGAATTGGGCTGAACTAATCGTAAAATCAAACGACCACCATACACCCCGGACATTGCGCCGTCGGACTGCCATCTGCTTCGGTCGATGGATCACTTCCTCCATGGTAGGCACTTCGCCGAATTCGATGAGGTCACGGCGGCGGTGCACGACTTCTTCAGGTCGAAGTCGGCCAAATTCAACAGCCGCCCCCGTGACCTCATCGAATTGCTGAATTCAGTGCGTGAAAAGCGGAAGAAACTCATGGAGAATAACGTCAATTCCTTCATTTAAGGCATTTATTTTTCTTTTGTGGTATAATTTTATTTTTGCTGGAAGGCCAGTTTTGTTGCAAAATTTATGACTCAGCCTAATAGTATAGTATAGCCACCATATTTTGTTGTACTGCTTTTATCAGATCGCTTCTTGTGCACTTAATTATAACAATCTGTGATACCATCACTCGCTTAGTGAATTAGATCAGCAGGTACTCTCAAAGCACATCGCCAGCCAATTTCCCAGCGCTTGTGCGCGTCCCACGACGCTCACTCCACCTTCGGGTAGTGTCATATGCATTGTGTCCTTTAGACGAGTTTGTTTTTTACGTGTACATTCGAATATAATGTAGTGGGCGAGTATCTAGACAAAGCAATTTATGGACGCCTAGAAAATCATTTCCGTCTGCGGTGGCATGCCTTGAGGGGAGTCAACATAATCCCCATTTTTCATCACATTTGGATAGGCCACCGCGTAGTCGCTTTAGTTTGGAAGTACAGGGTGCGTAAAAAGTATTGACGCACTAAACGTAAACGTTAGAAATAACAACACATTATAAAAAATATCAAGTTTGCATACAAAATGTCAACAATGATCTAGCGAACAGAATACCATCACTTGCAGTTTATACGGGCTTCTTTTCTGCGAATGCAAGAGCGAAGACGACGAGGAAAGGCGGTGCGAGTCCACGTCGATTTCGCTTCAAGCTTTGACCAGATCATCCTTCACTGACTTCATACTTTTTTGGGAAGTAGCGCAAGCCTTGTTCTCCAAAACTTCCATATAGAGTAATTCAGCAGATTCAAATCCGGTCTACACAGAGGTTACTCCCCTGCCGAAATGAAGTCCTTCAAGTTGGTGAGGCACCAGTCCTGACAATTCTCGACTCTGCGCAGGAGTCGAATCCTGCTGAAAGACATACGGCTTACTGTCGAGGTGGGATTTAAGCCAATAAACCAGTTGCTTCTTAAAAACTTCGATAAAGATAATTCTACTGATATACCTTCACTTCTGTATCCATGAAAACGACAGCGCTTGTAATGAATGCACAAACCGTGATACTGACAGGTTGCGACTCCCTTGCAGCGAGCCTTCCGCCAAAATTGGCACTTTGGAGGTCCTTGAAGATTATGTAACACTTTTACAAGTTGCATGCACAATAGTATCAAGTCACTGAAGGGCAAAGCATAGAACTAAATCGAGGTGGACTACTTGCGGCACACCGTCGATGCCTTTCCTCATCGTCGTCTTTGCCCCTGCATTCGCAGCAAAGAAGCCCCTACAAAACACTATTTTGTTCGCTAGATCATTGTTGACATTCTGTACCTAAACTTATTAAATGTTATGTGTTGTTATTTCTAACGTCTATGTTTAGTACTTTGTTTAGTACTCAAAACTTTTTACCCACCCTGTAGTAGGCACAGAGATGGATGTAGGAATGGCTTTGGGGAGTAACGTGGAATGTGGCATTTCCGCTCGTAGTTGGATGTCAAGTGCCATGCCCCCCAGCATTTCAGCACATTTCCTTCGTAATCGGACACTGTGTTGCTTCTCGGAATCAGTTGCTCATAGGAGAATGGGGCGCAATTCGTGCGGCCAAAGCAGTGGGTATTCCTGCACACTGAACCAATTTTTGCCTCGATTGTTGAAGGGAAAGTTAGCCCCTTCAGGCCATTGTCCGACGATGTCGTCGGACGCTTTTTTGCGCGCGGATCATTGTCCGACGACGTCGTCGGACAGCATCATAAAAAAATAGTTCATGAAAAGTTATCCCACATTAAACAGTACAGTATTAGTCACTGAGTCCACTTATATCTACGGTCAAGATGATTATGGGAAAGTTCACTGGTTCGCTGGTTATTCATGTTTATTTATTTATTATCTTTTATTCATATTCACTCGGAGAGCGGGAAAAACACGTGCTATTCCAAGCGGCAGTCGCGCGAAAATCACGCGTGTCGTGGAGGTGTTAATATATGTAGTCACAGAAGGTCAATACTTTGTGTGAGCTACTCCTTTTGAGGAAGTTCAACAACGGAACTGTGGAGATTCTCAAAGCGACCTATGTATATAGGCTTGTAGGTCGTTTTCTGTGAAGCACGGCAATGTTTCCAAATTTGCTACGGACAACTTGGTAGGTAGGAGAACGACAAGAAACTGCAGTGCTTCGGTGCGGGCTGTTGAAGCGAAACTGACGACTGGAATATCTCTGTCGTGCTCGGAGATAATCCTGCAAAATGTTTGGAGCTTCGATCATTGCTAAAACGTGGCACTTAGCAGATTCCTAATAGTGGCTGGAGGGCACATTCAGGAAAGGGACAAAGAAATCAACAGCGATCGAATAGCCGAGTGGATAACGCCGTGGATTCGTTAGATTAAACCGAGCCATCCAATGTCCGCAACTGAGGTTGAAGTCGAAGAAGTATCAGCGTTGATCAAGAGATCGTAATTTTGTTCACATTATTAAATGTTTTCGGCAACAGATTAGACGCGGGAAATGGCGAGGCAGGATGCTTAAGATACCATAGACTCTTTTTGGCTTAAGTCAACCAAACAATTCATATCTGTCGGATCGGCGTAAATGTATCTGAAGCATTCGGAGTGTTCGGAACCGTGGCTTTCTCACATTATGATCATCGCGAGACAACGTACAGATGGGCTGCGAACTCCTGCTGTCTTCATGGCTTTCGGTAAAAGCAGAAAAAGTGGCACATTTGAAACAGAGCGTTAGAAAATCCAACCCTGGCAAAATTCCAGCAAAGGCCTTTACTGAAGTTTCGTCACCTTTGAGCACAAACGAAGATATCCATCGAGATTTGCACACTTTTACGCAAAAAAAAATCGGCTGCGTCGCGGGCGAAGAACATAAGCAAACCCTAGAGCGTTGAATATTAGTTTATAATGGCTAGTATATAAATCAACGGCAGTTTCATCGACCTACTAAAACGTTGCACAAGGAACGCCCTTGTGCACGCTGGTATACCATCGCCCTACATCCGACTTCTCGACGAATGCTTCTCGAACACATCGACTACCATCCAGCTGTTCGATCGAAAGCTTAAAATTCCTATCGGGAAAGGAATACGGCAGGGAGACACGATTTCTCCCAAGCTATTCACAGCGGCACTCCAGGATACCATGAAGGACTTGAACTGGGACGATAAAGGCTACCTTGTCGACGGTAAACGGATCAGCAACCTTCGCTTCGCCGACAATATTGTTCTCATCTCTACCAGCACGACAGAAGTCGCGAAAATGCTGAACGAGCTCAATGTGGCAGGTATGAAGATTGGATTGGACATGAATATGTCCAAAACGCAATTTATGGTCAACCAGTGGTGTGACACGGGACTCGTGAGGTTAAATGGAGTCGCTCTACAACAGGTCGACTCCAACGTCTATCTGGAAAGAGAGCTGAACATGGAAGCGACCTCGCTCTTTAAATCGCCCGCAGGGGACGCGCAGCATGGGCACCTTCAGTTCGATTCGCGAAATCACCGATCAGGTCAAGGATGCCGGCCTCAGGGCCTCGATACTCAACGCCTACGTACTGCCTGCGATGTGTTACGCGACGGAAACCTGGCCCGACAACAAGACAATCGCCAGAGCAATGCAAACTACGCATCGTGCACTGGAGAGATGTCTTCTAAGGACAAGCCTTCGTCAGCAATGGCAAGAAGGCCTACGAAGCTCGGAGCTACGGGAGAAGTCGCAACTAGCAGACCCGCTGCAGTACATGAAGAATTCCAAATATCGCTGGGCCGGACACCTGCTTCGACGAAAGGACGATAGATGGAGTCTCCGTGTCACAGAATGGCTCCCGAGAGACCATAAGAGACCACTGGGACGACCGCCAACGCGCTGGGCAGACTCATTCTCAAGATCTTTCAGAGAGCGGAGTCTGCCTCACTGGATGCAAGCAGCCAGAGATCGAGCGGTCTGGAAGAGTTGTGGTCCCCGCTGAGAAGACCTCCAGCCGACAAAGGACCATCAAAGTATCAAAGTAAGTAAGTACTAAAACGTGGACCCAGAAAGACGCCCAGTTACACTCAGACGCAAATTGACAAACTACTACCATTGTGGTTTTCTTCGCTAACCCGACTTTATTCTTCCGATCGACAAAGAAGAGCTTAGGAAGCATCTGTGTATGTGCAACAACAGTATAAATGATGGGTGGCGCCTCACGCACAAACACATCGTCAAAAAACACATCGTGATAGCAGTTGTGGAGAAGCATTCCCCAGATGCTGCTTCCAGAGCAAGTCGGCCACAGATGAGGCAATAACTGATCAGAGTGGCCCAGCGATCCCCCAGATGGTCATTGTACGGCAAAACAGCTCATAATTCAGGCTGGTCGTTGTGGTTTTCTGCGCACTGGAAGCGACAGAGAGAATACATGCATAATGGGGGTAGCCCCCTTTCATGGTCCTGCTTTGCTTGTCTCAAGAGCTATATGTGGGGGTGGTCAAGATCGATTTCAATTTTATTTTAAACCAGCTTTGCGCGACATAGGAGACATGTCTTCTGGATCCTAGCACCTGTTGCACGACGTCAGTGATACCTCTTCTAAACCCGGACATCTGTTGAGCAACGTCGGTGGCATGTCTTTTGAATTTGAACGCCCTTTGCACGACATTGGTAACACGTCTTCTGACGCTTGCGACACGACGTGGGTGGCACCTCATCTGAACCTGCACGCCCGCTACTCGACGACTAGGCCAGACGGATAAGCAGACGGATGGACGGCCACACGGACAGACGAACAACCGTTAATTCTTTCATATATGCTGCTGCATTCTCCACTACTTAGTCGCGAAAACTTTGGTGTCTGACGACATAAAAGTAGGATGTTACCTTAATTCAATTGTTCGATTCGGTGAAGCTTACAAGCCTCCAGGAACTCATACCAATTTGCCCGCTGGATCAGGAGGTCTTGATAGGCACAACCTAGAAGCATGAATTCTGTTGCGGTGCTCTGAACTACACCGCTCGTGCTCTGGTTTATGTGCGTTCTCATCTTCCAAAAAATACGCTTCAAACCAAATAAGATATTTTCAAATCTGGAGGCGCTCTTTGTCAAGAAGAAAAATTTTCAACTTAAAATGGAAACGGTCTAGGTAAAACTTCAGGCGGATCCTGGCATGACCTTACAGTACTGTCGACGGCTCTATTCAGGTTGCTATCCACATTTTATACGGCTTGTGCGATCTGGAGAATTTGCCTCAGAGGGGAAAAAATCGGAAGCATTCACAATACTACATATCACTACGAAAATTTTTCCTAGTGATATCCCTTAAGGTCATTGGGTGAAAATGTATTTGCTACTGGGCTTTCGGTTCCACGAGATCGAGCAATAACGAGGAATAGCGCAAGGACATCTGCATAGCGCAAAGTACTAATGCCGAGAAATAGAAAGGCAAGTTGCGGTCAAAGTGTTTAGATTGCGGGCCGCGTTTCGCATGCTATAGTTTCGCTGGAGTCCATTGCTTCTCTCAATATAAAGTGCCATATTCGCGAAGTCCAAATCCTGTTCCCTATCAGGCAAAACTGATGTAGGTGTTTGGAAAATTTTCCTGGTGATATCCCTTATGGTCATTGGGTGCAAATGTATTTGCATCTGGGCTTTCGGTTCTAGGAGACCGTGCTATTCCAAGAGAACGACGATGAACCACGAGGTTGATGGACAAGCAAACCAGTTTTCAGTAGCTTTTTGGACTAGCCCGAAAACAATATCGGATCCTGCTACTACATTCTCCACTAAGTCGAGAACACTTTAGTGTCTGACGACATAAAATTCTGTTCTGTGATGTTGTTGTTCAAGAGCATCTGATATGATTTTTTGAAAGCGCATAACTGACTCTAGGAAAACCTTAAGCAAATGACTTCTATTCGGCATAAGTAAATATCTTTGCGGGAGGAGCAGTGGATTCTAGTACTACGGGATATTGTGGAGTCAATTTGAATGCGCATTTGGCATATACTATGATCTCTGGTGACAAGCCGATGAACACGTCAGGGCTTTATCCTTCCCAGACAAGTCCACAGTAACAAGCAAACACGTCAACGTAGTAACAGGCCTTATACCTAGCAGTGATGGAAGGCTTCGTTCGCTTGGACGGGAAATCCGAACCAAAAACCTTGTATCAGAGTGCGCTCGACAGCCTGTTAGTTGTTTAAAATAGGTGCCAGAATCTCGGAAGCAAGTCGAGAAAAGAGAAACTCAACCCGAATTGGGATCGAAAACTTCCGGGAATTATGCAGTAAGTCTTTAGCTTATATCGTTTGAAGAGGAACTGAGATCTTGAGACATACGGAGGAAGCAAATGGATTCCTGATTCTTCTCTCGTTCAGTTTTGTAATTATTTCATGTGGATAAAGTAGCAAGGACATGGCAATTTTGGAGCATAACTACATGTATTTTTTAACGCCATACGTTTATTGCACTTTAGTATTATATACAGTGCGTTTCAAAAGTATGTATCCACTTAAAACTTGCCCATATCTCGGTACGCGTTGATTTTTGCAGGGCCGCACTAGCTCCGTTAGATTCCTCGCAGTCGAAAGTAGGTAACCACTCACTTTCAAAGATTTCTCCGTCTCACACGAGAATCTATACCAACGGGAAAAATCTAATCTGGATGACCCCGATGGATACCGACATTAATGGGAGACCTGCGAGAAGCCCCTGTCGTCGCAACCTTGGAGGCGGTTTGGAGGCGGTTCATTAGTGACAGTGTTCCTCTTCTTCAGCAGCGGAATGCTAAAGCTTAGTCTTCCGTAGTGTCGCACGGACAGTCTGAAGTGTCAAGGTGTAGTGGAGTCCAGCCCTATGCTTTTCTTGAGAGGCAGAACTCATCAGAGACATGTTCTGCAGCAGGGCAGCACTGCAGTCCATGTGTCCAGGTTGGCCAAAGATTGGCTCCACCATCACAACATTCAAGCAACGGACTGGCTGGTCTGTTCTCCTGCCAGCAACGGAATGGAGAACATATGGGGGATCGTGGTTCGACGAGTCTACGCGAATACCCACAGTTCAATGACGTGGTGGCAATTTTGATTACCTGGGACACCAACGAAGACAGAACCATCCAGAACTTTGTCAGTAGCATCAACAATACGATGCGTGATGTTATAAGAAATAATGGTGGTCCGACCTACTTTTGAATTTAGTAAAAGTTTGTTTTTCACAAGTGGATACATACTTCTGAAACGCCAAATTTCAATCAATTTTCTTCAAAAAATTCTGATTCTCGTGTGAGGCGGAAAAATCTCTGAAAGTGAGTGTTGACCTACCTTCGACTACGAGGAATCTAACTGAGCTAGTGCGGCCCTGCATAAATCAACGTGAAACGGGACATGGGGAAGTTTAGAGTGGATACCTACTTTTGAAACGCACTGTAAGGGAAAAAACACTACAAAACAAACCTCCATGCCTCACCTGAAAACCAGATGACTGCTCAGTAAGAGGAAATTTCGTCGTCGTTTCGCCTAACGAAGCCATTTTCCAGCAGGACTTTCTACCACAGACATTGGATTTTCTGCGGTTACTGTGTATACCCTTGCAAAACTAAATATCAAGTGCCCATCAAGTGCACTGTAAGGCTGTCAGCAAAATGTTTGTTGAATATTGAACCAATAATGAGGCGGATCTCCACAGATCCATGAAACCCGGAAGTCTTGTATTTATCTCATAAAAATCGAGTACTGGCAGAGGCACCTAAATTTTGACACTATTGAAACTGAGCATCCTACTGCAGAAAAAAGGTACTTCCACTTGAGTTGGAGACAGACTTAATTATGATATTGTTTTAAGACGATCTTTACATGTTAAAAAAGATATCGAGCCGAATTATCATAATGGAAGGACATCAGAATGGTCCAAGTTGGAATTGTTGTCCTGTAGTCGGAATTCGTGGTAGCTGTTCAAAAAACCAAAGGATAAAGGATAAAGAACGGCGTTACTGAATCACTTTTGGGATGTGCCACCTACTCTGCTTTTACGAAATGTCGTGAAGGTGATTTGAATGCGTATTTGGCCATACAATGACTTGCGGTGGCCGGTCAATGAACAAGTAGGCGGTCTATCCTTCCCAGAAAACTCTGGTACCAATTCACAGACCCCCGGTGGGATGGAAGGCTTGTTTGGCCTCTCCAGGAAACCCGCACCAAGAACCAGGTATCCGCTGTACGCGACAGCCGGCACTTCCTCCGACTGCGCTACACGCTCCCATTCAAAAAATAAAATAGAAAATTATCTTCCTGAAGCTGGAAGAAGAGGGTTACTTGAGTTTTACGGTCACAGACGGTTAGTTGAGCTTTACGGTCATAGACAGATTACTCCACGCATGACAGCGATGACATTTATTATGTTGAATTGATTTTTGATTTTTAATTTATTCACTTGTTAAGTTCATACATAACTGGTGTTACGAGTCTAGACCATATTCGCAACGATGTAATACGTCAAAGATTTGGTGTCGCTTCAATGGCTGACAAGTTACGTGAAGCTCGCCTTCGGTGGTATAACCACGTTCTTCGCCCTAGTGATAACACTATTTGGAAGATTGACTTTAACATTGACGTGCTGGAAAACGGCCCAAAGAGCAGCCGAAGCAATGTTAGCTTGATACATTGCATTTGGACCTGAAGATGGCTGGCATCTCCTGATCGAGCATCTGGTCGCAATAAGTGACGTCACCAGACCATAATAACGAATCCCACTCTGAAGCGGAATAAACGCTGAAGAGAAAGAAGAAGAATAAGTGGCACAAGTGTTATTTCTGTACCGCACTAAATCTTGCTCAAAAAAGGACTACTAGGAGTAATCTGTCATGGGAAGAACGAATATCATAGTAGTTTTTTGCGGAAATACCTTATAAGCGAGTTATATTAAGTTCGACTCGCCCAAGGCCAATGCAGTCTTATCTCCTCGTTTCGATTACAGATCTGCATCTCATTTGCTTTCATATTGGGCAAGGGAGGGAACTCCAGGATGAGGCAACTTTGACACGCGTGTGCTAGTGGGCCCACACCCTGGAGCCTCTTCTCCTGCCCGATTCTGTGCTCTCTCCGCGTCGGCGGAGAACAGGGCTTTCAAGGCTTTTCGAGGTTTCATGGCTTATGGCCAGGCTATCCTCTGCTGTAGGTGAGATGCGGCGAAATTGATAGGAGACGCACACTCTGCGTTTCTCGGTTCAGTTTTTGCCACTTTGAAAGGTCACTTGCTACTTCCGCGGCACCTGCCACGCTTTTCTCTTTGTAATTTAGTGACAGTGACGTTTTAGTACGGCATCGACCAGTTCCGACAGCAACTCGTCACCCATTGACACCATCGCTGATGTGGACTTTGGTATGGGTGCGTCCTTGGAAAAGCACGTGCGACAACTCCTGAAGGCTAAGTCCATACCGACTTGTATCAAAAACGTCATTGAAGAGCTGCTTTCGCAGGTGTCTCGATTATACCGTGATAATGTAAATCTTCGATCTGAACTGGATTCACTTAAGACTTCTGCTATTCAGGTAGAAGGTCCTGGCCAACTTGCCTCGAGCATTGTTCATAGTGATGTTACTTCCTCGCTACCGGTGGCTGCATCTCAAACTCATGTTCCAGTTGACAATTCGATGGTGTCATATCATGAAATAAAGAGAACGCGTTCTATAGTCATTGGTAATATTCCGGATTTAGCGATACATAACTTGAGAGAGAAGTTGAACTATTGAACGCGTTCCCTTCATGATAACCGTAGTGTATGCAATGTACTAGATTTTCAAGGAGTCGAATGTAACCTTCGTACCGTCTATAGGCTAGGTAGACCTCTCAGAGGAAAAAACAGACCGATTAAAGTTGTTCTACCGTCAGCAGTGTTCCAGAGCACGGCGGTTAGGAGGGCTCCACGTCTCCGTCGCTTCGTCAATGGTAAGGTTTTCCTACGGGAATCTCTGCTACCCGAGGTGTTTAAGAGGGGTGGGGTACTGGGTTCTTCTGGCGACAGTTATAGTGGGAGTGCTAGGGTGGTGAGTTCCAGTGAGGCATCCTTACAGGCCACGGCTGCTGCCATGGATCCCCGGGCCAGTCCTTCTGACCTTTCACGTCTACGGTGATGCTTGTGAGGCTATTTCCTTTTATCAAGTGCTTGTGTGTAATGTCAGATCTGTATCGAGGAATAGACACTACATCAGCCTAGTTCTAGGCAAACGGTTTGATATCTAAGCATTCACAGAGACCTGGCTAAAGTCTTATTTATTTATTTATGGTCCGCGTGGGATTGTATTGTGATCCATCGAAAAACTCCCCATCATAAGCTTCCTGGTGAAGCTGTTTTAGACACTTCTAGAAGGGCGATATCTCTTTTCTTAGTCGGGTTGAATACGGTTGTACCAGATTCCACTATAGGGCGCACATAGGTTTTGAAGGCACGGATGTAAGCGTCCGGCTGTCTAGATTTCAAAACCCTGAAGAGGTTTGCATATGCGGTGATTGGCCTTTTTCACCAAAACTCTGAACTGCTTAGAGAAGCAAAGCTCGCTCGTTATGGTTTAACCAAGATCATGGACTTCCTCGACCTTTTTCAAAACCTGATCGTTAACTTTATATTGTGGCGAATGAGCTTGGGTTTTCAGTGCAATCATCACAAAGTGTGTGTTCTCAACTGCAAGTGGCAATTCCTATTTCTCCACCCAAAAGCTGATAAAATCAATTGCTGACTGGAGTAATCGTTTTGTAAATTTTTACATCACGAGCATACATTTTGCACGTAACACCAAGATTTTTTATGTAGGTTGGAAGTTCGTAGGTGTACAACAGGAACAAAATTGTAGATAACACTCCACCTTGCGGAACGCTGAAAGTGGGAAAAACCTTGGAGTAATGATCCTTCACCCTAATTTAATACGTTCACCTGGATAAGAACTGCCGAATCCAATCGACAAACATGGGGTGCAGTTTCAGCGCTTGCGTTTTCACTACTAATTTTTCAATCGGCACTTTGTCAAATGCCTTTGAAAGACCAAAATACACTACGTCCGTGCGCCTTCTACCCTCAACGGCCCGCGACCAGTCATTTGGGGAAGTTAGAACGTTTGTTTCTACGGATCTGCCCTTAAGAAAACCATATTGATCTTCCGATATTATCTTTCTCGATTCAAGATGTTTCATTATATGTTTTTAAGGATTTGTTCAAAAGCTCTTGCAAAATTGAAGTGATGCTTACTGGGCGGTAGTTCCTAGGGTCACGTAGTGGAGCCTTTTTAGAAACGGGGGTCACAAACGCGTGCCTCCACAATGCAGGAATTTCAGCCTTAGTGTAGCTTAGATTGAAAATAATTTCTAAAGGATAAGCTATGTGATATAATATTTTCTTGATAAAGTTTATAGGAATGAAATCCGGTGATACTGAGAAGGATTTAGGCCACTTCGTAAGCGCCTCGATAATCTCATCGCTGTGAAACCACACAGTAGGATCCATCTTTTCAAAGTGGTAGTTCGTCGTCACAATAACCTGCCGGGTTTTCGTCCCCAGTTTTTTGCCTACTGTACACCTTGTTGAATATTTCACCTAATAAGTCAGTTTTATCACTTTCCTTGTAGGCCGGCTCCCCATTATTGATAATTAAAATAGGGATTTCATTTTCCTTCCCTTTACGAGAACTTACAAACTTGCAGAATGCCATCCTATCTTTGGACTGGGTCACTTTCCTTTCTAGATACACGTTGTACCGATACAGAGCTTTATTGAGCTTTTTGGACGTTACTTCGTACAAGGACCAGTCCTCACACCTACCAGTGGCACGCGCCTTGTTTGACTGGAAAAAGCGACGATAGTTCATTCGGATGAGATGGCTCGGCAAACCTAGCTCATCATTACCCACTTTTCCCAAAGGAACGAATAGTTCAATTGCATGGTGAATAATTGCTAGCTAGCAGTATTTCACATATTTGATCCACAGTGCTATTACAGCTCGTTATACCAATCCAATAAATGCTGCATAAGTAAATTCCAATTTGATAATAGTCTGCACGTTGGAAATCCCAAACCCATCTAAATACCTTTCTCTTCACCTCCGTGTTTAACTGAATAGGAGGTAGGAGCCAGTGATCATGCGTGGCGTAATCACTGGCTCCTACCGAGGGACCAATGGTTAGGTCTGACAAAATATTGTCTGTTTCAGAGAACGAGATCTAAAATTGAATCTGTGCTTTCTCTCCTTCCACGTTAGAGAGGGTCTTGAATAAATCCCCTTTTAAGTCGGAAAGAAGCGCAGGCGTGGGGCACGCCTTACAGCTAACCGCTGGTATTTCCTTGATGGAAGTACGACTTTGATAAGGCGAGGCCTATTCTGCGTTGGCTTTTCCATGCGATAAGCTGATACCGGCGTGCGCTCTGCATCTAAAAAATCTAACAACTCAATAACATAAGGAATATCATGAGACTGCTTCTCAGATGGCTTGGACGCAGCTGATTCGAGCACATGTGAGAACACAATAGATCTTTCCCTCTCGTGGTCCACTCTCAGAGTGGTAGTGCCGTATTCAGAACTAGAATTTCGCTCAGCCGTCGTACACCTAGTAGATTCCAAAAAAGCTAGCTTATACTTCAAAAAAATATTTTCTTCCCTTAAACGTCGCAGTTCCTCAAGCAGCTCTTCTTCGTTCCTCCTGCTTAGTTCCTTCATCTCCGCTCTGGTTGCTCCAAGTAGATCCACAACCTGCTTGACGTACGCAAGCAGGTTGTGGATCTACTGATCCCTTTGGCCAAGAAGGTTTGCAACTTATCAAGGGAATCCGTCGATTCAGCCGCCGAAGATGACCTCGTTCGATCTGCAATGCAAGAGCGCAAGCCGGCGAGTTCATCGATCTGTTTGTTGCAGCGTTTTGGCCATCACGCCTCCACAATTTAACTACCTCGGAAAAGTACCTTATAGGGTGGCAGGTATTATCGATGTTAACCCGTAATACTGCCTTCTTGCCACACAAGACAATGCCTGAGGATAGCAGAATCGTGCGGGACGACGAACAAACTGTAGACGTTAAAATGATCACCTCTTCCTCTTCCATCACCTCTTCCTCACTTCAGTGATGTCTGCCTATTTTCCTGACTATCACAGCCCGTCTTAAAATTACATGCCACCAGGGACCTACGTGGGTCAGTCTCTAACGTAAAATATTTTTTATTTGGTTACTGAAGAGTCGTCACTGCCATTTTTTTACTATCGTTTTTTTTCACTAACGCTTTCTTCTTCATTTTTTTTCTGCACATGGTTGTTTCTGCTTCTTTTTCCTTGAATTTAGTGCACGTCTCCTTGAAGTATAGAATAAATAAACAAGTATCAAAAAGTGAATATTCGAATGCTAAATTAAATCAGAGTTTACAAAGTTTCACTGCTGCTGCAAGAACAAAAAAGGAAGAACTGCTAGAAATTCGTATCACTTTATGGTTTATCCCGAGAGAGGTGACTTTTATCAAGATTTCGTCAGCAAGCCCTTTAAACTGGCCTGGTGTGAACTCAGCTGTCCTTGCAAAACTAGTAGAAGGTAGCAGCTCCAATTACGTTTTCGTACAGTAGTCAATAATGACACCAAAATGCAAAGCCTGAATGGATTTATACCATGCCGTTACACTCTGTTAATTAAGATGCTACACTTTACAACTCTCGACATTGGCCAAACTACCAATGACAAATATTTTGGAAAGCGTCCAGTAATCAATGCAATCTCCCGAATAGGCCGTAAGACCAACGTCAGGGAGCAACTACTTCTTTGTAACTAATGTTATGAAAGGTCATGAGGGGAACGACTGATGAGGAGGAGACGGGGTATAATTAAAGGTATATTTTCTTCGCCACGGATCTCCCTCGATAGAGAGCCTTCGGGCTCTCTTGTTAAGAGGGATCTCGGGCCGCTTGTCGCAGGGCCACGTGGCGCGTCCCCGGGTGGTGGATAGGGGAATTAAACGCGAACCAAATGCGACCGTGTACTGCCCAGAGACGCAGGTGGGATGCAGGGGATAGACTCCTTGCTCCTGCTGTGTCGGGTCGATGCGTTCCTTGTGCGTGGGAGCGGCATGTTCGTGCACAGTGTGCGTGGATGTGTCCATGACTGTGCGGATTGTAACTGTGTCGGCTCGGCCAAAAGCTTGCACTCGGTAGACTGGGAGTACATGTAAGGCGATTCGAGGCCGCCTTAAGTCTCGCCCCGTCCCTTCTGGCAGTCTGGCTGACTGCCCGGAGTACCCCGCCCGCACGACAGAGCCTGACTAGCTACCCGTGTTGTATTCCAGTCAAACACAGCAGCACTAAAGGGCCTCATTCCCCTGACCCCGAAAGAGCCCCTATTTCTGCAGCGATGGGAAGGACGAGTACGGAGAGGCTGCTAAAATCTCAGGGCCTAACCAGGCTGCGCAATCTGAGAAGGACTAGGATGACGATCTGTACTTACAACGCCCGCACGCTTGCGTCGGAAGCATCCGTCGAGGACCTGATGATGCAAGCCAGGAACATCAAGTACGACGTCATCGGACTGACCGAGACGAGAAGACACCACCCCCTACACGCCGCCTACGACTCCGGAGAAGAACTGTTCCTCGGAACATGCGACAGCAGGGGAGTAGGCGGCGTTGGTGTCCTCGTCAACACGCACTTGGCCATGAACATCGATTCGTACGAGTCTCTGACAAGCCGAATCGGACGTCTGCGACTGAAGCGATGTGGCACCGTGCCAGCCTTGACTGTGTTCGTCGCGTATGCCCCAACATCCGACTACGACGACGAAGACGTCGAGGCCTTCTACGTGGAGCTGGAGAAGTTCTATAAGGAAGATCACACCTTCTACAAGGTGATCGTCGGCTAATTCAACGCCAAGATCGGGCCACGAAGGTCGCCGGAAGAACTTCACATCGGAACCCACGGTTTGGAGTGGAACGAGCAAGGTGAAAGGCTGTCTGAGTTTATCATGTCGACCAAGACCATCCATGGAAACTCGCAGTTCCAGAAGCCTCCCTCCCTACGATGGACCTGGGAATCCCCCGGTGGCCAGTTCCACAACGAGATCGACCACATCATCTTCAATCGCAAGTATTGCCTGACCGACGTCTCCGTTGTCCCCAAGTTCTACACGGGATCGGACACCCGCCTCCATCGCGCGAGGTTCCGCTTTTCGCGTCAAGGAGAGAAGGCCGCGAAGTTCAAGAAGAGGAATCCCAGAACGACCATCAACTGGGATCTCTACACCTCTCTTGTCGGCCTTTGGGAAGATGCCGTCATGGACAACGTCGACGAGGAATACGATCGCTTCGTGCACCATCTCCACGATAGTGCTATAGGAGCCGAGAGCTTGAAGACCACCAAGAGACGCCTGTCTCCGGAAACTCTCAAGCTGATACGCCAGCGTGGAGCAGCACGAGCGTCAGGCAACTACCAACTGACGTCCGAGATTGCAAAGCTATGCAGAGCGGCGATAAAGGAAGATCTCAAGGAGAGAAGGGCGGAAGTGTTGGCTGAAGCAGCAGAGGCAGGGCTGAGCATCCGCAATGCCCGCCGGAACTTCGCCAACTTCAAGACCAAGATGACCGCTCTCCGACGTCCTGACGGAACCATCACCTCTTCCAGAAGGACCATGGAGAAAGTCATCCACGACTTCTACTCCGATCTCTTCAATAGCCAC
Organism: Heligmosomoides polygyrus polygyrus; assembly: GCA_947396885.1. NCBI lineage: Eukaryota > Metazoa > Nematoda > Chromadorea > Rhabditida > Heligmosomidae > Heligmosomoides > Heligmosomoides polygyrus. The sequence continues at coordinate 77,245,374 of OX377201.1, read as the reverse complement.
GTCCACCTGCCCCCATGCCATCTTCCGCAGGATGGATACGTCGTCCTCTCTGTTCCCCTTCCGAGATCCAACACGCCATCTCGTCGGTGAAGAAACAGGACCGGTTCTGACAGGATCAGAGCTGAACACCTGAAGAACCTCCCGCCAGCGCTCATCAACACCTTGGCGCGGCTCTTCACACGCTACCTGTCCGAATGCAAGGTTCCATCTCAGTGGAAGACCAGCAAGACCGTTTTGCTGTACAAGAAGGGAGACGTGCACGACATTGGCAACTATCGCCCGATCTGCCTGTTGTCCGCGGCGTGGAATCGAGAGGACGATGCTCGGAGTGACACGACTCACGCAAGTGGGAGAAGGCCTTCGGAGTTCCGAGCTTCGCCGACGCTCGAAGATCAGAGACGCTGTCGCATGGGCCAAGTCGTCGAAAATTAGGTGGGCCGGCCACGTAATGCGATTCGCAGACACCCGCTGGACGAGAGCCGTCACAGACTGGATTCCGCGGGACGTCAAAAGAACACCAGGACGCCCACCAACGCGTTGGTCGGACTTCTTCGTGAAAGCCCTGAACGACCGATATGACGCTCTTCGTGTCCCTCGAGCGAGGAGGATCCATTGGACCACTCTGGCACGCGACAGGGACGAATGGAGACGCTGCTGGCGCCCGCTCGAGCAAGTCGATGATCAACGGGACGACAGGTGATACAGGTGACAGGTGATATTTTCTTCAAACCCAGGTGGAGAGAAAAAAATCAGATCTATTATACCCTAGTAAGGGACCATTCGCCAGCAATCAGACTTTTCGACAGGTATAGATAGACGGCATTGTTGAAAGAGGTTCATTTTATGAAGATGACGCACTGAACCTGACCACAGAAATAACTTTTCCTTTGCAATTCCTAGCCTAATTGACTGTACCTGGTTTTCTTCTTTTTGAGCATTGCTGAAGTCCAAATAAATCCGATATACCCAAGATTCTCGATCTTCGATTTGGCCTGGTCAACTACATGTCTGACTGTAGCATATTTTCATAAACACAGTAATAGGTATTTCAGGCAATACCAAAAATAGCAAAATGGAAGAAAGGCAAAACTGGACCACATCCCATTTATTTACTCTGAACGTCGTTCGGCATGTAACGTCTGTCCGTCCGTCATTAGTGCTCCTCCGAAATAGGAAGCCTAAACCAGACATCCAGAGTAGTGAGCTGAACATGAAAGCGTCTCACGCAAATGGATTGAGTCCAGTGGAATCGTGTGCGACCATAGAGAGTTTGCAGTATAGGTTAGCTACGGCATTGCTCATGGCACAGCAACGACGCTGGCGGGGCTACGGGCCATGTACCCGCAGCCGAGACTAGGCGCGTATAACATTTATCCGCAGGCCTTACTGCGCAGGGGCGGACACGCCTAGAAAAAAGGCATAAATACTGCGACCTGGTCATCATTCCCCAATTAGTCAGTCAGTGAGTCAGTCAGCCAATCAATCAGACACTCTCAATCATCACTCATCTATTGTGTTCCGTTGTCATTTCGCGCCATCCTTGTTACTCTATGTTGTTAAGAATAAGACCTTAGTATAAATCTCTGCTGCTCAAAGCTCATCTATAAGGTTTAGTTGGTCTCCAATTCAAAAAAACTTGAAAGGAGCAAAACTATTAGACAGAGTCTCAAAAACTCCCAGAAAGAAGTTCGGATTAGAACCACATGGGAGCCAAGCCTAGCAAAGTCGGATCATTAGGCCTTAAATAGACAGTGTTGGAACTCAACAATACAATGTCTTTTTCGACGTCCTCGAGAGTAAATATCTCCACCAATATGGATACTGTGGACAACACAAAAGAGCAATGGTTATGGAACAAAACCAATCGGTCACAACAGAGCCAGAGGTGAGTCAAATGGATTTCCAGTTAACTGCAGCCTTTGATAATATAACCCCGTCGGCTAGATGATATTTTTGACGATCAGATCCGCCATCTAGGCACGCAAGAGAAGCAGTGCATTCTAGGAACAGTTGGGAGAACTGTTGACACAGCTAGGGAGAAGGCAAAACAGTCAATCTGTGAGGCTCCTTCAATTTTGAAAGAAATTTCGTTAATTCCGGGAGAATTGCGCAGAGTTTTGCCAAATGTGAGTCACCACAGTCTGATGCAGAATCTCACACCCAAAATACAGTTAACTGACAAGAATGAGGACTTAGAAGATCTAAGGAACACAAATATTCAACTGTAGAATCAGGAGGACACCCTCGCAACACGAATGACCTACAATGTTGGACCGATCGGAAGCGGTTAACAGTGCGTAAATCCTATTGCAACTCTAACGGGTAAGCATAGAAGTGCGGTCAACTGGTCTACAGTTAACCAACAGCTTTTAACATTGAACTAAATCAAGAACAGCAACATTTAGGTGCATCAAAACGAGTCCCAATGGCAGAGAGACGGGAGACGTCAGCGCTAGAGGTCAACCTCAAGCATACGGTCCAGTCTGCCATCGTGGTCGTCTTTCCATTCGTCGAAGAGATGTGGGGCTTTGACTTCTTCACGAAATACAACTAATAAAGGGGAATCATCAGAACATAGCGCGGTGTCCAGCGCGATGAGTGGCATGTTTCATGGTTTTGAAGAAGTAGTGAAAGCCCAATCCATTTATAAGAACTTGCCATAAATGTCAAGCACAATAGTTTCGATGGGATTATTTCCGCTCTTATGGAAGCACGTAAGAACCCTTGCAAAAAACTAGAACTAATGCGCGAATGGGATAAGCATCACGATGAGGAAGGATGAATCGGTCGGCGATTTTTCCTGCCGCATGGAAGATATCTCCAGAAGCATCCATGCAAACGATGGGACTACTCTTCTCTACACCATTGGGAAGGTTCATGTCATATACTTGCTGCATTAATGGTTAGCTCACAAAACCAATCAGCACATCCAAAAACCATGGCGGCAGGGTTACACATGCTTTGCAAGCATCTTTGGAATCAAGGTGAAAGCATTAATTGACACAGGCTCAGTTGTCTCAATAGTGCCAACAACGGTTCTCAAACAAGCTAAAAATCAGGTTTAGACTTGGATAGCAAGGGAAACGGCAGGAAGCGGTCAGGAAAATCGAGTTTTCGATGCGTCTGGGAACCAGATCAATTTTTGGCTGTAATGAACGCGGAGGTATGCATTGATCCCGCACGCATAGCTCGAACCTCGTTACACGTGTGGAAACCACGGACACCACCCTACTCTTGGGCACAAACGTTCTGAGCGCATTAGGGACTCGCCTAAAGTTTGAACCTTCAACTTCTGAATTTCTGCGGAATGCGTTTCACGAAGTAAAATTAGCAAGAGCAGCTAAGTGGATGGTTACACCTCCTGGCTCAGCAGCCATAATTGAAGTAGGATCCTCAAAACCATTAAGAGAAAGATTTTTTGGTCGAAAGATTCTTGTCTAAATTCCCGAGTATGCCTCCTAAAGGAAAGGGATGAGGGAATATTTGTGGTCAATCGTGACAACCAGACCTGGGTTATCAAAAATGTAAACCCCTAGGAGAATGGTCAAATGACTCTTTGAGTGATCCTAAGTCAACCAATATTCCGAGCGGCATGCTCGCAATGTAGTCTTGCCCAAACCAAAGCGGACTAAAGCTTGGTAGAAATTACAGAGCATAATCGTTACTTGGAGAAACTACCAACAAAAGTTGCCGCAGTGATCATAAAGCATACTGAAACTTGCGCTATCACTGCGACAAACGAATCAGATTGAGCACGATATTGACGTGAAGGGAGACCCTCCTATTCGCCAGGAAACGAGGCTAGCGCCCTATGGTGTCCGAAATAAAGTAGATGCTACGCTACAAGACCTTAAACAACAAAAAATAATCGAGAATAGCAACTCGCCTTGGGCTTCTCCGATCGTTTTGGTCGTAAAAAAAGAAGGGGCACTCGATTATGCGTTGACTACAGAGGAGTGAATAAGATAACTAGAAACGGTAGTTACCCACTGCTGCTATAGATATGATGCTACAAAATTTGCAAGAAAAGCGATGGTTTACATCACTTGACTTAGCGAGCGGTTATTGACAGGTGCTCTTAACTGAAAAAGCGAAGGAAATCAGCGCGTCTACCACCTCATATGGGCTATTCCAATTCAAATTACCGCCGATTTTTGGAAAGTAGTTTTGAAATCCCAGGCCATGTAGTAGATAAGGACGGGATAAAAACGGATCCTGGAAAGATGTGCAAAATCCAAAGCTACCCCAGGCCGCAGAATATTGCTCAACTAAGAACCTTTCTTGGTATGGCTGGATATTGCCACAAACTCATCTTGCGATACACACAGATGGCGACGCTGTTATATGAGCTTATTAGTGCTAAGAACAAATTTGTCTGCGGAGACAAACAAGAAGAGTTTGCAAATCTAAAGGAAGCTCTAGTAGGTGCACCGGTATTGGAGCAACCCAATATTGAAAAAGCGCGAAACCGAAGTCGTCATTTCATAATTTACACTAACGCGAGCAGAATGTGGCATTTCAACAATAGTATGTAGGATCACTCGGTATTAACGTCATTATTCAAGCGGACACATTTTTCATCACGCGTTAATGCTTGGGCTTGTAAATACGACGGTTCGATCTCCAAACTGAACATGAGAAAGGTACCGCAAACTGCGTATCAGGTGCGCTCTCCAGTGGGCCATTGGATCTCCGGAGCGAAGAACCTCCGTTCTGGATGGCGGACGAAAAAGTAGTCTGCTCACTTCAGGAGGAACATGAGCGGCTACAAGAACTGTGGGAAGACCAGGACTTTGGTGACCAATTGGCAACAATTAAAAGCAATCAAACCGAGGAGGCTAGACTCCACAGATATCAGGAGGTGCTCTGTTCTGCTGACCTTATTATTATGAGTCAAAACTCATGAATGAAGACGCTCCGTTAGCAATAATTGTCCCACGATCGCTCCGTCGCGATGTCTTGAATGATGCACATTCCGGTGTTCTAGGCTGCCATTTCAACGTCAAGTAAATGTTCAGTAAGCTGAAAGTCCGTATTTGGGGCCTGGCATGCGGCAAGATATAGGAAATCACTGTAAAACTTGCAGACAGTGCTTTTTGAACAACAACACTAAGAAAAGCGTTCCATCATTATGGCCTATGAACGCTCGAAAGCCATCGCAAATAATGGGAGTCGACCTCCTAGAAGTGAGATTGACAACGCGGTAATTGTTACATTGTCAGCAAATAGATCAGTTTACAAAGTATCTAGGAGCGTATCCTATCGCGGATAAAAAGGCCGAAACGGTTGTCGAAGCTATTTTTAGCAACTGGAATTGTGGGGTTGGAATGTGCCAGAAAGCCCTTCTCCAAAACCGAGGAAGCGGATTCGAGAACGTTGTGATAGCAGCACTTTGAAAGATCATGGAAGTCGAAAAACCTTCACCAAAGGTTACTGTCCTAGAGAGAACGGGTTGACGGAGCGCGTCAGCGAAACTATAGTGTGGATGCTAAGAAAGAAAACCACAGTGCCAACAGAATGGGACATTATTCCTCCGACCATAGTGTACGCGTATAACGCCTCGACCCACAGAGCAACCGGCGAAAGCCCACATTTTCTGCTGTACGGGTCTGACCCCAGTTACCCTTTACCATCTCTGTCGTGAATTACGACGCTTACAAAACGCAACCACTCTGTGGCACAAAAATAGCTCAGAAACTGATAAGCGACAATGCAAAAGAATATCAACAGAAAATGACCCGAGAATGTGACGAAAGAAAAAACCGGTAAATCTACAGTTTTTGTGTCAGGAGATCAGGTTTATATAAAAATCCTTACTAGAAAAGCAAATCTTCTCATCCCAAACTATTAACGGAGTGGACAGGCTCATTTCGAGTAATCGAAGCTACCTCCAATTCTGGCCTTATCACCTTACTTGCAGAAAACAAGGAACCTTGCAGGGTACCGTCTGAAAAATTGGTTAAAGCACCGAAGGAAATCGACGATAGCCCGGTAATAGGGAAAGAAACCGTGGCAGGCAAGAAAACTGGGTTAAAAATAAAAAGAATGTTGTAACGAAATGCTCTAGTATTCAGGTTCTAAATTTTAGAAGATTCCTCTCATTAACAACCAACGTGGACTATTTACTATTTGGATTGCAATTGCTCCAGCAAATTGATGTATCAAGGAGTGGAAGTGCAATGCCCGACAGCAGTCACACTCCAGGACGTCATCTCGGGCGCGTCTTTTGGAGCACTGAAATTTTCTTCAACCGATGAATTATGAATGAATTAATTATTTAACGTTTTCTCACCATATTATCGCAGTCTCACATCCCTGAATCGTAGCAAACTTCTCGACTTTTAGACCGTACATATGACATCAACAGTCCTACTGGACTCGGTTTGGCATGGTCATTTTACCGTCACAATTGTATTCATATAACACTTGCTTCAGTGTCCGAGATCGGTTACGTGGTCCCAGATCACCTATCCCACGGCAACTGCGATCCCTACAACTTAACTTCGATTGCGGATATCGCAAGAAGATATGCGGAAACGCATCCTTGGACGAAGTCTTCCTGGACAGAGCTAAAGCCAAAAAATTGATTATTTTGCTCGTCGGATTCGATAGGTTAGTGGACTACTTGAAAACGGAGTCAAAAAAAGCTGTTGTGCTAAAGAAACCAGAAGAAATGCTAACAAAATGATTCGTCGAGGAATACTCGTCAATTGTGCTCTTTAGCTTAATAGAATTCGTCGGAACAACACGATAGCGCGGCGCTCGGAAGCTCCTGTTGCAGCAGGTTGCTCGTGGCGCAGAACTCATTACACACGCAGGATCAGAATGTGATCGAGAATGGAAAACATAGCTGGACATGTTGCGAGATTTGTGCGAGGAAACAGTAGCCCAACGCCAATCACTGCGAAGTCACATCAGGTGTCTGTTACCATATCGATCTCAGTACGAGATGATCGAAGCTGGATTCCGTGCAGCAACGTACGAACAGGGCAAACTGTTCACCGAAAGTGCAGCTAAACGTTTTTTGGACATCGACTATCGCGCCACTCTGTATTCATCTCGCTTGCCCGCTTCAGAAGAAATGCGGTGAAACGAGGCACCGTACATATTCCATTTCATCATCGGAACATGCCGAATTACCAGTCTGAGAACAGCAAGTCCGCTCTCAACAACGAGGAGCACCTCGATATCGTGGACACCACAACAGAGGTGGATACACCGCAAAAACGCCTCTAACGGAGATGCCGATCCATAAAATCGGAAACCAGATGTACCAGTTGGTTTCTATAAAAGAATCGAAAAGGAATTTATTCCCACTCAAAGGGCTGTCATCACGAGGCGGAAGACGATTTTAATTCGGCGTAGTGAAAACGCCTACTTCCATAGAACCCCCATGTAGTATAGGTTAGCTACGGCATTGCTCATGGCACAGCAACGACGCTGGCGGTGCTACGGGCCATGTACCCGCAGCCGAGACTAGGCGCGTATAACATTTATCCGCAGGCCTTACTGCGCAAGGGCGGACACGCCCAGACAAAAAGGCATAGATATCACGACCTGGTCATCATTCCCCAATCAGTCAGTGGGTCAGTCAGCCAGTCAGTCAGTCAGTCAGTCACTCTCAATCATCACTCACCTATTGTCTTCCGTTGTCATTTCACGCTATGTTTCTTATTGTGTAATATTAAGAATAAAACCATAGTGTAAATCTCTATTGCTTAAGGTTTATCTATAAGGGTTAGTTGGTCTGTATTTCGAGAAAGCTTGAAGAAAGAAGAAAACTAGACAGAGTCTCAAAAACTACTTGGAAGAAGTTCGGATTAGAACCACAGGTTTTGGAAGTACGAAGTCTAGCCCGAACATCGGCCTGCACTCTACAAGAGAACTGACGAGTGATGAAGGCTGAATAGGGCAAGCAGAGCTTACACACTGCTGAAATGAGCGATGAAAGAAGCTTTCCTTCCGTTGGAATCCAAGAAGAAACGCCTGAAGTGTTATCGACATATCTTGAAGGACATGAAAGCCACACAGTAAGGCTCGTTCCAGAGGAAGTTAACACAATCACCCCGAAGAAAAGTTCGAGCGACATCTCCAGGAGCGAATTCGAAACCATCCCAGCGGCGAAAAGTGCGTATTGTTTTGAACATGCAAAGGGATGTGGTGGTGAGTAATCACATAAAAGCTGACCATGACCCCACGGTAAAGGCTCAGGAGGTGTAGAGGAAGACTAGACTATTCTAGATATTTGAGTTAAATTTTAAGGGAAATTGCACCAGTGAACTTTGCTTTGAAGCCACTCACACCACATTCTGGGGTGAAATCGACAAGCGCCAATGCGATTTGAAAAAACCTCTTCAAACGCTTTACTTATTCCTCTCTTCTTCTTCTTCCTCTTCAGCGTTTTTCCTATCCCTTCGTCACGGGTCCGCTCCTCTGGTGTCGTGACGCTACCTTTCCCAATCCTGTTCTTGATCAGGGTGGACGCCAGTTGCTTTCATGTCCATATGTAACGAATCCGATCAACACTGCTTTGGGGCGTCCTGTATGCCGCTGTCTTGTTTCCCACGCGGAACGTGGTCGTAAGCGAGCTTCGAGGATCTTGTCAGTTATCGGCTCGACACCGAAGTTCTTCCAAATGGCATAGTTTCCCATGCGGTCCATGGTTTGACTCCAGCCGTCCAGCGCAGCATCTTCGTCTCCATGACGCTGGTGTGCGTTTCAACTTCCTTCGTCGCAGGCCAACACTCAGCGCCGTACATCGCTACTGGCCGGACGACTGCTCTGTAGATCTTCGACTTCAGGTGCTTTGGTCTGTTCTTATCGTACGCCAGTCAGCGAAAACCACTTGGACCAAACTGCCCTCACGCATGAATTCACTTCAGCCATCACACCGCCGTCAAACCCTATTGCTGATCTCAGGCATTTAAACACCGAAGTGCGTGCAAGCACAGTACCGTTAATCTTAATGGAGCCTGACTTGTGTACGTCAATCTTTAAGTTCTCGGTCTTCATGACGTTCAATTTGAGACCGAACTTCGCCAGCAGGTCGCACCTAGCTTGCTCCTGCTGCTCGAGATCACCTTTATTATCGCAAGAGAGCATCACGTCGTCAGAATAAAGCAACGTCCAACGGACAGGGTCTGAAGATCTCGTATGGTGGCATCCGTGACGACAACAAAAAGAGATGGGGAAGGCGCAGAGCACTGGTGTACCCCGACAGAGATGGGGAACTCCATTGAAGGTCCAGCTGCGGCTTGAGCTCTACTCTTTGGTCAAGAGTAGAGAATTCGCACCCACTCTATAAGTACCTCAGCTACGTTGTGTTGTCGCAAGGCGTACCATATAACATCACGCGGTACGCGGTCGAAGCCCTTCTCCATGTCGGGAAAGCTATACTATGCACCGGCTTATGTTTCTCGCGATGCTTCTCCACCCGGCGTGTATAGCATCAATGGTCCCACAACCAGACACAAAGCAGCATGGATATCGGAGAGCTTGACGATTTCACGAAATCGCCCATCGGCAGTTTGCTCAGGATCTTCATGCTGTGTGATAGCAAGCGATCGGGCGGTAATTAGAGCACTCTGCAGGACTACCCTTCTTCAAATTCGGAATCGTCATACTGTTGTGCCAACACTCCGGTGCTTTCTTCTCCCTTGCTACCTGGTTCAAGAACTCAGCCAACCACTCAGCGGGATACCAGAGCTTCGACTTCTAAACATCGAATGCCAGATCATCCGGCCCTGTCGCCTTGTCGGTTTTATCTTCTTCAGAGCTATTTTTATTTCCTCCACGGTGATCTTGTGAAAGGGACCGTGGACAGAAGTCACAGAAGGGATGACCGGATTAGGAAATTCCATAGTGGAAATTTCCTCAAAATAGTCGCGCCATCGCTTCACTGCCTTTTTGCGGCCTGTCAGAAGATAGCCGCTCTCATCAGTGATACCCAGTAACTTTTCAGTATCCTCGGTTTGGCGATGGCGAGTCTTATCAAGTCGATACAAGTCCCTCTCACCATTGCACGACTTGAGCTCTCCGTAGGCATCGTTGTAATGAGCGGCTTTTGCAAAAGCTCTGCTTTGACGCCGAGAAACACATATGTACAGCGACTTTTTCTCTCGAACCTTCGCTTTCCCATGGTCCGTACAGACTTCCCACTATGGAGCTTGGCATATCGCGTCGGTAGCCTTCTTCCAATATTTATCGACAGTCGTATCTGGCAGTAACCGCACGCGAGAAATCACAGCGGCTTCATTCTCTTTCATTCGCCACCACTTGATTCTTGTAGCACTGCATCAATCAACCTGCCGTACCCTCGAAGGGATGATCGTAAAGGTGCAGACCAGCGGTCGATGCTGTGGGGCGACCGTCTCATACGGCACGATCTTCGGGTCTGTAACAATACTTCGATCGCGATCCTTCACAATGACAAAGTGTATCTGATACTTAGAGCTTCCACTATATCATGAGATGAGGTGGAGTCGCGTTTTCGGAAGACGGTGTTCACAATGGTGAGGTTATGCGATTCCGCATACTCAAGAATACGCTAATCGGCAATACGAGATGTTCAACTGCGTTGCAGCAGAAGCTTATCTGCCTTTGAAACCTGCAGTAAATTTACTTATTTTAGATCATGAAAATTTATTGGGCCAAGTATAAAATTTTTTACATTTATTTATTTATGTATTTATCTATTTATTCAAGCACGCAATTGTGCGCTCAATACCAAACGTTAACACAAACATTAGAACACAACGATATTAATAAGGGCAAGATATTAACCAAGCTGTACAATCAGGAACAAAATCATGAATAAAACTCTAATAATGAGAAAAAAGAAAGCACGGACTGCGATTTGGATTTTCTAGGATAGCAGCAAATGTCATGTTCTAAGAGATTTCACGACCACTGTTTGTTTGTTTCGACAAGAGCAGCCCTGCTTTGTTTTGTTAAAAAAACATAAACATAAAAGGTCAAAGCAAAAAGCTTACGTAAAAACATGTTGGCCGTAAGTGCGCTAGGACTACGACCTTCAACAGGCACGATTCCGGATCGGCCCCTTATCACAAGAGCCTCTTTAAACTGATACGTATCCCGGGCGATGGCATAGAAGGGAGGCACGCATGTTCGAGTACACATGCCGATACGGAATACCACAATTTAAAAATTCAAAAGCATGGAGATAAAGAAAGATAAGAAGACTGAAAATATGTAGGAAGATAGAAAGATTAAATTATAATCATAATCAGAAGCTACTCCTAGGCAACCCAAACACAAGCTTCATAAATCAGAAATCAGAAGCCACTCCCTGGCAACCCAAACGCAACTGTGAAGAAGTATAAAGAGTCAACAAGATAACCAAATAATGCAGAAAACATAGAACTTGTTAAAACAACACTAACTTTGAAAATACTACGCATTAAATTGGCCAATGAAAGGAAACAGTCCAGAAAATGAGCAGATAACAAGAACGAGTAAGCCACACAAAAAAAAAACATTCGTGAAGAGCCGAAAACAGATTAGGTAAAAAAATGCGGTGTGTGGACGAAAGCATGGTCAATCATTCCAAACTCAATCAACAGTTACCAGAAGTAGAAAAAACTGTTAGCTATGCAACTTCTTGTGGACGGTCACAACGGTAACGTCTCCTTCTACTGGTAGCACATCTGTAAGAACACTTGACGAAATTTGGCCATGGCGAACTCGTTGGTCTCTCTATGCATCAACGGCTGGAAAGAACGATAATGACCACCTAAGTAGTAGTCCAAAAATAAAGATAAAAACAAATTTAGTCTGCTTTGCTGCACAAAACGTTCGCAGTAGTCCCCAAAGTTATAGTCCAACAAAGGCTCCGAACCCTTGGTGACATTCTCGATCTGAAGAATGCCTAGAACATGGACCTTTTTCAGTTTGAGTCTGAATTCCTTAGAACTTCGGCATGAGACAGGGTCCAAGGGAAGTTGGTTTAAACACCTTGTTGTCATCATGAAAAAGAGTGAAACGCAAGTTTATTAAACTGGCTGTTTAGTTTGCAGTGCTGTATTACAATCCCTGCTGTTTTACCACGACATGGCTTAAAAATCCAGTATTTACTGGCACTTAGTTTGATTTCCATACGAACAATGCGAAAACAAAATGTCAAATCCTTTACAACTCTTCTATTCTTGAGACTTCATACCAAGTACTTGGAGGCGATCTCTGTAAAAAGGAATACATTGTGGGTAATTTTCATTTGGGAAAGCTCTGTAGAATTCGAATTAGGTCGAACAATACGCCAACTGAGGCAGGACGTATGCGTTATACAGTCTAACCAATAACTTAGCTTCCAAATGCTTGTAGAACTTCAACGAAGCATCGATAACAACACCCAAGTCTCTAACCACATCCTCCTTTCTTATTGTAACCTCATTAAAGCTGTAGGAGAGTGCTGGAACGGGCCTAAATGATTTTTTCCGATTTTATAATATGATATAGCATTTTTAAGTCGAAGGTTGGCGAACCGCTCTAGAAAACATGCACCATAGCGCATAGTATTGGATCTAAAGCCCATTCGCAGTTCAAAGTGGTATTTGTCTTTTAAATATGCCGGCATTTTTCTTAGCGGTGGTGAATTGACAAACTGTATATATAAAACTGATGCCTAATTTGGGATTCCAATCCCGTTATAATAGACAGAATTTTTGCATTTATCGATGTCACAATCTAGAGTAATACATAATAAACGTACCATCTCCTTTCAAAAGGCTCAAAACAATTGTAGGTGTGCGGTTTGAATTATGACGGCCAAGAGAACGGATGCAGATTTTTATGTAAATCAACACAGCGCAATATTTATTATCACGAAAATAAGAAGGAAAATGAGATCACAAGTTGAAACCACAATATCATTGAGTTGAACGTAGCTGATAGATATGATGATACAAATAGCGAGACAGCCCGACGCTAGAAATTTTGGTACTCCGGCGCTAACATCGGCGTAAGATGCTGACTGAGATCCTTTTCATCAATTGAACCCTTCGGAGGAGCGAATCGTATGACAAAGAATAGGTCCTGCAACAAGAGGAATTATGCGTTGGACATCAAGGGCGGGGTGTGTTGCTTTCGGAATTCTTTATGAACACCTTGAAAAAGCTAGTATTAAGGTGCTTTTGCAGTGGTTTTATTCGATGGCAATTTTAGAAGTCAATGAACCGTTGGTGGAAGTACTCAACCATGTGTTCGGCTTCTTCGGTTCCACAGCAAAGCATGCATATCTTAATCTTCCATCGCTGTCTTCAAATAAGGTGGAAAAACACGAAAAGTCTCGAGTTTTAAAAGCGATATCAGACAAATAGGAAGGAGGCGAAACTATCATGAAGCGGAAACGGTTTGACAAGTTCCATTTTAGTTACAGCGCCAACATTTTAACAGTTTGCGGATAATTGCGCCCAAATAGGTAACAATGATGTACCATAAACATGGAGTGAAGGAAACTACTGATTTTGCCAACTGACAAATCCAGAAGCCTCTATAGTCTGCGCGTCAGTGGTTACACTAGACTGTAAGAATTAACAGTGAGATTCTCCAAACTGTTTTAAACTTAATTGTGTCTCAAATTTTGAAGCTAAGCAATCATGACGTTCATGTCGGTCGAATGATGGGCAAAGCTTTCTACTTTATCTTGAAATTCGAGAGTACAAAAAGGTACTCTTGCTTAGAGCACGATCATTTGCTAGTATGAAAACCGCTCATTTAAAGTTTTGCACCTTAGAACTGTGTGGTTTTTTACACAAAGTTTCGCTTCCCCTATGAAGTGATCAAAGATTTGGACTGCCTAGTGTTATTTAAATAATGTTCATGGAGCCCATTTCTCGCTTAGAGAAAAATTGAACGATCTTCACAATCTTTGATCTTCACATAAGGAAAGGAGCTTTAAGCACAAACAAGGAAAGTAGGGTATCAATGGAAAATAGGTTACAGCAGCGCGTGTTAGTGTAGCCGGAGGTCATGCTGGCGGTCGCGTGAACCTAAAATTGCAGTTCTTGGTTTGAGAGCACCCAAGGCAACCCAGCTTTTCACATCTAAATTGGTACAGACTTGTTTGAAGGACACAGGACCATGGCTTGTCCACGTCTGGCTATCGCAAGTTCTTGCATGGGCCAAGTACGAATTCAGATGTCGTCATGATATCCTTTATAGATTTTTTGTGGCACGACTCAAATAGAGACTGAATCATGCTTTCTGACCCTTTATGGAGACGGCAGTCATCATCCAAAAGTCATGGCTTCCGTCCTTGATTTTGGTCACGTCAACAGTGCTGACCATTGACCGCTAACGACCTATTCCATCTCCTCTGGGTACACTCTTCGCTACAAAAGTCTTATCGTTGAAACGTTTTTGCAGAGAAATAATGTTGTTAGCCAATTTTTTTAGAATTATCTTGAGGCAGCAAGACTCCAGATTCAAAGTTTTCGCGTGTAGGCAAAATGTTTGGTCAAAGTCGTGCTTCAACGAAAACGAGACAGGTGTATATCTATTCTTGCGAAACTCAATGCAGGTGACGTTTACGTTGTCAGCAGGGATGAGCATCACGACTAGGTGGACGAGAACATAACCGAACAACCTCAACTCATGACAAGCCATAAGATTCTCTTCATAATTTCTGACTCATCAGAACAGCTCTCTAGCTAAAGAAGATTTTTTCCGGCCCTAAAGAAGCGTAATTTCTTTGGACGCAGCTTTTTCCTATTGTCTATGATACCATAGAATAATCAAATTTCGTGTCTTACTGTTCTTTCGACTAATTCGGACAACATTGCTTTAGTGATGGCTAACGGGACAAACGGTCGCGACGCTTTGTCGTGCATGGGCGGCGGCTCTCCTGTATCCCTGGCCAGGAACATGTGAGCAACCAGACCACCGCCATGTCTCAAATGACTAAACCCGCGCCCCAGTCCTCCGCGCGCCGGACGTGGTCCTCTACGACGCGGTTGAATACACCTCCGACGAGGAGCCATCCAATCTCGGAGTTAAACTATCAGGATGTCATTGGAATCGGACTACCGGAAACTCCCTCCCACCACGACACGGAACTATTCGTCTGCACTTATAACTGTCGTACGATCACACATGAGTAGGATCTTCGGACACTGCTTTACAGAAGCCGCAACATGAAATACGACGTTATCGTCCTGCAGGAAACGAAAGGCAGAACGAAAACCACACGAAGGACCAACCACAACGAGCTTCTCATTACCAGAACAAAGGAGGACAGAAAGGATATTGGCGGAGTTGGATTTCTCGTCAACTCGACAGTGCACCACCTAGTAGACTCTTACAAAATCATCAGTTCGCGAGTAGCTGTTTTGCATCTGGAGACCAAAGATCAAGAAACTATCTCCACCATAAATGGATATGCTCCAACATCTGCGGCCACATGTGAAGAAAAGAAGGAATTCTACAAGATATTCAAAAGAACTGACAACGACGAGAAGAGCTACTACGAAGTTGTTGTTGGGGACTTTAACGCTACCGTCGGTACGAACGATCACAACGAATGGAGGCTAGGACCACATGGAACTTCCTCAACGAACGAAAACGGAGAGCGCCTGGTAGACTTTCTGTGCCATCTCTTCCATAGAAATTCTAAATATGTTCAAGAAGCTTCAAACCGGCGATGGAACTGGGAAAGCCCAAAAAGAGAAATACGTTCGGAGATCGATCATGTTCTTACAACCAGGCGCTGGAGTTTGTTCGACGTGTCCGTGTTGCCTTCATATGACACCGGCTCGGATCCCACTTTGTCCGTGCGAAGCTGACTCTCAAAAGAAGATGTTCAAACATGAGACTCATAAACCTGCACCGGTGAGGATCCCACATTCAAGTCTGAGGAGTTGGAATATGCAATAAAGTCGTACGATTGGAATCTTCTTGAAGATCCATGGGAAGACTACGACCTTCTCTCCAAAGGACTGCTGAAATGTGCTAGCAGCTCTCACGAAGCCACATCACCGTCTGCTTCAAGACTCAGCGCCGATTAAGCTCTTGGAGCAAAGAAGAGCTGTTAAACTGGATCCTAATGCTTCCCATTTGGAAATAGTCACAATCTCGAAGGCCTGTCGAATTGCAGTGAAGGAGTCCATTCAAGCCTACAGAAGATTGAAGCTGTTAGAAGCCGCTCGGAAAGGTTCAAGCATAAAGGGCTACAATCAAGATCTCTGCGATCATAACGCAAAAATGTCAGCCCTTTTGGATAAGAATGGAACAACGCAAACGTCTCGAAGAGCGATGGAGGCCATCGTTCAAGAATTCTACACAGATCTGTTTCGTTCTTCCAGCACTATCCCAAAATGCTTGATGCCACCAGCTGAGGAAGTACCTCCCATTCTGGAATCAGGACTTGCTCATGCCATCAGAAAGATGAAGCCAGGCACTGCTCCCGGACCGGACGGCATTTCTGCTGACCTCCTTCGTGCGGGTGGCAGTGCCCTCTGCTCACTTCTTACCAAGCACTCCAACCTCTGCCTTCGTCTTGGTAGGATTCCGGACTCATGGAAGAAATCGAAAACAGTTCGAATCTTCAAGAGAGGTCAGCAGGAGGATATCATCAACTATCGACCCTCTCGGTTGTGTACAAGATCTTCACTAGGATATTGCTTAACCTCACGGAGTGTTGCTTGGATGAGTATCAGCCAGTGGATCAAGCAGGGTTTTGCAAGGATTTCTCCTACATGGACCATATTGAGGCTGTCTCACAACTCATCGAAAGAAGCCGCGAATACCATCTCCCACTTGTCTTTGTCTTCGTAGATTATCGGAAAGCGTTCGACTCTGTGGAAATCAACGTCATTCTGAACGCACTTGTGCATCCTGGTATACCATCGCCCTACATCCGACTTCTCGACGAATGCTTCTCGAATACATCGACCACTATCCAGTTGTTCTATCGATAGCTTAAAATTCCTATCACGAAAGGAGGACGGAGGGAGCCACGATTTCTCCCAAGCTATTCACAGCAGCACTCCAGGATGCCATGAAGGTCTTGGACTGAGACGACAAAGGCCACCTTGTCGACGGTAAACGGATCAGCAACCTTCGCTTCGCCGACGATATTATTCTCATCTCTCAGGTCAAGGATGCCGGCCTCAGGGCCTCGATATTCAACGCTGCCGTACTGCCTGCGTTGTGTTACGCGACGGAAACCTGGCCCGACAACAAGACAATCGACTCTGCCAGGCAAACTACGCATCGTGCACTGGAGAGATGTCTTCTGAGGACAAGCCTTCAGCAATGGCAAGAAGACCTACGAAGCGCGGAGCTAAGGAAGAAGTCTCAATTAGCAGACCCGCTGCAGTAATGAAGAAGTCCAAATATCGCTGGGCCGGACACCTGCTTCGACGAAAGACGATGGATGGAACCTCCGTGTCACGGAATGGCTCCCAAGGGACCATAAAAGACCACTGGGACGACCGCCAACGCGATGGGCAGACTCATTCTCAAGATCTTTCAGAGAGCGGAGTCTGCCTCACTGGATGCAAGCAGCCAGAGATCGACCGGTATGAAAGATTGTGGTCCCCACTGAGAAGACCTCCAGCCGACAAAAGGACCATCAATGTATCAAAGTAAGCAAAGTAATTCAGACACAACGACAACATGACGTCCGAAAATGATAGCTGATGGGAAGTTCTTAAAAATCCTCTGTTTTGTAGATAAAAGAGGGGTCAAAACAGGGTTGTTGGAACCCCACCGCAAAAACTCTTTCATCGTGATAAATATCTTTTAGAATATTAAGAATTAGGACAGCAACTTATTTTAAACCGGAATCAGCCATTTTCTCGAGGGGTTTGTCGAACACCACTCCATTGGTTGATTCGATATGCCAACCGCTCTATTCATTATGTCTGAAGTGAAATAGATGCAAAGAAATATTGGAACTCACTTTGAATCCTCGTGTGAATACGAAGCAGATGACCGGCGTCACCAGCGCGTTGATGTTCATGAGAAGATTCGACAAGTCCACCAGCCAAACCAGCTCTAAGGGATCCACAAGACCACCGGCGGTTATCCTGCAAGGTGTAGTTGTAGTAGTTTTCGTGGAATGGCATCTACGGATCCTAGCAACTCACATGAACAGTCGTATTGACGCTGAAAGTGTGGTGCAAAGGAAGAAGAACACGAACACGCACACGGTCATCAATGCCGTTCGGTATTCAGCTGATCTTCGAGACGCTTGCACATGGAGCTGAAAATATGGTGATCAATAAGGACACGGACATGTTACGAACTCTACAAACAATCACTAAAAGAGTATCAGTTTGCTTTTTGCTTACAGTTGCTTCTTCTTTTGTTGATGATGAAAAATTAAGCAAAAAGGAAAGAGAGAGCTTTAGTTTCAAGACTCCTCAAATGTCGGCGAGGACTTTGAGCATAAAAAGCAAGAAATGGAGGAGCACTCAGTGAGCGTGATAAATAGCATTCGGTGGTGGCATGGGGTAACACCATACGTAGTACACGTTCACAACCACCTGGAAATGTTTGCTGATGATATAAAAATTTATAGGGTTTCCGGTGAGGAAGACCATTGTTGCTCTTCAATCGGCAATAGACACGATTCAAGATTGTTCGGTGAAATGGAACCTTCTTCTATCAGGAGGAAAATCCTAAGTGTTTCACCTTGAGCAGTAGATCAACAGAAAGAGAAATCCCCTTAACGAGTGCATCGCGGTGGTGCAATTACTACCCCTCACATAGGATATATGTTTGACACAAAATTTTCGCTCCTGGAACACTGCGGACTTATAGCGAAAAAAGCTCTACGCAGAAAAATCTCTACGCACTATATCTCCCACACATTTGGTGTTCGCCAGATGTTTGACCGGTATTAGAGTGTGTCGCGACGGTATTCAGTCCTAAGTGCAAACATGAAATCACCAGACTAGAATCTGTTTAGAATAGCTTCACAAGAAAGCTTTAGAGAACATTTCATGGTGACGACTACACCAACATCCTTCACCATCCATTCAGAATAAAATCTTTAGTCTGCGTGCGCTTATCTCGAAGAAAAAGGAACGGCTTAATCATGATTTACAAAATGGTAGACGGTGTAATGAATCTTTCGCTCCGAGAATTTTGCACTGTCTCTCCCTCCAATACTAGGGCTGGACAGTGGAAGATGATTGCTCCTAGAGCAAGATGTAATGCAAGAGCAGCATTTTTCACTAATTGCGCTGACAGTGAATTCTTGAAGCTGTCCAAGAAGAACACTGTGGCAACTTAAAACACTAGTTGAGCTGCATCTCCAAAAGGATTTCTAATGGCTTACTGCGCTATTTGCTCATTTCTATGTGCTGTTTTAAGATTGAATCCTCTGCCATCACTTAATGTGCCAGTAGTTGGTTTGCAATCGCTCTTGTTTCTTCTTACCGGCATGCTTTTCCAAGTACAAATAAATAAATAGGAAGAAATGGCACTATTCTGCTAGCAGTTAACCACGAAGAGTTATTTGGGAGGCTACAACGTTGGCAATGATTCCCTGCAAAGGCTCGAGGCGTAAGCAGAACACGTTCAAAGGGGTAGGCGCACTAGGAACATATAACACCGGCTCCAGGGCACGCAAGTCAAATCCTTATGTGGCAATGCTTCGCTGACTCTAGGAAAGCCTCTCACATACACGTATAGTTGAGTGTAGAATCGGACCAGAGGTACGCGGATAATACGCGAATGTTAAGGGAGTAGCGAAGGGAGCAGCAATTACCGCAGGCTACAGAATTGCAGAAAATCAGATTCTTGCAGACTAGTAAAGCGAGGACGACCTCTCATTGAGTTTTCTTCCGCTTGCTAGCCAAGCCAGCCAGGAAGGTCTAAAACGAGGTGTTTCTCCTCTCAATTCCGAAGTAAATGCAAGAAGCAGATGATGCATCTGACCAGGAGTGTCTGTTTCACCCTTCCAGCAGTAGTGGCCTTGTGTTTGCTACCCAATCATCCAGAGCTCCTCAATCTCATCTACACGCCTGTAACTAAAATTCCGATTCGCCGTTCTCCTTGATTTGCTTGACGCCAATGTTGCAATCCTCTGTTTGCAGGTTTCCCTCGTTAGCTGGAATGTTGTTTTGATTCCTTCTTCCTCTCTTTTTAAGTCATAGAGGAAGAAATGACGAATAGGTGAAGTGAACGTTAGAATAAAACCCTCGAAGAATTAAGAAAGTTTTTAATCTTAGTGAATGTTCTCAACACTTTCCTATAGAGAGAACCTGTCCTTTAAATTGTACACTACCAATTCCAAGAGAAATATACAATCTAAATTCTATCGAAGGTACAACCAAGTACAAAGATCGGACATTATATTTGAGTTAACCAATTAATAGCTAGGAAGACGAAGAAATGAACAGAAGGCCAAAAAGCATAGAGCGATTCACCAGCAGAAAAAGTGTGGGAATGACTTGGCCGCGTACCTGTTCACCGCGTATCAATCGAATGATATTCAAGTTCAGCCACAGGAGAAGACATATGGGTAGCCCATAGACAATCAGGCCATAGACGATTCCCTCTTGTATTACTTTGTATAACAGATCGTCCCTGCAATTTGAAAATTACTGGGTTGTCACCATTTAACTTCGTGGCCATATTCATAATTTCATATCCAGACGAAGGAATTCTTTACAAACGAATCTACAACCCTCAGAAGCTTCATTATGCAGGGCCTCGGAGCATCCTTTTTCTAATGGCTTACTGCGCTATTTGCTCATTTCTATCCTATCCTTTATAACCCATTGAATACCGCCATCCTTCTGAGCTGGGAATGCAATCTTTTGCCGGTTATTTCAACAACTTTTCTTTGGTTTGAACAGCTGCTAAGCAGGTGCAGGCAACTATATCAACCACACGCACGAATTTGCCGGAACTCTTTGATTTACCGTAATCCTGAGCTGACGATACCACCGTGATCGGCATGCCATTCCATCTCCCAGAAGCGGATGACGTTCAATCCTGCAAGCGGAGCAGTCAACGGATGGGTCATATGAGCTTAAGAGTTAACCTACCTAAAGCTGCGCCTACAACGACCGTAACGGCTCCTTTGCTCCGACGAATGCACGTCAGTCGCAGCTTCCACGGATTGGATGGATGGCAAATCGCCTGAAAGTTGAAAGAATAAGGCACTGAAGATGAGAGATTTCCTTCAATAATCCCAAGAAAGGCCCTGTGCTGAACAAAGTTTAAATTTGCGAACATTGAAAATATTTATTTTTGAACCCCCTCTAAAGTCAGATATTTGAAATAGGTTGATAAAATGGAAAGCATATTGTATGCTCTCCTTAGTACTTGTAGAGTTTGATCCTTGATTCTGGTTCCTCCACTTTAACGTAGAACCTGTTCAGTTTGATGTCAAGCGAGACCAAATAAGTTGGAAATGGTTCAGTATGGATACAAGATGCCTCAATGTGATGCGTGAAATGGCCACTTTTGGAGTACATGTAGTGGACAGCGGAATTTGTTTAGAACTGCAGGAAAATCTTAGGGATCTGTTGCATAATAAGAGATTTTTCATCAAGCTTTCTACGATTCGCCGAGCTTCTGAAATCGCTTAATCGAGGAAGGCTTCTGGGAAAACCTTGAACCTGAAGACATTCACAGTTCTTGAAATGAAACACCGTCGTTCGACGATATCGGTATACTAGCGACAGAGACTATCAGTAAGAATTTCCTGTTGCTCTGTTGTCAAAAAAGACAGCGCACGACATTTCTGCACCATCGTACGACATTTCCACACGATCTGCTAACATCTACGTCCTACAGAGGCATTGGCGATTCAACCTCTTTGATGTGCAGCAACTCCGAGCCAAGCAGGTAGGTGAGGCCATGCAAAAGATGGAAAAAATCAGGCCTACAAACACTGCCCTCACAACACAAGCACAGACATGCACTTTGTAGAGAACCTTTATGGTTCTCCATAAATATACATGGTTGAATCGGGGAGGTAGTCTTGGAATTCATGTGACAAAGAACGACTGGTTGGAATGTAGGGACAATAGAGAGGCAGGTTCTTCCATGCTTATTACCTTTAAAATGTCATGTTTCTTGCTTGTGGGATTTAACACTTAACCTTAAGTACCTAAAACAACCCTTAGCGTAACATCAGTTAATATGCTAAGAGTAGAATCCTAGTACCTTTATAGAACATTCAATGCGTAGTCTTTATTCTTCTTCATGTCGCGTTCTAAGCAACTATTAGGTTGTCGCATTATGAATGTCGCCTGCTTTCGGTTTGTCGCTTCTCTGCTATGTATTGTTATTTCTTGAACAATATAACTTTAAGCGTTTGACAAGCGCTTCCGATGGCATCCTCCGCAAAATTCCTTTCCTTCCGATTCGTTGGACTTTTGAGGATTTCTTTAAGATTAACGATGATCGAGCAAAAGTACGGAGTGCGTGTTTGCTTGCTGTACGACTTCAAGCCAGCAAGAACTGCTGCTGAATACCATCTTGTGTGAAGTGTCTGGCAATAAAATTCCATCATTACGTCAATGCCAGCGATGGGCTTAAACGTCTCCAAGGTGGTGATGAGAGCCTTAAGACGAAAAACACGAATGGCGTCCTGAAGTTGTGGATAGCCAGGAATTAAAGGAAGCTGTCGAGTCGGATCTATCACAAACTACACGTGAGCTCGTACAGAGGTTCGATTGTCACCGTTTTACCTTTGCCGATCGTTTGTATGCAATCGGAAAGTCGAACCGGTTTGGATACTACGTCACCTCGGCAGCGACACAAACAGGGCAGCACGAGTCGCCATCGTTGGGTTCCTCATCCGCAAAACCAAGAACAGCGGTTTCTATGACTCCATCGTGGCATGGCAAAGGAGTACGGCAGGGAGACACGATTTCTCCTAAGCTATTCACAGCGGCACTCCAGGATGCCATGAAGGACTTGAACTGGGACGATAAAGGCTACCTTGCCGACGGTAAACGGATCAGCAACCTTTGCTTCGCCGACAATATTGTTCTCATCTCTACCAGCACGGCAGAAGTCGAGGAAATGCTGAACGAGCTCAATGTGGCAGGTATGAAGATTGAGCTGGACATGAATGTCCAAAACGCCGTTTATGGTCATCCAGTGGTGTGACACGGGACTCGTAAGGTTAAATGGAGTCGCTCTACAACAGGTCGACTCCTACGTCTATCTGGGAAGAGAGCTGAACGTGGATAAGGACTTCGCTTCTGTAATCGCCCGCAGGAGACGCGCAGCATGGGCAGCCTTCAGTTCGATTCGCGAAGTCACCGATCAGGTCAAGGATGCCGGCCTCAGGGCCTCGATATTCAGCGCCTCTGTACTGCCTGCGATGTGTTATGCGAAGGAAACCTGGCCCGACAACAAGACAATCACCAGAGCAGTGCAAACTACGCATCGTGCACTGTAGAGATGTCTTCTGAGGACAGGCCTTCTTCAGCAATGGGAAGAAGGCCTACGAAGCTCGGAGCTACGGGAGAAGTCGCAATTAGCAGACCCGCTGCAGTGCATGAAGAAGTCCAAATATCGCTGGGCCAGACACCTGCTTCGACGAAAGGCCGATAGATGAAGTCTCCGTGTCACAGAATGGCTCCCGAGAGACCATAAGAGACCACTGGGACGACCGCCAACGCGATGGGCAGACTCATTCTCAAGATCTTTCAGAGAGCGGAGTCTGCCTCACTGGATGCAAGCAGCCAGAGATCGAGCGGTCTGGAAGAGTTGTGGTCCCAGCTGAGAAGACCTCCAGCCGACAAAAGGACCGTCAAAGTATCAAAGTAAGTAAGTACAATACCGCTCCTGTCTTTTGGTTTTTGGGCGGAATAGACGGAAAAAACCGCCGTTTCCGCCGCTTTTCCATAACTCCCTTCAAAGTGCTTCGATCAGAAAATAAACGCAACCATCCGAACCCACACTGGATGATCTATCCAACGATGTAGGTAGCATACAGCGTTTCTTAAAAAAGTTGATTCGGTGACCTACATAGTCTCGACGGCGGCGGCCTCTCTTCGTCGCTCGAGATAATTGCTCCCACAGGGAATCTCTCCCTGGCTGGTCGGAATAAGCACTTTCTGAACAAATTTCTCGTCTTGCGCTTGTGGTACGCTCTGCATAGTACACTTTTCCGTAGCTAATAAAAAATTGCGATCATTTTGATCTACTTTTTCCTAAAATTTTCCTTATCTAGTCCTCCAGATTTTTGGAAATTGCCCGATTTCATGGGCTGCCTCTTGGTCAAGGTTTCGTCCACGAAAACTGAAAATTCAATATTCAACTGAACTATAGATAATTCGCAATGTAGCCTAGGGAAAGCGATCACAGTAAAGTAGTTCGAAAACTATCGGCTGCCAAAGCCGCCTACCGGGTCAACTGTTGATAGAAAATGTGATTTTTGCCAAACCAAGTGGACGATAGAAGCCTGGATTTTAGGATGACGGACCACAAAATGAGATGTTCACGGCAGTGCTCTGTCACCTTCCACCTGTAACCTTCTTGGCTTGGTAGTGGATTTTAACACATGTAAACAAGCGGCCAAACCTCATAGGAGGTGCGAAATGGCTCCAGCACAATTTCGGCTAAAAAGTTGTTCCAGAATGGAAAACTTTCTCAACCAGTGATTTTCCCAATGAATTCTGAGTCGAATAATGTTACTTTCTAAACTTTTCCACTACTTTCACTGTTTTCTGAAATTCTGTGATAGCTCGGCTGACCGTGTGGTGCGGTCTGAGCCACGATTAGGTCGACAGCCGCTCTACCAGTGTAGTGACCTCACGCGACCCCATTGATGTCCAATGCCACCCAGTAGGCTACCGCCTCTGAAGGACCATTGTACTCCGGCTACTTATTGATTATCTGCAAATAAGAACTCGATTAGGTTTTTTAAAAATTAAAGTTGTCACTCATAATTAGAAAATCTCCACTAAAAAATCAATCAAATCTCCACTGCACCACTGAATGGTCGTATTGTACTATTTTATTTAATTTTGTACTATTTTATTTAATTTTAAAAGAAAAAAGCTCTTCTTAAAAGCTTTGCATTGAAAATTTGAAAAAAAAAATTAGCTGCTTCCTTCAGTATCTCTCAGCATAGGGGAAGACATGCTTCATCTAAAAAATTAACCTTATAGAAACCTGAAAGGTAATTTTTCAATGTAAAGCTTTTAAGAAGAGCTTTTTTCTTTAAAAATTAAATAAAATAGTACAAAATTAAATAAAATAGTACAATATGACCATTCAGTGGTGCTGGGAGATTTTCTAATTATGAGTGATAACTCTGATTTTAAAAAACCTAATTGAGTT
>OX377201.1:77024146-77219896 GCA_947396885.1 Heligmosomoides polygyrus polygyrus | reverse complement strand
CAAAATCATCTAGGGGGTTATTTGGTGCGCTGATTACGAATCCGATGTCCGTTTTTGTATATTCCGCCGACTTTGGCATGTCCATGCCATTTGAGGTTGGTAGGATCAGGATCACTGACCATCCTCAGTTATCGGTATGTGTGGTTTCCTGTCATAATCGTCCAAATGGACTTCGGCATCGCATTCGGCACCCTGAATAACCCCTGCCCTTAGAGGAAGTTTGAGCAAAATCGGTGTTCCTGTCCCGACCACCCTCAGTTATCCAGAAGGAAAACCAAACCTATCGAAATCGGCGGAATTTTCAAAAACGAACGTCGGATTCATAATCAGCGCCCCATTTAACCTCTAGGACAAAGATTGGACAAGAAAATTTGGCAATTTTCGAAATCGTCGACATTCCATGACGTCATCGTCCGGGCGGGCTCGGGGAAGAGCGAGCGCCCTCGTCCTCATGGGAAATTGTCAAAAATCCATTTTCCCGCAATTGGACGAGATTGGCACCGTTCGATAGAGCTTCCCGAGCTGAACAGAACGGTACTATCTCTTATGTCAACAACTCAAATGTGGGCGTATAAAGGCGGAAGAATCTTCACCGCTGCCCTCCGCCGCTCTAAAACAGCAGCTGGGACTAAGGCAGGTTAGGCAGCTGGAGAGCTATAGGCACTTCATCATAAAGTCATCATCATCATCACCTTAGCTGATTTGCTAGCCTACATTCGTAGGCCGCTAGCTGATCTCATGTTCCTACAGTGGTCGGCTGAAATCGGAAAATCTTGTCACACAAGGTTTACCAGCATATTCGCACCGCCGTAGCTTTGTCCATTCATAAGCTACATTGCTGTGTTTCAGATTGAGCTTTCTACTGCTTACAAAATCCACAAGTTCGAGAGTTGACAGAGTTATTGCGCTTAGAACACGCCCGTGCGTCTAACCAGGATACTATCTCAACGGTAAGTCGGAACAGCGCAAATGTTGTATATGGGCAGAACCGCCTCTCTCTGGGTAGTAACAAACTGCAGGTATCTCGACCCCAATGCAACTCTGCGCAGAGTTAGGGGCGACGGAAGTCGCGGGTTGGCGCCCTGTTGATTCACGTGCTCCACAGCTGACGGGCGCGCGCGGGATGAGGGTTCGTATCGCGGCTAAGCGCACTGCTCAGGTGGCGTAGTAGGGAAGAGATCGGGCGCGTAAACGCGGGGTCGGGGGTTTGGATCCTGCAGACTGCGTTTGTTTTGCACTTTTGCAAAATCCATGTTTATCATATAGGTAATCCATCAAGGGGTACTATAGTGTGTTATAGAGCATGTTTACATATAACATACCACCCATACAGTTAACAAGGCTGGTCCAGGCAGAGTCACCGATTTCGCTGAAACTTCGTCTAGGGAGGTTATTTGGGGTGCTGATCACGAATCTGACATCCGTTTTTCACGATTCTGTCTCTACCTGCCGTCATCGGCAGAAACTTTAAGAATGTAATCCTGTGCCTTCCTGTATCTATATTATTCAGCCGAATCGTGAAAAACGGATGTCAGTTTCGTGATCAGCACACCAAATAACCCCCCTAGACGAAGTTTCAGCGAAATCGGTGACCCTGCCTGGACCACCCTTGTTAACGGTATGGGTGGCCTCCGACCGAATCGTGAAAAACGAATGTCAGATTCGTGATCAGCACTCCAAATAACCCCCTTAGACGAAGTTTCAGCGAAATCGGTGACCCTTTCTGGACCATCCTTGTTAACGGTATGGGTGGTCTCCGACCGCATCGTGAAAAATGGATGTCAGATTCGTGATCAGCACCCCAAATAACCCCCCTAGACAAAGTTTCAGCGAAAAAATTCTTTGACCGAAGTCTTGTCGGTGGAGTCGGAACTTTTTACTAGTGCCACCAAATATCTATCGTTACAAAACTATAGCTTCACACAAAATAGGCTTAAAATAAGTGACACACAGAAGTGAACATTTTAGCTAATCTGTAGTTTGAAGCATATGTTATACGTAAACGTGCTCTATAACACACTATAATACCCATAGGTGGATTACCTATATGATAAACATGGATTTTGCAAAAGTGCAAAACGAACGCCGTCTCCAGGATCCAAACCCCCGACCCCGCGTTTAGGAGCCCGAGTTCTTCCCTACTACGCCACCTGAGCACTGCGCTTAGCCGCGATACGAGCCCTCATCCCGCGCGCGCCCGTCAGCTGTGGAGCACGTGAATCAACAGGGCGCCAACCCGCGATTTCCGTCGCCCCTAACTCTGCACAGAGTTGTATTGGGGTCGAGATACCTGCAGTTTGTTACTACCCAGAGAGAGGCGGTTCTGCCCATATACAACACTTGCGCCGTTCCGACCTACCGTTGAGATAGTATCCTGGTAAGTTAGCACAACAACGATCGATGTTCTCCGCGCTCTTAATCGCCCAGATTACAGTTCTTGCTGCTCGCAGTAACGCCATTCAATTCAGCACCAAAAGCTCTATCGAACGGTATCAGACTTGGCCCGGCCCAAAAATATCGATTTTCGATGACGTCATTGTCCTTCTGCCGCGGCCTTGAGCCGCCTCGCCTTTGATGCGAAATTGTCAAAAAATCGACGCTCCTGGAATTGGTCGAGATTGACACCATCGATAGAGCTTCTCGAGCTGAACAGAGTGGTGCCATTGAGAGCGTCGAGAACTCGAATGTGGGCAAGTAAGGGCGGAAGGAACTTCGCCGTCTCCCTCCGCCTCTCCAAAATGGCAGATTGTGCTAAAGCAGTTTAGGCATCTAGAGAGTTTCGAGCACGTCGTCGTAAAGTGCCTTTGGTGCTTTACTCGTATGCGAGTTTGCATGCCGTTAGCTGGCCTAGTGTACCCGTAGCAGTCGACCGAATTCTGAAAAAATCGTGTCACACATTCCCAACCTGCATTATCGCACCGCCGTAACCTTGCCAATTCGTAAGACATTTTGCTATGCTTTGGCTCTTCACTAGAGCATATTACTGCGTACGGAATCCACACGTTTCCGCCAGAAAGATTGCAAGCTGACAGAATTATCGCGCTCCGAACACGCCCATGGTGTAATTTGCGAGCTGTCGCGCCCAGTCGATTGATAGGTTCGATCCTATTTACATTGTGCACAGCGCACTCTAATGTCTTGCCGGGACAAAGTAAGTAATTCCTGAGTAGGGCGGCTAAGAATTTCTCATAAAACTCCCTAAACGCTCATTCTACAAACTGTCCCCCCCCCCCTCGATTGATAGGTTCGATCCTATTTACATTGTGCACAGCACACTCCAATGTCTTGCCGGGAAAAAGTACAGTAATTTCCAAGTAGGGCGGCAAAGAATTTCTCATAAAACTCCCTAAATGGTCATTCTACAAACTGTCCCCCCTCCCTCGATTGATAGGTCCGATCCTATATGCATTGTGCACGGCGCACACCCTCGGATTGCTGGCATGACAAAACACTTGATGCCATGCTTGAGATGCTCCGAGAACATGCAAGTCCTGGAATATAAGCTTCTCCAATAGCAAAAAGCCAGCTCCAGACATTTTTGACCCCGCCCCCATTGCGAAAATGCTGTGGTTTGGCGAAGTTGTATATATGATTGTGTAGATCTCGAGGAGACGAATGGAACGGTAGCAAACGTTCCCCAAAAAACCTTAAATTAGAGGAATTGTGAGCCTGCAACGGTTTTCGACGCCTTGCGGCCGACAACTCTTCCGCGGCCGGCCTTCTCAATGGAGCGCAAGTTTTCAATTTTGGCCATTTTTGATCTTTCATATGAAATGCATACACCAAACGATAGAGCTCGCTCTCCTGAGCTCGAATATACTTTTGCTTTTTCAAATGGATGCCATTTGGGCGAGTTATAACAAAAAGACGCAAAAACCGCAAAGGTGCGGTTTTTTCGGCGTCTATTCTAAAGACGCCGAAAAAACGGAACCGGAACATCTCGAAGAAAAAAGAACGACTTAATTTACAAAATGGTAGACGGTGTAATGAATCGTTCGCTACGAAAATTTTGCACTGCCTCTCCCTCCAACACTAGGGGTGGAGAGTGGAAGATGATTGCTCCTAGAGCAAGATGTAATGCAAGAGCAGCATTTTTCACTAATTGCGCTGACAGTGAATTCTTGAAGTTCTCCAAGAAGATCACTTTACTCAGCCTAATGAGACAACTCAGAACACTAGTTGAGCTGCATCTCCAACAGGATTTCTGATGGTTTACTGCGCTGCTAAACTTGCTGACTTCTATGTGTTGTTTGAAGTACTGAATCTTCTGCCATCACTTACTGTGCCACTAGTTGGTTTGCAATCGTCCTTGTTTCTTCTTACCGGCATGGTTTTCCACGTAAAAATAAATAAATAGGAAGAAATGGCACTACTCCGCAAGCAGTTAGCCACAAAGGTTTATTTGGAAGGCTACAATGGTGGGAATTCAGAATAGTATCCATAATTTCCTCCTCTAAGAACCAAGGGCAGATTTCCATTACAGGCATACTTGGTAACGACTCAACAAGGCAGTCGTAATTATATTCCGCTGGAACAAACGTTGGTTTGAAAAACTCGGCCATCAACTCAGCCTCAGTGAAGTCCGTATAAGCCATGCGACCTTGACCGTCTTGAATAGTGCACACCCCGTTTTGGGACTTCAGCTTAAATGCCATCATTCTGAAGAATGCCGACTTATTTTTCGAGGTTATAACTTTCTTCTCCAAGAATAAATTATACTTCTGCAGCTTCTTAGCAAAGCGACTCCTAAGGGCGACATATCTATCCCAGTCTGGTCTGCTTTGTGATGTTATTGCCATCTCCCAAGCACGAGAGCAAGTTTTAGAGAGAGAAATTAAGTACGAAGGCAAGGCTCCAGTAGAATTCGTGGTTGGTAATAACGGTACAAAGGCCTGGATAGCCTGAGAAAGAACAAAAATGAAGAGTTCATACATTTCATTTACCGTAGTACAAGCCTGGAATGAGCCATACCAGTCAACATTGGCCAAATAACTGTTAATTGAAGCATAATCAGCTTTCGAAAACATCCTGCGAAGTTTTATAGGTTCAACTAACTTAGGCAGCCTTAAACGGAATGACACCGATAGATGATCACTCATGCCTAAGTTCGGCATTGTTTTGAGTTCACTAATAATGTGAGGCCGATTAACTAAAACAAGATCTAGCACACTGCTGTGTCTCGTCGGCGTAGTGACCAGCTGGGTCATGCTATGGGAGCTGCAAAAGTCCAAAAACCTTAGTGATATACTATTGGTACATAAGTCTTTATCATTTCTCCAATCAATATCTGGCATGTTAAAGTCGCCAACGGCGACCACTGGGTAAGAACACGTAGAAAGATCCCCAAGAATGTTTAGAATTTCTTCTGTTTGCGAATGGGAGCATCCAGATTTTCTATATACTACGACAACCCTACAAAACTGGTCATGGAGTGCAAGATCACAACAGAGAATTTCAAAAGAATCAGGAACAGATTGTTTTAGTATAACGCTGTATGATATTACCTTCCTAAGAAGAATAGCTACACCGCCGCCTTTGCGTCGCACTCTATCACATCTAACCACTTCATATTCCTTGCAGAGCAACCCTAATAAAGCGGATGATTCTACAGCTTCTTTGAGCCATGTTTCCGTGAGGCAGATTATGTCAAAACAGGATTGTGTAGCGCAGAAAACTAGAGCATCAGAGTTTCTTGGTAAAGACCTGATATTGCTCAACAATATTCTGTAGCTTTTATTACTACTCCAATGAGATTCTATCAGTTTAAACAAGGACCATTAGGACAGTTCAATGATGGCTGCGAGGAAGCAGTATCAGCAGGACTTGAACAACAGCGAATTAGGACTGAATTGTCAGAGCTATTAACAGATGTCTTCCTACTTTTGAGCTTGAGAGCGCGAAGACGGTCTCTATCAGATTTAGGTAGAGAGAGCCTTATATATGCTCCTCTAAATGATGATTTGAGAATGCGAGGAGCACGTTTAATCGCTTCATTTCTAAAATACGACGATGACAAAACCACTTTCAGGAGCCTGGGAGTTCTAACAGAGTATTTTCCCATGCGATAGACAGAGAGAGGACATACAGCCAAGCCTAGGAAATTTAAAAGAATTCTTACTGTACGATAGTCATGCTCAATTTGCATAAAAGGAGGAGCATTCTGTGACTCAGGCAATCCACTTATAACTAGAGATCTAGAAATCTCTTTGGACTCACAACAAGGGAACGATTGATGAGCAGAGAACGAAGGAGACACAGATAAAGGTCCAGAAGGTAAATCAGCCTGTGTGCCAGAATCCACTCTGCTGTTAGTAGATGACTGAGATAGAGAACTTATAACAGACCGCAGTTCAGAGTTTTCCTTGCGGAGGCTCTCAATTTCCTTTTTCTGCCGCCTGTTTTCCTCCACCAGTGCTTCCACTGTTGACACCTTCTGAAGTATTCGGCTCAGAATCGTTTTGACGTGCTGCGGGATTGATTGATCGCGTTCGAGTTGATCAACTGCTGCAGACAAACCCATCTCTGTATCCGGATCCGTAGCCTTGGTCGCATGCCCTCGTTTACCCCTAACAATCGACAGAGAAGACAACTTCGGAGGCATAATTGGTGGTGCTTAGGTCCGCGTGGCAGCTCAAGATTATTTGAATGCGAGAACAGTTTCGGCTCAGTTCTTGATCGCCAATCGACCGAAGCACCGCAGATAGCTGGCAATCGAATCAATATAACAAGAACGGTACACCTTTCAAGGTGGCAATTTGAAGACAGACGATAATCCTCTGCCACTAGGGACTCAGCTTGAACATCCAGTGAGCAACGTAGGTAGGCACGTTCCCAGAACTCAGGAACAAAACGGCAAGCCGGTAGAAAACGGAGATATTGCCAGACGATTAGCAGAGCAGAACTCGGCGCCGCCGCTCGCTGTCGAGACACGTCGATGCAATTTTTATATCATACAGGAAGAAATGACAAATAGGTGAAGTGAACTTTTGAATTAAACCCTTGAAAAATTAAGAAATTTTTAATCTTAGTGAATGTTCCCAACACTTTTCCATAAAGAGAACCTGTCCTTTCAAATTGTACACTACCAATTGCAAGAGAAATATATAATCTAAATTCTATCGAAGGTACAACCAAAACCAACAAAAACCGGACATTATTTTTGAGTTAACCAATTAATAGCTAGGAAGACGAAAAAATGAACAGAAAGCCTAAAAGCATAGAGAGATTCACCAGCAGAAAAAGTGTGGGAATGACTTGGCCGCGTACCTGTTCACCGCGTATCAATCGAATGATATTCAAGTTCAGCCACAGGAGAAGACATATGGGTAGCCCATAGACAATCAGGCCATAGACGATTCCCTCTTGTATTACTTTGTATAAGAGATCGTCCCTGCAATTTGAAATTTACTGGGTTGTCACCATTTAACTTCGTGGCCATATTCATAATTTCATGTTCGAACGAAGGAAGATGTCAAAAGATCCTTTACAAACGAAACTCGGAGCAACCCTAAGAAGTTTTATTATGCAGGGCCTCGGAGCATTTATAACCCATTCAATGCCGCCATCCTTCTGAGCTGGGAATGCAATCTTTTGCCGGTTATTTCAACAACTTTCTTTGGTTTCAACAGCTGCTAAGCAGGTGCAGGCAACTACATCAACCACACGCACGAATTTGCCGGAACTCTTTGATTTACCGTAATCCTGAGCTGACGATACCACCGTGATCGGCATGCCATTCCATCTCCCAGAAGCGGATGACGTTCAATCCTGCAAGCGGAGCTGTCAACTGATGGGTCATTTGAGCTTAAGAGTTAACCCACCTAAAGCTGCGCCTACAACGACAGTAACGGCTCCTTTGCTCCGACGAATGCACGTCAGTCGCAGCTTCCACGGATTGGATGGATGGCAAATCGCCTGAAAGTTAAGAGAATAAGGCACTAAAGATGAGAGATTTCCTCAAATAATCCCAAGAAAGGCCCTGTGCTGAACACAGTTTAAATTTGCGAACATTGAAAATA
This sequence comes from Heligmosomoides polygyrus polygyrus, assembly GCA_947396885.1. Taxonomy (NCBI): domain Eukaryota; kingdom Metazoa; phylum Nematoda; class Chromadorea; order Rhabditida; family Heligmosomidae; genus Heligmosomoides; species Heligmosomoides polygyrus. The sequence continues at coordinate 77,211,878 of OX377201.1, read as the reverse complement.
TTTATTTTTGAACAGGTCAGATATTTAAAATAGGTTTATAAAATGGAAAACATATTGTGTGCTCTTCTTAGTACATGTCGAGTTTGATCCTTGATTCTGGTTCCTCCACTTTAACGTAGAACCTGTTCTGTTCGATTTAAAGCGAGACCAAATAGGTTGGAAATGGTTCGGTATCAATACAAGATGTCTTAGTGTGCGTGAAATGACCACCTTTGGTGTACATGTAGTGGACAGCGGAATTTGTTTAGAACCGCAATCCTAGGAATCTGTTACATAATAAGAGAGTTTTCATCAAACTTTCTACGATTCGCCGAGCTTCTGAAATCGTTTAATCGAGTAAGGTTTGCGGGAAAACATTGGACCTGGAGACATTCACGCTTCTTGAAACGAAACATCGTCGTTCGACGATATTGGTCTACTAACGACTGAGACTATCAGTAAGAACTTCATGTTGCTATGTGTTCAACAAAGACAGCGTACGACATTTCTGCACCGTCACAAGATCTGCTAACATCAATGTCCTACAGCGGCATTGACGATTCGACCCCTTTGATGTGCAGCAACTCCGATCTCTCGTCAATGCCAAGCCAAGCAGGTTGGTGAGACCATGGGAAAGGTGGAAGAATCAGGCCTACAAACACTGCTCTCACAACACACACAAACATCCACTTTGTGGAGAACCATTAAGGTTCTCCATAAATATGCACGGTTGAATCGGGAGAGGTAGTCTCGGAATTCATGTGACAAAGAACGACTGGTTGGAATGTAGGGACAATTATGAGGCAGGTTCTTCCATGCTTATTACCTTTCAAAGGTCATGTCTTCTGCTTGTGGGCTTTATCACTTACACTTTGAGTGCCTAAAACAACCGTTAGCGTGACATCAGTTAATATGCTAAGAGTAGAATCGTAGTATCTTTACAGACCATTCAATGCGTAGTCTTCCTTCTTCTTCATGTCGCGTTCTACGGAACTATTAGGTTGTCAGATTATGAATGTCGCCTGCTTTCTGTTTGTCGCTTCTCTTCTATTGTTATTTCTTGGACCGTGTAACTTTAAGCGTTTGACAAGCGCTTCCGATGGCATCCTCCGCAAAATTCCTTTCGTTCCTTTGACATTCCTTTCGTTCCGATTCGTTGGCCGTCTGAAGATTTTTTTAGATTAACGATGATCGAGCAAAAGTACCTAAAATGCAAAAGTAAAGTATAGAGTAGCAAAAGTAAAGTATAGAGTACGGATTTGCTTGCTGTACGACTTCAAGCCAGGAAGAACTGCTGCAGAATCCGATCCCATCTTGTGTGAAGTATTCGGCAATAAAATTCCATCATTACGTCAATGCCAGCGATAGGCTTCAACGTTTCCGAGACGGTGATGACAGGCTTGAAGACGTAAAACGTCAACGGTGTCCTGAAGTTGTGGATAGCCAGGAATTAAAGGAAGCTGTCGAGTCCGATCCATCACAAACTATACGTGAGCTCGCGCAGAGGTTCGATTGTCCCCGTTTTACCTTTGCCGATCGTATGTATGCAATGGGAAAGTCGAACCAGTTTGGGTACTACGTCAGCTCAGCAGCGACACAAACAAGGCAGCACGAGTCGCCATCGTTGGACTCCGCGAAACCAAGAACATCGGCTTCTATGACTCCATCGTGACGTCGGATGAGAAGTGGATGCGCTACGACAACACCACACGAACTCGGCAATAGTTGAGCCTCATTGAGGCTCCGAAGGCAACAACGAAACCTGACATTGACGGAAAAAGTAATGCTCTGTGCTTGATGGAACAATACATAGAGGTCTGGTGCATTTCGAGGTGCTGGAGCCAGTCCAAATAAATACAGCAGACCTTTACAAAGAACAACTGAGCCGCGTGAACCAAGCACTACGTCAACAAGGAGCAACTGTGAAATTCCTCCATGATAGTGATCGACCGCACGCCGCAAAAAATTGAGGAGTTGGGCTGGGAACTTCTGTCCCATCCACCGTATAGATCAGTTCACTCGCCATCAGACCGCGGTGTTTTCCGGTCGATCCAGCACGCCTTGGCGAAGAAAAATTCAAGAACTGCGACGAAGTCGAAATTTGGGTGTCCAACTTCTTCGAGTAACAGCCACCGGAGTTCTTCAAAAAAGGTGTCCATTTCCTGCGAGGACGTTTGCGACATGTAATTGATAATAATGGAGATTGCCGCTTGTATTAATGTACGGTTATTTTTTTCTTGTAGCGAAATTTGTTTTTGAGCAAGAACGACATTTATTATCCGACAACCTAAAGGGTGCGGCAAAATTACCCGTGCACTAAAAATTCAATGGCATTTTGAAATCAAACCTCGCAGGTCAATTCTAACTGCCAAATTTATCTACTACAATTATGGCAACTCAAAGCATGCTAACAGTTTTCAAAATGATCGCCTTCAGCCTCCACACAGTCCTTCAAACGTTCAACAAACGCTTCGCATGTGGCACGCAGGTACGGCTCATTAATTTCATCCTAGGACTTCAAAAGCGCTTCTTTAAGAGAGTCGAAATTTGGGTGTCTGGTAGAGCAAGCATTTTCTCTAAGATGGCCTTTACAGAATAATTCATCGGGTTAAGGTCCGAAGAACTGGAGGGTCATTCGTCGTGTGTGAGGAAGTCAGGCAATTGCTCGGAATACCAGTCCTGGACTACCTTCGCTTAGTATGCTAGAGCAGAATTTTGTTGGAAGCGCCAGTAGGCTTCTCCAAAATGGGAATCCGCCCATGGCTTGAGAACTTTTTCTAGGATATCTTTGTAGACCGCTGCGTTGATTTTCACGCCAGCTTCGACGGAAACCATTGGAGTTTTTCCTGAAGATGTGACTCCTCCCCAAACCACAACGGAATGAAGCTGTTTCGCACTTTCCTGGAGTCGCCTTTTGGCGGTGGCATTAGCAAGAGAGTCCTCAGTAATCCTCTCATTTTGGGAGTTGAAGACTGGATTCAACGTGTGAATCTTTTCATCGCTGAAGAGGATGTCTCGAGCGCGCGCCACCTTGAATCCTTGCAGCAACCTCTTACATCTTCCTATTCCCCTCTTCTTCATCCGCCGATGCCTAACCCTTTTGTACTCAAATTCGTATAGATTCCACAATGTCAACATATCTCAGGCGAGTAAAGCAGACAATTTAGGGAAAAAAGCGATAAAATTTAAAATGTTTAGGTGCACGGGTAATTTTGCCTCACCCTGTAATATAATAGTGTATCTATTTTCTCGGCAGATTCGTGGTATTATCATTTTCAGAAAAAGCATATATGTCTAAGGGTAGCTAACTCTTGAGATCTCTATAGATGTGCGAGCTAAGGCTAACATTTTCATGACGAGCATTATGTAGGTGTCAAGACAAGGCATCAACAAGCAAGGCCACATGTGCATTTGCACTTATTGCCTGTACCTTACCTTGCGGCAGGCATCGATGCAAAATCTGCAACCCCTATCTCATCAAACCTCATCATGGTTGCAAATGCCGCCTGCTGATATGTTATCTTCTCCAGCTCTTTCGATACTCTCACGCTTAAATAAATTGGTGTCTATATATTGTTACAGGATGTTTTGTTGCGAACAAACTCTTGCGCCAGGCAGGACTCGAACCCGCACCTTCTGCTTTCCGGGCAGCGATGCTACGCATTACACCAGCGGCCGTGTTTGACCGCACGTAAAACTCACGATATCCTCGAGGTCCGTCAGCATCCATCTGTGATATCGGGCTGGGCCGGACGCTGATATAATACCAGCCGCTCCAGGCTTAAGCAAATGTGTTAAATTGGTGTCGTTTTGGCTTCGAAAAATATAGAATTTTAAACAGGATAGGGTAAATGAAAACCGCTACCACACTATCCTCTTATCTTCAAACAACATTGGCGCTACGTGAAAATATTTGCTGGGTTTTTTCTTTTTCACACCGAATGGATGTCGTTCCCTGGCAACGGGGAGTTCAAGCTCACATTTTTCCATTATTGCAGCTGCTCCGCTGCTCTTTCTCGCTTCTAGCAGCTGACTTTTCAGCACTACACTCATAACAGAATATCACCTAACACGTAGAAAACGTTTAACACCTGTTCCAGTGACATGCTCGCCACTGGTTCAGGCTCGTTTGTGTTGTCAAGATTCTCTACGTATGGTCAGGTGCTCTTGGGGAGAGACTGCAGCATCCAATATTTTTCGAAGCTTCTGAAGAAAAAATGCAAATCGTTTACCGCACATATATGAGTTGGGATTAAATATCGGTTCCATAATTAGTTGAAGTGCTGTGCCAGAATGAGGTGTTAGAAAATCGGCCGGTCTATTTTGTTCACTATTTACCCACCTTCGGTTTTAAGATCACTCGTTTCACCTGCCATGTCTGATTTTTATAGGAACACAATGCTATCCAGTGAAGCAGATAAATAAATGAATATATGAATAAATAAGAAAATTGCAACAGGTTTTCATATACCACCTCTCATCAATAGCAGCTCAACTGTTCAGGTAGTAGACCACCAGGCACCAAGATTCATCCTACCAGATTTTAAAGGTATGGTAGTCCTTTAAGACGGCATCCCTGGGGCCGTATGCCATTCTCTCCCCAACCGTCCCCGGCCGGGTATAAGGCGGTCTCCGCCCACTTCCCCGGTATGCACATCATGCGCCATCGATTTTTCGCGCCGGGTACCGTCCCCGAGTCGGGCGAGAATAGCATATGGCCCCTGTCGTCAAAACGGCGCAAACCTTTCTATGCTGCTTCGAATGACGGCGCATCATAATGGGCACCTACTCTTTTGAAAAGGAATAGCTTTTCCCAGTAAGGAAGGAAATCAGAGGTTGCCGTGCCATAATCAACTGTCGAAGAGCCGGTCACAGGATGTAGACTCTAGGTAAGTAAATTTCCCTCTTTTTTCTACCGCATGACGGTGGTTTTCTAGATAACATATGGAACCTGGTATGCTTCGGCTTTGCTTGTTCCTCAGCAAATCCATCCTTCTCTTAGATACTTTTTATCACTAACTGAAAGGTTATTGTCGTATATTTACCATTTATTTGGTTAGAGTTAGATATTTTGAAAAGCATTTTTGAGGTTCCAGCTAAAAACGTTCATTACATGAAATCTTGCCCAGAAAAAAGGAGTGTGGAAGTTCAGCCGACGAGCTTCGATAACAACAAATAAAGGTAGAGATAAGAGCTTTTGAACGCGCCACGCATCCTAATTTTATGGGAATTATCGCAAAGGCGATCAAAATGCGTGTTTGGCCTACTCGGTGAATTACGATGGCCACCCGATGGACCAATCAGCGTTTTGTCCTCCGCAGGCAAAATCTGGCACAAATTCACCGAAAGCAGAGTGGGAGAGGGCATGGTTCCCACGGGAGACTCTAGCTAGGCAGCCAATTCGGGGTGAATGATGCAGTCAGCGTTTCCTGGGACTGCTCTGTCACGCGTTCCTCCAGCGATACATCAGCGTACATCAACACCAGGGATGTGCGGAAATTTTTCTGGAAAAAAGCGGAAGACAAAAGACGGAACGGAAACGCTCAAAAATGGGTGGAAACTGGAATACGAAACGCGGAAACGGAAATAACACATGTTGGTCATTTTTTCCAAAATGCATCTGATACGGCGTCACAAGCGGCTTCTATTGTACCTTTTCTTGTTTAGACCTTTGCCAGCAGCAGAATCTTCCACAGATTGATGCTCATCCTCATCATAACATAACATAACAAAGCAAGAATTCATGTTGTTGTCATGATATCCTTTTAGCTATGACTGAGCAATAAACGAAAACAAATTCAGGGACCTATTTCACAATTTCTCACTATTTCAGCATCCAGTCTTTCCATATCTAGTTTCTGCGACATGTTTTTCGCTCACTTTTTTGACGTGGATATCTTTTGAACGGTAGACTTAACCGACTTATCCACTTTAGGTTACTTACAGGTCCGCATAAAAAAACTGACTTGGTTAAAGTCTAAAAATAGAGTATCCACCTAGATCATTTTCCGACCAGGAAGGAGAATCCTCTCAACACTTTTTGAAACCAGTGGCACTATGGATGACGTGTTGACTGCACAGATATCTGCATACTCAACATTAGCAGTTACATTGTAATCAACAAAACTAGTACTCAGAATTCATTCTGGGATCTAAGACGATAACTGGGTGACTGATTGGTCATGGTGGGTCCACACTTCACAGGAACATACAGTCTGTGCCAGCCTAGAAATCCCATGCCCAAAATGACACAGCTGGACAGTTCCTAGATGGTCCTCAAAGCAATACTCTTGTGTCAGAATTCAATAAGTCACCATAGTCAATCAAAAGAACATCTCTTGGTAGATATTCGTGATGCTCCATCAAAAAATGTGATGCACAACTCTATATGGATGAATACCACACCTAACGGAATTAAGAATAGAAATATGCACCTTTGATCAGGAACCCTGATGTAGTCTTGAACAACCGCATGCCACAACCTTCACTGAACCCTTGATTTCATGATACTGCGCTCTATGCTTACTAAGTTTTTGCAGCTATTTGTAACTAGTGGGTCAAGAATTTTATGATCATTCAAATGTTGAGTGCATTTTCCTAGCACACAATGCATACATAGCCTTTGTGGCACATTAATTTTGCCCTGCATCCAGCCGTTGCCATTTTTGCGAGCTTTTTTGGTAGTCTTACCAATTTCAAGACCATTAATATTAGAGTTGTCGAACAGTATTTCTTTCACAATTATATGAAGGACAAATTTTTTTAACTGATACGCTGATTGTGTTCAATAGAAAACTAGTGAGGAACAGTGCCCATTTCCGTTTCCGTCTTCCGGCGCAAAAACAGGCGGAACACGGAACGGAACGGAAGAGCCCAAAATGGGCGGAAACCGGAATTCGGAACATGAAAACGGAAATTCCGCACATCCCTGATCAACATCCTAACCACCACGCTTTTCGCCATGCGCGCAACGAGGGATCAGATTGAATAGGCGCTCGATGAACGACCGGCCTTTCAAGGGTGAAGAGAGTCATTCAAATATTCAGCGGCCTAGACGACAAATTCATTGGTGGATAGATAATCGAACAATTTAAGGAAAGTGCAAGCATTTGGAAGGCTGGAGGCTTGCTCCACTACGTCGACGACATTATATAATAGCCGGAATGATCTCAGGAGAAGAAAGATCAGTAGCAAGGCTGTGACGCTATTATATTATGAACTGACCAGTGAACGTACAAGCAATGTTAAACGTAAACTTCTGAAAACGGAAAGCGAAGAAATGTGGGTGGAAAGAAGTAAAAAAAAACCAGTTCACTTTCGTTTCAGAGGAAGTTACAAAGCGAAACCAGTGGGCATCCAGAAACTTTCGAAAACCAACGAACCTGAAATCGTTGAGCACAGATCAGCGTAAGCAACCAGATCGCGGCGTAGTTGGCGGCCAACATGAGTGGGTAGCCGAGCCGCACGGTTATCGCGTTCACCCTGTGTAGATTCGCCGCTTCTCGAGGGAATTCACCTCCGATGAACTGAAAAAATCACACTGAGAAATGAAGCTTCAAAGATTCTTAGGTCATGAAAAAGACTAAGGTTAAATGGCGAGGTGAGTCAATTCTCCTTTTCACAGTTGATAGCTAGCAACTGTCTGCCAATGCTGACAAACACCCAACATCTAAGCGAATAAACTTTACGAATAAAAATGTATAGATCCGAAACTACAAACTTGTGAGTTTTGTACTTACGGAACACGTGAAGCACTAGGACAGCTTTTGCAATCCAATTCTTTGAAAATTTCAAAGAGTTCGATGCATACCACCAATAGTTTTCCACTTCACAACCTCTGTGAAACATAGCACACGCATGTTTCTATTCACCCAAATACATTAACATTTTCCGAATTTCCTCCGGAATTTTCATACGGGCTGCCCACGATATGTTTCTGTCAAAGGTTGCATCATATCCATGAGTCGCGACAGAAGCAGTCTCTGAACGAAATGGCTATATGATGGCAGAGTGTTTGGAATGACTTTGAACTGCCGTTGGTTGGAAGAGTCTTTAAATCGCAGCTTCTACATCAATTGAACGATAGCAATTGTAGCTGAAACTCGCAGGGTTGAACCGTCGGAAGGGGAGGGGTCTTGAAGGGTATACAGTGGATCGAGGTAATTGGTTCGGATCCCACTACAGTGCATTGTATAGGCCCAATACGCACTCAAACTGCCTCTACGATGGATTGGAAGTGATGAAGAATGCATGCCGCATGCAAAAATGGGACCGTTGAACATGTCCCTTTTTGCCGTTATCACTAACAGTTGATGCTAAGCCCTCTATGGCATATCGTTCTAATTCAGTTGGTAGTAAACAGATGGCGGAATCAACCGCTGCCCAGACCTGAACAGAAGTTTTTATTGAGTGTTGTATGTAAAAAGCGAAAACAAAGTCCAGCTAACATTTTCCTCATCTTGTACAACAAAGAGAGAGGGTGTCTCTTGCCCTCTAGTGTCTACGTTATTTTCCATAAAAGCGAAATTAAGGTAGTGGCATGTTCTGAAGAGGGCAACATCTCTTTCTCCAAGACATTTTGGTGATGTAGGAGGTGGCCTCAGACGTACCCTCTAATATTGGACATTAATGCATGACATGTACAGTACTAGTATGTAAAAGGGTACGTTGGAGACAACAAACCTGTTCCATGGCAGGCAAAACGATGACAAAAATCGAAAGCATGAGCTGCAAGGCATTGCAGATGGAGAGCGCAACGAGGTAGAAGAGAAGACTTGTCTTCCGGAAGTATCCGTGACTCGAAACGCTGAAAATCGTCTCTCTCTCGGTGAGAATCAAGAATCACGCACTCACGAAAATGGCGAACCTTAGAAACACCGCGATGCACGCGCAGTTGAGAAGGAAGCCAATCGAGCACAGCAACGGCTCCACGTAGACGACGAGCACGCAGCTGAAAGCAGACGACCGTCACCTCGATGCTGCACACCGTCTCCGAACACACCTTGCATGATTGAGCCACTCGGCCCAGGGTAATTCTGCAGTCGACGAAGCCGCTCCTACAGGGACAGTGCTCAGCTTAGCACTCTCCATCTATGGCCGTTGACTCAGGCAGTACTTCTAGGCTTGGACGCTGCGACTAGACAGCAAAACTTCTGATAACGAGCATGAAATCGACCGACGCACTAGTATGAACACGGAAGCGGACGTTCGACAAAGCTAGATCAGGCATGCGACAAGAATGAACACCGCCCAACGGGCGACACTCAGTGGCATTTTATGACCTTTTACTGCATCTATATCTTCACCTGAAAAGTATGAAGTATGTCAAAAATAAAGATTTAATAAAGGAAATTAAAGATAAGGTTGATTTTGAAAGATTGTGTTTAGTCACCTAAAGCACCGAGACCTTCAAACCTCTTTGTGCTGTACGTTGTGAAAAGGGAGACTCCTTTTCGAATGAACGATAGGAAAGGTAGATGCGTGATGTTTTCCGAGCTCTCATCAGGAAGCTAAAGAAATTTCAGCAATATTAATGGAAAACGCGTCAGAAAATGCTGTCAGCGCACACAGAGGGTACATATTAGGTCGTTACATAAGTTTTGCCGTTTTTTTGCTACCGTGGTTTCAAATATTGTGAACTCGGATATGCTTTGTAGTGTTGGTGTGGCGTTATATATTTCCTGAAAGCGCATTTTCACCTCTATTCATAACCTTTTTTAGTTTGGTTTCAAATATGTTACATGGATTCTTTCAGGGCTTGGAAAAAAGACGGACAAGATGCAACTTCGCGCCATTTTTTTTGTCCCAGTTCAAACTGGGACGTAAAACAGCAGAAACAGCACGAGGCATCAACACCGCATTTGGGTCAGAGACTACTTACGTACGCACGGTGAAGCGGTTGTTCAGCAGATTCCGAAATGGAGATGAGAAACTCGAAGATGAACAACGCAGCGACCGGCCTTCGGAAATTGACAACCAGTTGAATACGCTAGTTGAAGCGAATCCGCGAGCAACTCTTCGAGAGCTGGCTTCTGGATTAGAATTATCAGGTAAATCAGTTTGCATCCATATGCAGAAGATCGGAAAGAGAAAGAAGCTGGACAAGTGGGTGCTGCACGATTTAACCGAGAGTCAGAGGGCTCGCCATTTGCAAGTATCGCCAGCGCTTCTTCTACGCAACAAAAACGACCCGTTTCTGGAGCGAATTCAGTCGACGACGAAGTTCTAAATGGTTGGATATTGACGAAGCCCCTAAACACTGTCCAAAGCCGAGTATGCACCAGGACAAGGTGATGGTCACGGTTTGGTGGGGTGCCACCGGTTTAGTCCACTATACCGTTCTCAAACCTGGTGAAACAATCACGGTGGAAAAGTACTGTCAGAAGCTGAAGAGGTGCTCAAAAAGCTCCAGCAAATCTACCCAGCGCTGATCTACAGAAGGGGACCGATACTTTTGCGCGACAACGCTAGGCCGCACGTATCGATGATCACCAGGCAGAAGCTCCATTCTTTGGGATACGAAACACTGGACCATCCACGGTATTCGCCCGACCTATCGCCAACAGATGACCACTCTTTCAAACATCTCGACGGCTTTCTTCGCGGAAAATACTTCAGAAACCGTCATGATGCAGAATTCGCCCTCGAAGAATTCATTGCTTCTAGATCTCTGGAGTTCTAAGCTACTTGAATAGATAAACTAGGATCTCATTGGCAAAGATGTGTAGATTGTAATGGTTCTAATTCCGACTAATAATGTTATGTTTGTGCTGAGATATTCACATTTTAAGTTGAAGGTCAAAAAGCGACAGAACTTTGGTAACGACCTAATATTAGGTTGTAACGAGTTAAATGGCACTGGCTCGCGCCATTTTTGGCGCGCCTTTACGCGTTTGATCAAGAACAAACCGTAACGTGTGGCATATCATTTAGAAGCACAAACTTTGCTCTACCGGCGAGTACCAAATTTTCTATGTAAAAGTGGGAAAACTTTAGAGCTTTCCTGACTTTTTTTTGCAGATGGACAAAAGGGTAATCCGAGGCATTTACTTGTATGAATTCAAGCTGGGCACTACAGCTAAGGAGACGGACGAGAAGATCAACGCCGCATTCGGTTAAGGATGTTCCACAATTCGGACGGCGTATCGTTGGTATCAGAAGTTCCGGAATGGAGATGAGAACTTGGAAGAACATGAAGGTCGTGGGAGGCATAGTGAAGTTGATGAGGACAAGCTGAGAGATGTGGTAGAGGAGGATCCACACAAAGGTTTCTCCCGACCTCTCCCCAACAGACTACCATTTCTTCGAGCATCTTGGCGACTTCTTGGTAGGGAAAATATTCAAATACCAACAGGATGCCGAAAGTGCCTTCGAAGATTTCGTCAATTCCAGAACTTCTGATTTTTATGCTACTGGGATAAAAAAGCTTGTGTCACGTTGGCAAAGATGTGTAGAATCAAAAGGTTTTTATATCGATTAACAAACTTGCCTACAAGCCGAGATATTAACTGTTTAAATTTACAGTGGTTCAGTGCCATTTATTTCGTTACAACTTAATAGTTTCGGGACCAGACTTTTGAGCAATAAGTGTGCGGAACAGTCTGTTTGTGTATGGGTGAAAAACGTGCAAGAGATATAGTACATACAAGGGGTCAGCAAAGATTTGTCAGTTGCGGAGGCAGCCTAAGTTATAAATTTCATGCTCGGAGAAATGAAATGGTGTTGCTCGTACGTTTAAATGATAGATAAAGAGTGAGTAATCTCCACTGATGGTTTTTATTCGACTGACGTATAGAAGGTCCACTCCTGCTTTCGCACGCATTTTGTGCATCAAGAGCAGTTTCTTAACACACGGTAGGAACTAGATATTCTACAACAAAGGGAAAGGTGTTAGTAGAGAGGTTCTCTATGACTGCCGAAGGAAGTACGATACTACCAAAGTTTTCTCTTGCACTGTGAAATGATTTCACAGCTATTGATCCTCAGCTGCAAAACATCTGAAAACAGCTGCAAATGCAGCGAACAAGTTCAACTGGCATAAGCGTAAACACTTAGCTACCATGATGCTTCACTGCATTTTTAAACACCGGCTCTCCAAACAACGGTCAACAGTATGCTGAAAAAACACCTTGAAACAGCATGCGTAGAACTCTATGTATGAGACATAGACTCTGGATTACTCGCTACAACCTTTGGCACTTTCAGGGATAAGGTTAAAAGGATAAAAGGTGAGTTTTAAATTCCTCTTAGGGTGCGCCGCGTATTCTACTTTTACGAGATCTCGTGGTGGAGGTTTGAGAGCGTGTTTGGCCTCTACGATGACTGCGATGGTCAGTCGATGAATCAGCGTTTTATGCTTCCCAGACAAGTCTGGTATCAATCCACCGAATTGATGGGATGTTTGGATGGCCGGGGCGGGAAATAGGAAATAAGGGACCTGGTATCGGATGCACGCGACAGCTGGCAGCTCCTCCGAGTGCTCTCTAGGCTCCCGGCCCTTTCAAACCCAAACCAAATCTCCTCAAGTGTGTCTAGGAAATTCTATCCGATCTGAAAAACAAATATGCACGAAGGCGTTTGCGAAGCATCTTGTCGGACATGACTTTTTTATTCTAATAGTTTTCTCGTGATTGCGATCCAATTATAGTAACGTGAAATACGCCGCAAACATTAAAAAATATAAGAATCACTAAATATCTAATAAAACCGACGGAGAACCAATGCACAGGATACATAACATTGCTTAAAACACACCCGATCCGTTGAAGGGGAAGACTTTTCTACTTCTGCCTGAAATCCATAAAATCCTTGATTTGTTGCTGTGACTTTACGTCTGTCACACTACTACGGGCGTTAAAAGCACATCATCAAACATATTTCATAGGAAAAATATGAGAAAGAGTAGCGCCGAACCTCAAGAAAATGTGCGGCCATTAGGAAAGAGAACCAATATACACAGTATTTGCGCAGTGCAGGTCTACAAAACATAGAATGGATAGAAGATGGAATTTGGTGTTGACCAATCTTGTCGTTGTATGAGCCACATATTACGCTTTCGCGGATTACTGAAGGCAATCTAAGTGCGCAGTGGCTTCAACAATGACTGGAGGTTCCCAGCAATGAGCAACTCGGTGTTTTATCTCTCCCAGAGAAAAAGGTCCCAATCCCCCGACTCCGTAAAAGGATGGCAGACGTCGTTGGTCTATCCGGGACGCGAACGTTGATTCTTGGCTCCAGGCCCACGTCGCCCATTTCACCTGCGCTTACACTCAAAAATGTGCACGAACAAAAACAATAGCTATCCTCTTCTCTATACTTAGCTTTCACGGCTTATCTAAAAGAGCAGGAAAGGAAAAAATTCATCCAGAGGGATAAGTGTCAAGATATGAGCATATTTGTCAGACCAGGCTTTTCTATGACCACTGTGCTAATATCGTAACTGTTGTCTATTTCGGAATTTAGTTGTATGATTGTCTTTGCATAACTTTGTTTGTTCGACCAATTATTCCAACTGATGAACTGTGTCTGTCTGACGACGTAGAAAATTCATGCTTAACCGTGACCTTAAAAAAATGAGTAGCCGCATTGTTTTTCGTTAAAGAAGGAATATTCTTGCCTCTTTGTTGTAGTATCATAAATTACGCTGCAAATGGATGCTCAATAGATGACGCCTATGTATTTAATATTAAATCATTTAGCCTTCGGGACTAGTATAGCAATTATTAGCAGATGACAGACTGAATAGCCATAGCGTTTTTTGAAAGTGTCTTTAGTTTATTTCCGTTAAAAAATCCTCTTTCCTGAATAAAAAATAACATGCACACCCCCTTCATCTTTACTCTACAACATCAGTCGGGGTTCAAAATTTCGCATGCGATCTTCAAAGGTCAACATGAAGGTTTCACTACAACTGGACGCATAATGGTATGCAAACGTTTGTTAGGAAATTCCACATAAGCGACATCCACACTATCAGTCGGTTTAAAATTGCGAAACGACGCTCGAGCGCATGTAATCTCTACATCTCTAACAGATCAGATAATTTGCGCATTATTACTTCTTTGTGTGAGCTATAACTCATTAGATTCGCTGTAAGGAAGTTCGTAGGCAATCATACAACATACACATTTTATGAGTCGCTCCGCAATTTGCGTGGCACATAAGCCACAAATAGCAGTGCAAAAAGAAGAGCCATATGCCATCGAAATCGGAAAAGTTAGAGGGAGTAAGGAGAATTTAGAAGGACAAAATTGCAATGACATGCTTAGTACGAACGTGTGGCCATTGTTTGCGTAGCAGCACGATTTACTGAGTGCCACGCATTTTTTCCCCACTTGTTGTTCGTCGCACGGCCGCCCCTGGTGCGGGATTTCAAAAAGGAAACCGAGTCGGAGTAACCCTACATGACATCAGTTCTTCGCTAAGTGAGTAAAGACGAACGCTAGTACATTGTCGATCGACGAGTAGAAGCATCTTGAGAGAGAGGAAAGAAGAGGACGGATGCAATTAGACTATGGAATTCCCTGAAGACCAGATCCTGTGGAAAGAAAACAAAAGCGCTAAGTGGCTGACGTGGAGAAGGATGAGGAGATACTCCTCAGCAGTAGGACTGCACGTCTTCGGCCGGATGAAAATAGTAGCACATTAATGAGAAAGATGGTCGGACATTGCGTGATGAAGAAAAAAAAAACTGGTCTTTGACAAATCACCAACCCGTCAACAAGTTAATCAAACCACTACTATATCATATCGCCAGCTGCGCCGTCCACTAATGAACTGCCCTCGAGAATTTCCACATGAAGTGCTCTCAACGCACTGCTAAACCTCTATCCTCGATTTAATCGCATAAACTTGTAGTGCGGGCAATTACGCAACCATCGCTCGTGTTGCGAATAACGGCTTACAATAACAATTGCATGTAGAATATAGCCGCCTCCTTCTGAAGGTGGCCAAAACCTTTACCTCTGATATATCTCTGAGAGAGGCTAAATAACACGAATACGCTGCCAGAAAGGAACAGTCCGAGGATGTTTCATAGGTTCATGAAAACAGCGGTGGTGTAGTAGAAATTTTGAAGAGATGTATTTTCAAAAGAGGCACACAATGCAAGAAGAGGTAAAAGCGCAGGATTGGAAAAACGTTCCACGGCGACAGTTTTTAACCAAGAAAAGCAGCGAGAAGAGAATGAGTTGCCTCTGAAGTCGCCGAACAATCAATGGATTTGAGACCAGAGACTCATGGTAAGAGCTGCTTTTTGTTTCTTTTTTTCCTGGTAATTTACTCGCTATACTTATCACTCCAGTGTCATTGGTTTACATTCGGCAAAATGAAAATACAAGTTAATTAAGTTTCTATAGGTTAATGACGCGTGGTAGCGGAGCTGGAGGAGGTGCCGCCGGTCACGTGGGTCCAAATCCAAGTTCTTGGTTCAATAGAAATAGGTGAAAATTTTTCGGTGACCGACCCCACTTGGCTGGCCTTCTTCCGCCCTTACTCCTTCCGGTTTTGAGTTTTCGGCACTCGTAATGACACTGTTCTGTTCAGCTCGATGAGCTCTATCGAACGGTGTCAATCTCGACCAATTTTGGAGATATCGATTTTTTGACAATTCTGCATCGGGGTGAGGCCGCAGCGGAGAGCCGATTATGTCACCGAAAGCCAGAATTTTGGAATCTGGCCAAGTTTACACCATTCGATAGCGCGAATCTTTACTGTTGCCGTCCGCCGCTCTAAAGCGGCAGCTGTAACTAAGGCAGATTAGGCAGCTGGAGAGCTGTAAGCGTTTTCTTGTAAAGCACGTTAAGTGGTCTGTTAGCCTATGCATTTGTAGGCCGTCAGCTCATCGCCCCTTGCCGCAGTGATCGCCTGAAATAGAAAAAAAATTGGTTGTACAAGCCTGACCTGCATATTTGCATCACCATAACTTTGTCAGTTCTTAGGCTACATTGCTGTGCTTTGGCGAGTTGCTAGAGCTTTTTGCTGGCTGCAAAATCCACAAGCTGCAAGGGGGGGTTCACACTTGACAGAGATATCGCGCTCCAAACACGCCCGCGCGTGCAATTTGCGAGCAGTCGCGCCCACTCGATTGATAGGTTCGATTCTATATGCATTGTTCACAGCGCACTCCAGATGCAAGCTGGACAGTCCTAGAGTAGCTCCTGAGTAGGGCGGCTAAGGATTTCTGATAAAACTCCCCATGTGCTCACTGTTCAAGCTGTTGCTCGCTCTACAGGTTGTCGCACCCACTCGATTGATTCTGCCGGGCCTATATGCATTGTTCAGAGCGCGCGCCATTCCGGCAGTTAGTTCCAAACAGTAGGCCATGCTCGTCCGAACGCATGGATAAGCTCCTTCCATCAGTCTAACGTCCAGAAGTTGAGGACGCCGCGCACTAACGCGACTTGCCTCAGATGCGGCGCGTGGCGAGCGGAAAACGGCGCTCTCCGGCGCCCTTTTGCGCCGCTTCTCATCTTTTGCGCGCTTGTGCTTATTGGATGCAGCGGCATGTCCGGTACTGTAGGCCAAACACTAGGTCAGATTGCCTCCACAGATCCCGTAGAGGTAGAATGCGTGGGGCATCCGAAAGGTAGTTGATTAACGCTGTCCTTGCTCTTTGTCCATTACCATCAACGAGATCAACTTAGCACAGTCAAAAAGGTTGTAATTACAAAAAATACTATTGGAGGGAGCCAGCGAAGCGCGGCCTACATAGAAGACGCGTTGTTTCACTTAAACCTTCACGTAAAAGGCCAGCTGACCCAAGATCTGTGATTTGTACTGTCATCACTTTGTAAAGGAATTGTAAAGTTTACTATCTTTGCTACATAGCCATGCTCTCTATATCTCTATTTTTTATTATATATGTATATATATATATATATATCTGCAAGCACCTTGCAGCGTAGCTTGAAACATACACCGGCACATAAAGTGAGCTAATTCTTACGTAGCGATAGACGATAAACACTATTATCTTTACCCGCCTTTGGCCTGAATGCTTGCTCTGTCTTCAGTCCTTTCTTGTTGAGCCTCTCGAGGGGATGTGATATCAATAAACGGTGAACTGCCGAAGTATTATTGCAAGCAAACCATGCCAGCATCGAATGATGGATGCTCGTCCCAAGACAAGCAGATGCAGTTATGCTCTCTCTCTCTCAACGATTTTGCATCCACTCACTGTTCAAATTGAAGACACGCATACTTCTGAGGCAGAGAACAGCAAAGATTTACGAAGTCCGTGAAAGCGATGGAATCTTCAAACAATGAGCAGTCATTAGAAATTCTCTTTAAGAGGCATGCCCACATTTCGTTGAAAAAGCAAAAACGTGCAGTGCTTATAGGAGGTAAAATCTGAAGGCTGTGCTCTGCGTTCCAGCGCTGATTCAAGGACTGTCAAAAGCAGAGGCGAATGGGAACAATTTCTTGCATTGAAATCGATGATGGACAGAACCTGATACGTGGACATCACCTCCCACTCATACACGAAACATGCTGGAGAGGGGGTCAAAAAAATTAAATTCTCAGCTGCTAAAACTCAAGGAAAGCGATCTCGTCCTGCTCAATTTGCTACTTCGCATGCGAGATAAGTGCTACCCCCAGAAATTTATTCGGCAGACTGCCAGAAAATTTGATAAACGTGAAGGCGATTCCTGGTTTCGTCCTCAGTATTATTGGGAGCTTAATGTTAAGATCAACCATTTATCAAACACAGGAACACGTTACGTGTCCTCGCATATGAGAAACGTCCTGCCCCTTCTCCGATTCATTAAACAGCCCGGGCACCAGAAGTTTAGGTGTGAATGGATCGTCCCGTGGTCCGCTCCATTAAGAATGAATGGATGGTGGATGGTCCCACTCATTCCAATATTTTCAGCACTTCATGGGCTTCCGTGGTGGAAACCATGTCTGGCGCGAGCTATGTTGTCCCTTAAAAGTTTCTCATCGGCCCTTCCATAATTCTTTTTTTAACACACCTGAAGAGTCAATGTCTTCCCAAAAGTTACGACTTGGCCGCTCAAAATTGCTCTCCAAAAAGAACCTCCAAAAACCGCAGAATTAATAGCACTTGCACTCTTAATTACTGTCTGAGCGCGCTATTATAATAATATTAATAATGATAATAATTTATTACGACGTATGGCAGTGTTGATATGGAAGTGAATCGAACAGGGATGATGGCTTGTCCCATCAGTGAAAGCCGTCAGTGATAAATCTCAAGAGAACAACCGGCTTGCGTACGTTACAACTTCCAAGTAGCATCTAATCGTTTGTCAGAATTATGGTGTAGGTAGACAGCGAGGTAGACAACAATGTCATAACTATGGGAAACGGAAAATTATATGGCATTTTGCGTGAGCAAGGCACCTATATTATTTAAGCAAACCAAAGCTTAGCGAAGCAAGCAAAGCCGCAGTCTCGAAAACGTACGATTTTTTGCTGAATAAAACGTTTATACAGCTTGTTCCAAAAGTTCATCTACTCACGGATTACCATGCAGTGCAGTTCTGACAAAGCGTATCTAGAGAAAAATAAGGCAGAGATGCGTAGTTAGAAAGCGTCGTCCGAGTAATTGAAGCTCTTCTTTAAATTATACTTGAGATTTATGGAGAAACAATACCAAACCTCAATCGTTTGTTTCGCCGCCTCGCTTCAGACACCGTTTTTATTGTAACACCTCCTATATTAGACGACAGCGTCCCGGAGGCTTCCGCAAGGTACAGAGTGCAACGAAAGTGCTGGCAGCTCCAGCTGATTTCCTAACTTTATAAGGACCTGTCGCACCACTAATGAACTTCAAAGCCTTGTTTACAAGCTTTTGCCGTATAACATCTTCTTAAGGACTGGTAATGCCTGGCGTAATGTCGCCTCGAAATTATTTGCCTAAACATTGAAGAGGAGCGCTCCTAACCATTGAAGCATTGAAGAGTAAGCCATCAATATTCCTGTTCTCCAGCCCCTAGTGTCTGTTACGGAGGTCAATCGTAGAGCTTTCAGCTGCTTCCTTCCTAGTGAGGCTGCCAGCGCACGAGGATGCTTGTTGACGTGGTGAAACAACACGTTATTTAAAAGCCATAAAATTAGCAAAGGAAATTTATTAGCACCTTTAGGAGCCTTCAACCCCTTCAAGAATTGCACATGCTTCACCGCGAAACAGCACCTTGAAGCTTTCATCGTCATGGTTGCTGGTAAAATACTTCCGAGAAGAATAAGGAAATCAGGACAAAATATGAGAGCTGAACACAAGATTTGACGGAACGACAGCGTCCGGGAGGCTAGATACAGAGTGCAACGAAAGTGCTTGCATCTCCAGCTGATTCCCTAACTTGATAAAGACCTGTCGCACCACTAGTGAACGCTCGATGAGACCCGTAGCCGGCTGCATTTCGCACTTTGTCAAAAACACGAGGACCCTCAACAACACATTAACCTCATTTTTACTTTTTAGTGAAGGCGTTGAACAAGAGATGCGATGTTACTTTCCCTCTTGAGCGAAGCTGGCTCACTGGCTCATACGAATGAGGACGTTGTTGGGGATCTCTCGAGCAAACCACTGCTTACGGTATGCATAGGTGACAGAGTGTTGCCCCTTGGAGGGTGAACTTTCTCGCGGCCTTGGCTTCATTATTCAGCTAGTGCATTTAAGCAATTCTAAAACGAAAGGCAAATAATTATGAGATATGCCGCAGGCCCTTCTTTTAAGCAGTACCACATACTACAGCAACGAAGTGAATTTTGAAGAAGTTCTTAGAGACGTGACTTAAAATGTTTTCTGGATCAGGAAAGCAGCAGTAAAGAAGCCTCCAACGGCCTGATCCTCAACCAAATGGCAACCAAATGGGAATTTCTAAAATTAAAGTTCAGGCCTTCGAAGATGGCGTGAAGTCGAAACGCGTCAGGCACTGCGAATAAAGATCCACCTAAAAACCTCGTGTGGCACAGTGTACACAAACTGACAACTCACAACAATGCCGAGGTTTCAAGAAGAGAGAAGTTTGAGATTTCTAAAATTAAAATTTCTAGTTCTGCACAATATGGACTGCAAATGCAAGAAAATGCTCTCTACAGAGCAAAGAGCAAAACATTTTATAAGTTCATCTATATCGTGAAGAAATAAAGGTGGACAATCCTTCCAGGAGAGCAAAGGCATCGAATATGTGAGTGGTGGTGAGATAATTCATAGCATCGCATCCTCAAAATGAACAGCTTAAAAAACCTGCCGTTCATGGCATCCTAAGTATTTATTTATTCCATGCTCGTCTGTCATTGAATCTTGGCATGATATTGATCAGTATGAATACCCAAGTGATGAAGCCGGTGGTTTCCATAACTCTACTTGACTCTTCCAAGCTCTTAACATGGCGGTTACGCCGAAACGTTAGCCGAAATAAAGGATCTATACTAATCTTGGTTCGCCAGCTGCATCACTTGGGCATTCATACTGATCAATATTTATTTAATCATTTATTTTATTGCACACTGTAGCGCACAACCTTTTCATGAATAAAAGCATAAATAAAGAAATAATGGGAAAATGTCATGGTTTATAAAGCCGCAAGAGCTCATAAACTATGAAGTCGTTCTCCGAATGACGTTTTGGGTTGCTCCATAGGTCTCCGCTGTTTTTTTTCAACATTTTATTGCGGATTTCGCCGGCGGTTTGTTGTGTAGCGCTGTATAGCATTCAAAAAAGAATGATTTGCTCTATCTGCATATATTGCTTTTCTTTTTTTTCCATCCTAAATTTTGTTAAAATTTAGGTCGTTAAAGTGAAAAGTGAAAAAAATAAAAAAGTGGCCATCTGTGGAGTTGCTTCTCTCCGCTTAGGGTTGGAATTTTTGCGCTCCTTTTCATAGTATTTGGAAGACAACAAAACAAGACAAGAAAACATGTTGCTCCTGTTTGCTCATTTGTCCTTCATTGATTTTTAGGTCAACAATTTGGGACGTCCGATTATTCCGTCCGAATTTTTACCGACAGCTCGGTTCTGTAGTTGGACCTTTTTGCTTGGTGTTATATGTCCTTCAGAAGAGGATGTCTTGCTCTATAAGAGTTTGTGTCGCGTTTGTAGGCTCATGCTGATTTCTTTCTGTGGAATATCAACAACTGAACAAGAAAAAAAGTTGTTGGTGAAGGTGATTTTCGTTTTCTTGGAACTTTGTTGATATTCGACAGAAATCGGCATGAGCCTATAAACACGACATAAATTCTTACTGAGCAAGACATTCTCTTTCGAACGACATATAACATCAAGCAAAAGGTCCAACCACAGAACCGAGCTGTCGGTAAAATTTCGGACGGAAAACTCGGACGTCCCAATTTGATGACCTAGAAATCAACAAAGGACAAGTGAGAAAATAATACCAACACATATTCTTATAGTACAGAACATTATCTTCCAAAGGCTATGAAAAACTGCGCAAAAAATTCCAAACCTAAGCGGAGAGAACAAGTGCGCAAATGGCTACTTTTTCACTTTTCACTTTTCACTTCAACGACCTAAAAATTGACAAAATTCGTGATGAAAAAAGGAAAGCAATACATGGTCTGATAGAGCAAATCATTTTCTTTCGAAAGCTGTGCAGCGCTATGCAAGAAACCGCCGGCGAAATCCGCAATAAATCGTTGAAAAAAAACGGCGGTGACTTATGGGACAACCTAGTACAAAGGTATGTAGCAGTCCCTATTTAACGTTCACACAGTGACAATTGTTGCCTCCTTGTTATGCCTGCCGTAGAGCGCTTAGTGCTTTGAATATTCAGGCGGAATTCCATAGAAGGAGATGCACTTCATTGAATAGAAGCGAAATTCTCCCTGCGTAAGGGTCTGACCGAAAATAAACAGTTTTAAAAAGATTGGTTCGTTAGAATCGCTCCTTAAGGGTGTGAGGTCACTAAAGCATCACAACTGTGAATAGAATGGCAAGTGCACGAAATGTATCTGTGAAGGTACTCAGCTAGTGGGCAGAAAGTCGTTGACAAAAGACAACCTAAGCGCAGAGCGCAACACGGAAGTGCGGTGGAAAACTGAGGGGACTCTGGTCACTGCCTCTACGGAAGATGATCAATTCTATGGTGGAAGGAGGAAAAGTGCTGCTCCATCAGCCACGGTGTAGACCTCGAAATGCCAGCTGAGTCTGAGTAGAATTGGTGATAAGTTTCATTATGTGCAGTTAAATATGCGGGTGGCATTAAATTTATTTCTTACGGTGAGACCCTTCCCTGGTAAATATATTAGGTCGTTGCGAGATGCTCATTGACTCGAATGGCCATATGAAGCGAAGGCGAAACTTGAGCTCGCGAAAATTCAATCTCAGCGTGTTTACTGTTCGCTGCCGTTCATTTTGAATCCTTATTGCAATTCCAGCGGTTTCCTCGGCTTTTTGGTAACTTTTTTTGCAGGCCCGAGTATTTCATAAATAAATTGAATGTGTCGCTGCTCTGCGTTTTTATCTATGCGAGAGAAGAAAAGTTTTGTAGTGCTTCGTCAGGTTCCTAGAATTCTGTCTGGCTTCGATCTTTCGCCGCTCTTCAGTCATTCTCTCAGCGATGCAGTTCCCTGCAACTACAACGTGTCTGAAAGGAACGTAAAAACAGTAACGTAAAGGGAGTCATAATATAAAGTTGGTCGGAATGTTTTACTGGTCCACTTCATACGATCATAGCTTCCTTCGAACTCACGGATTGAGTCGAAATTTCAGCAGCATTCAAATCAGCACACTTTTCCAACACAAAACTAGTTGATTAGTTATATCAGCAGAAAAGCTGGGTGGTCGAGATGCGACAAATTCTAGAAAGGGCTGTTTGGGTGGTCCTGATTTTCGGAGGTTCTACTCGCGATGAAGTTCTGAAAGCGCTTAAAAGGGCGGTGGTCGGCCTGCGTTGTCTGCGGAAGGAGGGACCTCTTCTGTTGACGGGTGCTGCAGCGCACGTAATTTTCGGTACATCTCGTCGATTCGGTCACAACAGGACTCTGCTGTGTTTTTCGCCTTTTCAGGATTTTCAAAAACCTCTAACGGCAGTTTTACTGACTCCTAGATCATATCTCTCTCGCGGACTGTTTGGGATGGATTACGTAGCTTCCTCGGAGGCCTTCAAATTGTCGTCCTGAATTGCTGTAGGACTGCCACTTCGGATGAAATCTCCCGAGCAAAACTTCTCGAACGTAACGGAACATGGAACTGCGTTTTCGACACACTTCAATGGATTTTCGAAGAATCAATTATTAGGCATAAATTAAACACAGATTATTCCGCTAGGCAGAGCGAAGAATGACGTATTAAACGTTATATAAAAATGCGAAGCAAGTTGAATATTGGTTCAGTAATAAACGAACGAAAAGCAGTTGCACGAAAACCATCAGAACTTTTCAGCCAACCTGATGGTTGACAACGAAATTCGCCTCTCTTTCACTCTTCTATGTAGAGAAAGACCACATGCAATTGCTAATAAGCAGCGAAATATGTCAACACAAAGGCTGCTCTCAGGCATTGTATAACTTCAGAAAATTGAGCTACCCTTGTTCCCAAAGATGTGCCCCATATTCACAAGGCATAAATATGATAAGTATGCCTCTGAGTAAGAGATGAAAATAGCACAGGCAAGTTAGTCGCGATCAAGTAAAAAAATCCGATTTGTTGTCGAGCGCGTGCGCCCTGACCTCTTGCCTAGGAATCGGGGCAGGGGACGGGTTGGCTCTGTCAAAAAGGTCTTGTTCCTTTTCAAATTTCGTGCACAATCAGAATGAAGCCCTAGCCGCGTTCCATGGGAGCTACGTCGGTCGTAGGGTTCTTTTCCAAACTGCGCAGTAGCGGAAGTTGCGTTACAGCGCGTCCCCACCAGAGCTGATTTGAATTGGCGCAATGCTCGCCGGAGCTCGAAAACGTCTTCGCAAAACGGGAGTCGCATCTTACAAGAAGCCGTTGCAACGGAAGAGTACTGTATTTCAAGACGATTGTTCCATACTCACCATAAAACTAATAGGTGAAGCTACAAAATTGTGAACGAGAACGTGATAAATAGTTTCGTTTATAGGGATGAGGCAAACACTCCACCAATAAGCTATGAAAATCGAATATTCTTTTCTATGCATTCCAACTGACTCGCATAAATAATTTGCAGGCAGCTGCATCGTTTAAGAAGTGAAATCTCAAATGAAATATGAGCAAGTTTGGGACCGCGGAAAAGGCAACGGATCCAATGCACACAATTTTATCACTTTCGCTGCGGGACTATGTGCAATGAGCCAACAATAGTCCGTGATTATAGCTAAACATGTAAAGAACCTAACAAGGAGATTAATCATTTCCACGATGGATGCTCCACACGTTTTACTTCCACGTGGACAATTGATGCTTTCCCTAGAGGGAACACGCTAGCTCTGTCGGAAGAAGCGCGAACAGTCGCCTGCATTCCAGGTCAAGGCTCTTATTTCGGGTCCCGGTCAGGCTAATCAAACCTTTCATCCCCCCGGAATCGGTGTTGTCTTAAAACAGTATGAAATTGACTTGCTCTTGGACTGGATACCGCCTCTCATCGTGTAGGAAGATACGCATTCAAATTGTCTACGCGATATCCAGAAATGGAATGCGTGTCGCATACCAAACAGGAGTCGTCTAACGCCATTATCTACCCATTCACTTCCGCTACACGCGTCTACTAAAGAGCAGCAGCACCACTCTGTACACATGTTCTTGTGAAGACTTCACTAACTTCCACAAGGACACCACGAGCAAACAGGACATGACATCAAGCTTCTCCGCTCGGCACTTACAGTTTTGCGCTAGGCGTAAGTTCGTCAATCCTGCTTCTTGAGATTGAGTAACTTTCAAAAATCTCCAAAATTTATCACTCCTCCACCTGCCAAGAGACTGGTTCACGCAAGCCAATGTAAGCTAAACTTGTTCAAGGATATCTATCGTTTAAAAAAGAACTAATTGGGACAAAAAGAAGCTGGTTAGCTCTAATTACGTCACTGTTCTTATTTGTGGGAAAGAATTTTCCAAAAAATTGGATGCATGGAGAGATGGATCTAAACTACGACATGGAAGAAATTGTTCCTAGAAAATATAAAGAATATGCACAAGAGGAGGTTAAAGTGCGAAAAAATGCTCAAAAGAATTAGGAGAAAGAACTTCATATTTAGCAGAAAGGTTGGGTATTTTTTGTGGCGAGTGCTCTTAAAACGCTTCAAGCCAAGTATGTAAGTAAAGGAAGTATTTTCCCTATCGCCAAGGAAATTAGACATTAGCTCCCAAAAAAAGTTTGAAAAAGGGATGTATTTTTTTAAAGAAACTTTCTTTAAGCAAAATCGTCAAGTAATAGTAGGACGTTCGTGAGCTAGCGACTAGTTAATTTTATTTTCGATAAGCAAAAGTGTGGAAAAGGAAGAAAGTTAAGGATAATGATAACGATAAAGAACAGTGTCAATAAATGTTATTTGCGTCACGCATTCAACTTTTTCCGGATGTCGTGGAGGCAACTTATTCGAACGTGTATTCGGCCTAGACGACGCATGCATGACCAGTCGATGAACAAGCCGGTACGGTACCCGAACTAAGAGCAGTCTATTCGGGGTAGAAGGGTTGAATAGTTTGAGAGCAGGAAATTTTTTGGCATATAGAGAGCGTTTGAAGAAGTCGTGAAGAAGTCGAAGAACGTCCGACCCCGTGCCCATCATTCGACTCTGCCGTTCTTCCTGCCCTAACATACGCCTCAGATACCTGGTCCATACGAAAGCAGGATGAACACGCGATCGAGGGCGCAGCGTGGAATCGAGAGGACGATGCTTGGAGTGACAAGGCTCACGCAAGTGAGAGAAGACCTCTGGAGTTCCGAGATTCGCCGACGTTCGATGATCAGAGACGCTGTCGCGTGGGCCAAGTTGTCGAAGATTAGGTGAGCCGGCCATGTAATGTGCTTCGCGGACACCCGCTGGACGAGAGCCGTCACCGACTGGATTCCGAGGGATGTCAAGAGAACAACGGAACGCCCAGCAACGCGTTGTGATCTGGCACGCGACAGGGACCGAAGGAGGTGCTGCTGGCGCCGGCTCAAGCAGGTCGACCATCAACGACAACAGGTGATGCAGGTGATTAGTAGTGTGAGAAAAAAATCAAGGTTCAGCAGCAAGTCCATTAGGTTTCGAGTGCCGCAAAGTAAAAAAGTGCATAATTTACATCAAGATTGTAAGGGAATGTTCTCTTCCTAGAACCAGACAAGGACTTCAATCCAACGGATCGGAGCTTGAGCTGCCTAGGGAGTTAAACTAATTGCACTTGCAATTAAGCAATTAGGCCTGCCTGCGACAGTGCTCTTATACATAGTTGACAGAGTTCCTGGTGAGGGTTTTCAAGCCGTAGTGCGTTTTGATGCAAGTCACACCTGCTACCGCATTCTTTGTAGTGCAGTGTGAACTTACAGATTATGCGAACAGCGTGAACGTTAGCGATACCATCGTAAGGCATCTAATTGACCAGTAATTCTGCTTGATTCCTGCTTCGCTGCGGACCTCAACTCTCGTGAGTTATCTGTTTAGGTAACCAAAAAGTATGTTTGGATCAATTCTAATTGAGTGCGCGGGCACAGTGTAAGGCCCCATGGTTCCCATTTGCACTCGGCAGCATTTTTCACAGCTGCAGCCGTCGAAGCCCTGAGCCACTTGCATTGCTTTCACTCGAAATTTTAGCCAATTCGGAAAAGAACTAGAGGGCTACCCTCTTCTTCCACTCTCCACCTATAAAGAATTCCTCGGCAGTGATGAAATAAAAAAATACTCAGAGCACCTGCGGCATATTGACCCCTTCGGAAACCTTTCCTTTAGAAAACGTAGACTTGAAGGGACGAGAGCTATGAGTTTTGCAAGCCAGCGTCCACGAGAGCCGAAGGCCAAATCCCCACAACAATATAATAAGCCAATCGTTATAGATACATTGAAGGCAGTGAACAAAGCAGTGGCTGGCCACGGCATGGAGATGCATTCGCATTCAAGCGCATCTGCAATTCCAGGAACAAGGACACGGAACAACATCTCTACTTTAACAGGGGTCTCGCAGACAGAAGCCGCAAGACGAAGCCGCCACGATCACATCACTGTTCACGCGTTGAAAAAGTGGGAGGTGAAGGTGCCACGGGCCTTTGCCTATTTCACCGCGAATCCCATTGAAGCCACCCATTTCACGGAAGTACGCGAACCGAAAAACTCTCGCAAATGGGATGTATCCCCCGCTTTGAGTTTTGCCGACGTCCAGCCGCTGTGTATGTGGGTTTTTGAGCGAGGAATGCCTGCACTGGCGGTTGCATCGGCTGCATTGCTGGCTCTTCGCTATGGAGCAGCCAGGCGGGGCGTTGTGCTCGGTAATTGCGGAATCCAGATTTCATTGCTGGTGACCGGATTTTGCAGAGACTCTAGTCGATGGATTTGCACAAGGAGCGACTTGCATATGATGAGGCGGAACTGCCGAGGAACCGAGACAACTAACACATCCAAAATCGTCTTTGTTAGTTAAGCTAATGAAGACAGGTATTACTGGAAGGACGAACGTACCATGCATAATGCAGATCACTCCGTAATTGGTTGCTTCCAGTTCTTTTGTTCATAACACTTCGTCGCCACTAGCGGGAATACACAGAATTTCCGTTATCCGCCTTGGTAATAACGCATATGAATGCCACATTACATCAGAAGTGGCCTAGCTCAGTTCACCTCTAGGGTAAAACACAATGCAGCACTCTCCAGCTAGGATTGCACCGGAATCTAATCACCAATTCAGAAACTCAGGCTATTTATGCCGCGGGTGGTTTTTGGTCAATCCAACATACCATAGGGCGAGTAAAAAATATCTACATATTTATGTATGCCCACCCGCTTTCTTGTGTTATTTATGGAAAACCAAGGCACCAATAGCTAGTATTCTCATACTATTTCTTTTATTGGACGTTAGGGCGCGTTAGTAGCTCAGTCAGAGGATGTGTCAGATGTAGCGTGCACTAGATTCCAGGTTCTGGAATGGATTTCCAGCCCACGCCAAGCAGACCTGTCTGGGAAGTATAAGTAGAAGGCGCTGACTATTTCATCGGCCAGCCATAGCAGCACATTGTGTAGGCCCAGTACACATTCAAATTGCCTCCACAACATTCCAAAAAACAGCGAGGCATATCCCAGGTGGGTTTACTAACCTATGTTCCTCTGTTCTTATTTCTGGCTGATTGCTGATTCTGGTGTAAATAACCTAAACATGTGCCAAGACCTAGAGTTTAGGTTATCTCACATCTGAGCCTACTTGAACTCATGGAAACACGCAATCATCAATGGGCGGGCTCTGCGACGTCAAGACGATTACGCTTACTTGAATTCTATGCGCCTTTAAAGGGCCATCTTTAACGTCTTCACTTTTTGAGGACACGTCATGCACCATCTGAACTCTAATTGCGACACTTTCATGAGAGAGACCTTGAATTATGTGATGAGGAGGGTTAGGGCGATGTCACTAACCCACCATCGTAGCGTCACTCGTTGCTTTTACGAGCGTCAATGTCTAATGTGCGTCATGTTCCAGAATTTCACTGGTGCTACTAAAGGGCATATCCTGTGATGAATGGGCTAATTACTGCTATTTCTTCTGCTATAGAATTCGAGGTAAACACGAAGGGAACATGAAGAAAAAACTGGATGGATGTACAACACCAATAT
Organism: Heligmosomoides polygyrus polygyrus; assembly: GCA_947396885.1. Lineage (NCBI taxonomy): Eukaryota > Metazoa > Nematoda > Chromadorea > Rhabditida > Heligmosomidae > Heligmosomoides > Heligmosomoides polygyrus. The sequence continues at coordinate 77,183,213 of OX377201.1, read as the reverse complement.
AGCTCCAGCTGGAGTCGTCACTATGGTAGGAGTCATATCGGACATCAGGAAAAGATGATAGCTGAAAAAATACTTCACAGTTTAGGGCTGTAAATTTGCATTCTCGGGAAAAAGGATCTGTTATCCTATTTGTGCGAAGATAAAGCCAGCCGTTTTCGTAAAAGAGAGCATAGATTTACACATCAGCTTACTCCCTAAATCGCTCGGTGGAAGAAAGTGTCGATGTGGTTTTAAAGCATCGTTTTGAAGAACAACGTACCGTCATGTGAGGAGATCTGACAACGCTAGGATCTATTGTAGTGATAGGGCTAGAGTAGGGGCTTCAATACACTGCCTTTTTGACAGTGGCGGCAAATGTACTTATTTATTCATTTCACGTTCTGAGACATGCTTCAAACATTTTAAAAACGAGAAAACAACGAAACCATGAATTGAAAGAAGCAACAACAAGAACAAACTAAAACCCTGAGCAGCGGTGTCGCCTTTTGAAGTCGATAAACCAAACACCCAAAAGAGATGGGTGGGAAGAGAAAACAGAAAAACTACTTGATTGGACAAATCTGAAAGAGAACTACAAAGACGACATGTCGAATTAGCCTACAAGAGGATCTACTAGAGAACTTATTTGCACAACTCCCTATCCGGTGCAGGCCATCCTTTTGGTTCGCTTCCCTCTTCTAGCGGTTCCCCACTTCCCTTACACGCAAAAAGGCATGCTCGAGTCGAGCTGCGCCCATTCCCGAACCGAAAACTCGGCACAGCACCTTGTGATCAGATAAACGGGAAGTGCGTCACTCTAATTTTCGAAGAGGCGGAGACAATTAGTGCTCTCAGCGGCTGAGCGCACTTCATACACCGATCGCCCGTCAACAAAACACAAGTTGTTCCATAGCATAACGAGTATGTTGAACATTCCTGAACATTTTGAAAAAAAAAGAACTGGAAGAACCAGTCATCAATGGATTTCAGATTCGTCAGATGAAACACTGCAAGAAGATGAAATATCGAAAATAAGAATCGAATTCTCACGTGAGAAGTGCCTTTGTCCTTCAGTTTCACCTTCAGAAATGATGAGTATAGGCATTGGCGAGTCCGTGTGGATTGGAACGAAAAAATTTTCATGAGAAATATATATGGGGGGTGGGATATTTGCATGAAAAGCAGCATAAAACACATAGTTAAGGATCACTGTATTTCTTATGGCAAAGTGTGCCATAAACTCCATGAATTGTAAGGAATATTTGAGTCCTAGAATAAAGAATAATTCAACTGTATCAACTATGTACACACGCTGTGCAGCTCTGAACATCTATCACCTAATCCACCAAACGATTTTTGACAATAACGTGTATCGATTGAACTAAATAGGGAAAGCGATACAAACATTTGTGGCAACCAAGCCAAATCGTTGACTTACTGGTTGTAAAGCTCCTTTGATCTTGTTGGAGATACGTCAGCAAGGCTTCGCAAAATCCCAGTCTGATGAAAGACGAAAGGAATATTTTCTTATGCATTATATGGTGTGTCCCAAAAAGTGTAAGCGCTGTTTGAAAAGCCTATCATATCGCTGCTGTTGAAGCTGTTGGAAAACATTAAGGCTAAAGTGTAGATTTTCTAGCTAGTGAATGGTAAGAATTCCGCCAAGTATACCTTCAAAACGCCTCACCATTAGTTCGATTGTTTGCGTAATGTGCTAGCGTTGATCCGAAGCAGATTTAGATCAACAGATTCCTACAGGTGTTACCCGCTGTGTTCCTACTTGCGCTACTGAACTCGACGTGGTAGTAGCCTCATACAAAACTTTAGTCGCGAACATAAATAGTCCGCAGTGGCGTGCGTGCTTAATAAAAGCCATGAAACTAGGACAAAATTGGAATGCAGCAAAATTGAAGCATGTCAGAGCAGTCTATAATGTGAATAATTGTAATGCATGAAACGTTCCCTTCACCTGTATCACCTGTCGTCCCGTTGATCATCGAATTGCTCGAGCGGGTGCCAGCAGCGTCTCCATTCGTCCCTGTCGCGTGCCAGAGTGGTCCAATGGATCCTCCTCGCTCGAGCGACACGAAGAGCGTCATATCGGTCGTTCAGGGCTTTAACGAAGAAGTCCGACCAACGCGTTGGTGGGCGTCCTGGTGTTCTTTTAACAGCCCGCGGAATCCAGTCGGTGATGGCTCTCGTCCAGCGGGTGTCTGCGAAGCGCATTACGTGGCCGGCCCACCTAATTTTCGACAGCTTGGCCCACGCGACAGCGTCTCTGATCTTCGAGCGTCGGCGAAGCTCGGAACTCCGGAGGCCTTCTCTCGCTTGCGTGAGTCGTGTCACTCCGAGCATCGTCCTCTCGATTCCACGCTGCGCGACGCTGGTCGCGTGTTCATCCTGCTTTCTTATAGCCCAGGTCTCTGAGGCGTATGTTAGGGCAGGAAGAAGAGTGGAGCCGAATAGGTGGGTACGGAGTCGGACGTTCTTCGTCTTCTTCGCGACTTCTTCGACGCTCTTGAAAGCTCCCCAAGCCGCTCTTTTCCTCCTGCTCAGCTCTGGTGCTAGGTCGTTAGCCATGTTGACTTCGCGACCCAGATACACATAGCTGGAGCATTCGGAGATGTTCGTTCCGTTGAGCGAGAATGGGGCATCAGAAACCCATCCGTTCCTCATGAAACGTTCCCTTATGTGTAAAATTTGAGTCCTTCTGGGTACGAGTCCTAAACTTTGCAGGTTTTCAGAAGGCAATTTTTTGGCCCTTTAAACAGTCCAGACCTAACAACTAGTAGTGCAGTAGTAGTGACCTAGCAGTGCAGACCTAAGAAGTAGCTAGTAAACGACCAACACTGTTATGCTGTCGAGTTGTTGAGTTTTTTTTACATCATTTCTGAATTCACGGTTCGTAATTGGTGCATAGCAGCGCTTGCTATCTACTTCTGGTTAATTTTGGAACACCCTGTAAAATAAACAAACTTCACGACGGCTCTATGAAATCACTGCGAAAGTCGAATGTGAGAGCAACAGAATTCTGGGATAACTATTTGTCATTAGTTAAAGCAGAATGGATCTTTTGCTGGATACGGTTTGCTTCACAAAGATAAGAAAACTCAAATAATGGTTCAAGGATAAAGACCTTCAAATAAAGATAAGGATAAAGGACAAAGGATAAGAGACGGCATACGTCAATCTCTATTCGGAATGCGCCACGCATCTCGCTTCTACGGAACGCCGTGAAAGCAACTTGCATGATTATTTGACCTGAATAAACAATTGCGAAACGGCGAAAAATGAGTTCCTTCCAGACCGGTCTGATACCAATCCGTCAACCTCGGAATGACTGAAGACTTGGCTGGTCTGAGCAAAAAATCCGAACCAAGATCCTGGAAAAGGGTGTAGGCGGTATCAGGCGCCTCCTCTGAGCGGGCTTACACCAAGCTACTTACTCGAATAAGTTCGACAAAATCGTTGTATAATTTAGAAATACAGCTCAGATGAGCGAACAACTAAACATTTATTTGTCCATTTACGCGCTAAGGGTTCAGGTTACTGCCTTCTTTCAAAGGATTCTATTCGCTAAACGAGAATAACTGCTCCTGCACCTGGACTGATATGCACGCTATATCGGCGAAGGTCACTGGAGCTCTTTAAAGCAAAACGTTGAGGAGAATCAGGCACAATTACGGTAAGAGCAACACTGGCAAAGGTGCTCGTTCGATAGTGCAGCCTCGCGTGTTCCTCGAAGCGAAGGACTCGTGCCGGTCGATTCCTTCAGAGGATGTGAGGGGCGAACGCGTGTTGCACACCGATGCGCAATGCGAGAATTCGCTTAATAACCGACGGGGAAGGGGGGGGGGGGAGTCAAGCCAGCTCAATCCGAGACGAGGTGGCCGCCCTGTCATTGCGTCCAGCCGGAACATGAGAGGATCGCGACGTGGCGGGCTCGAGGCGAAGTCCGCCCTCACCGAACCAAGTGCTCTTAGCACGTCTCCACCAGGCTCTTGTCCTTAAGCTCAGCCTCAAGAGCTCGTAACTCTGTCCATTGTTATGCTATTTGGAAAGCCGAAAAGCACTCTCCCACATGTTTCCAAGAACACGAAATGGCTATCTCTCAAACTTTACGGCTACGACGCAGTTCGAGCCCACAAAACATAGAGCCGATTGTTCTGTTGTTGTTCTCCATGGAAAAACGCTCTTCTCCAGCAACCTTTATACAAAAAACAAGAACACAAAATAAGTAACTATCAGCACAAATAATCAGCATCTATTTCATTCATAGTTATTGCTCGGTAAGATGCGCGAGGTACATATGAGCACTCTTGTGATGAAATGCTAAAGCAAACATTTCCCTTGCATTCTCACAGGCTGATTTTTTGATTCCAGTCCCGCCTAGGCCAGTTAAGTCGTCCACTCCACTAGAGTAGGTGAACTGGCACCAATGTCCAAGCAAAATACGCATTCAAAATTGCCTCCACCATATCTCTTACAAGTTGTTAGAAGTAGAATACGTGACACCTACCAAGAGGGTGTATGTGTTATATATCTGTAAAGACTGCATTTCTTACATGGAGATGTTCAGCAACTATGATGAATTGTGAAGTATACATAGTTTTGTACTGACCGACTTTTCAGGAAAAATCTCTTACCATTAGTTCTCTCCTTCGGAAAATCGGTTTGCTCCACAACAACATAGCTGAATAACCATCTCAAACGAATACTATTAGGTTGTTGCAGAAGTTCTCGCCATTTTCTCTCCAAGACCCCATATTTTTTAGTTTTACAAAAAGCGAAACACGGAAAGAGACGAAGAATCCGCCATCATGTTTCATCACTCTTCTCCATCCTTCAGGCAGACTCTCGATCCTGTCAGGGTAGAACCTGCATCGATTCCGAAAAGCTGGTCGGCCAGGGTTCTATGTCATCCTCGTCATCGGACGTTTTTCCTTGCATGGCATTAGAGAGAGAGAAAAAAAGGAGGCAGTCTGTTAGGGCAATATCTGGGCTCTATGTGCGTTGGGTGAGACACTACTTCCCGCCCAAGGTCGAGAAGCTTTTGGCGATTCATTCATGCAATGTGTGGTCGAGCATTGTCGGGCAGGGGTCGGAAATCGGAAAGAATCGGATGATTCAGACACTTTTCTGCGATCTTGGTGGCCAGTCTATCCAGCTGCTGACAGTACAAGTTCACTGTTAGAGTTTCGTTACGAGCCAGCAGTTCGTACTAGATGACACCTTTGTAATCCCACCAAACAGAAAGCACGATCTTCAACGGGTGACGACCCTCCCTTGGCGGTGGCTCAGGCTGCTCACCCTTGTCAACCCAGTGTCTGTTCCTCTACAGGCACCACTGCTCATCCCCTGTGATGATGAACTTCAGCCAACTCTTCCTGTGGGCCTGCACGAGAGCAATTGAGTGGCCACCTCAGAACGTCGCTGGTGGTGAAAGCTCCATTTTTCTAGAAGGAGTTAAGCGCGAGTGAATAGCTAGCATTAATAGCAAACTTATGCATAACTGATCTCTTTATGCGAACAAAAGATAGGTTGCTATAAGGTAGCGTTAGTGAGAGAAGAGCGCATTCAAAAAATGGCGGAAACCTTCGCAACAACAAAAATACTATCAACTTCAAGTTCGCGGAAAGTCGAACGTGGTGACATCTGAACTTTGGCAGTAAACCCCTGATTTGCCATCACTTCCACACCTTCGAATGCGAGTTAACCCCTACTGAACTGCAGAAGTTCTTGGTATTCATTTTATTCCCTCGCAGACCGGAGTCACTGCAAAGAGTGCGGCAAAACATTCGCTTGATCTTAAAAAATTCGGGGAAAACCTGAAGTTTTTAGACAAATGCAATTTGTACATGTGATTGCGAGTCATGGTACAGAGCAAGGTGATGACATCCAACGAACGATACCGCGAATAGTAGAGCTTGTTCTTAGAAAATTGGGAGAATTTTTCGGTGTTACACTTGTGGAGGCTCTTTGCCACCCGTTTTGAAGACTCAGTGGTTTTACCTGAGAAGGTTATAATTGAGGGCCAACCATTAGCGACTTCCGCAACAGCTTCGTGCTGAATTATTCATTCCAACTCCTTGCTCCAAGCGGCCTCCTGAGCCTTGGCCCTCGACGAGAGAATTTCCATTTGACTTCCGAAAATAACACTTCCTAGTCACAGGTTTCAGGCGTTCATCAACTTAAGGTAAGGGGTTCAAAGCCAAGTAGCAGTGTCTGCGCTGACGGAGTCTTATTCTTGGCCCACATTCTAGAATGTCTGGTGAACTGTGAGTGGCCTGCGTGACTAGCTCGCGAGCAGCAACCATATGCATTTTACTGCCCCAATAATACGTAGTAATAAAATTGAGGGTCTTTTCGACGAGAGAGCGTGCAACTTCTCTTTCTATTTTTTAGAATGAAGTGGCACTTTATGGTATACTGCGAAGAAGGTAACGCTTCTTAGTCACGAGCTTAACGCGGTCATCAACAGGTACAATTTTCTTTTGGGAGCAACATAACAATTCGTGTGCTCCCTTCCCTTGTTACATTTACGAGTAAAAATAAGTTCGTTCAGGACAGGAGCGAGGTACGTTCGCGGGTGAGCGGGTGCTGGCATTAATTGACAAACGGCACTCGAAGACAATGAGTTCGTCGAGGCGCGACTTTCATCGGAAACGACCCCATCCGGAGCGACCACTGATCGTTGAGTCTCGTCTTCAACTCATTGCTAACTCTTCAGCGCGACTGTAAGTATCCGCTGCTCTAATGCTTAGATGTTTCCATTCCCATATCATTTCTCTTTGCCTCGACGGATTTATACAATTGGGAAGAGTTTATCACGCTAGTAAGAATGCCAGTCCTGAGACGAGTGTTTTAATTGGATGGCTAAGCGTACTAAGAAGTGAAGGTACTAAGGTGCCATCTGAAATAACCTGATGCGTGTTTGATCCAATGCGTATAACACCTCGGCCAGCCGGTGGATGAATCAGTGCTCTGCCCTTCAATTCGGGAGACCTCAATTCGCGGTGCCGTCGACGGCAAACTGTGCAACTAATCGTCACTCTGCTTTCAGAATTTGACAGGAAGAAAATAGCAGCTGTAGTCAATTTTAGAAGCTGGATCTGAGGGTTTATTACTCAAAAACAGGGACAGATTCTTGTTTTGAATAGACGCAAACTCAAGGAACAACTCTTGTGCTCGTTACCACGTGTGATTCCAATGCCTCATAAACAAACAAACAGATAAACAGATGGCACGAGCACTGGGGTGATCCACCAGCAATTTAGAAGGAAGATGTAAAAATCGAAGTGTACGTCTTGGACTGTTACAAGAAAGGAAATCGCCTTAGCACTTTCTGACTCCTTCCCAGGCTTTAATGCTGTTGGAAGCCTGCTCACACCTTCTGTAATGGAAAAGGAACTATGTAGCCTTGTAACCAATTTTTGCTGCAACCCTTGCGAAGACCACGCAATGTTCTGCCCCAGCACTCCTATTCTGAATTTGCTCAAGAGCCCAGTTGTTGCGCCGTGGTGAGGGGAAGCGGGGACGCAGGAGATGGAAGGAAATGCCTCGAAGGCTTTTGGTTTCGACAAACTAAGACTGCGCCAATTCGCCGCATGATCCCCAACCATAAGTTTCCTCGAGAGACCACTGGTTGCTTCATTGTGAAAAAACAGCTTTCGAACGAGCTCTGGGAAGAGGGTTTAAGAGAGTGAAGCTCCTGGCGCCTCGAAGTTGGTCTCTCTGATATAGAAGTGAACCAAAACAAATCATACTAGCCCCACTGTGTATTCGTCACCCATGTTTACGTTTCGTGTCCAGTTTACTGCAAATGGTTGGTGTGGCACAATCACACGAACACGAGCACATTACTATAGCAAGGCCCATCTGTGAAACTCTTACTTGTTTATCTATTTAAGTACATCTAAGCGATGTACTGTAAGACTGTAAAACAATGAACTGAACAGAAACGAGTTATGTGACTAAGTTACTAGCCAAGAAAAAAATCAAGAAAAAGCATAAAGTGTAAATTCTTGTGTGTATTAACTCACGACAAATAGAAAAGTCTTTTCAGTTGCTCACGTCTAAGCCATATATTTAGGTAGACTGATACAAAAGTTCTCCATTTCTCGCGTCAAGGAGAGAAGGTCGCATAAATCCAGAAGAGAACGCCAGAACGACCGAATGCCATTCTGTCTGCGATCACCAGGCAAAAAGTGGACTCCTCCTACGTGAGAACACAAGCTGTACTGGTTACAAGTCAACAGTTCAGTTGTTCCACCGCTCTCTCACCATTCCCTTTGGAAAGGAAGTGCAGCAGTGCTACACCGTCCCACCGAAGGTGCACACGGCAGCGTTTCGGTGGATAGTGAATCGTTTGACTGTGACGGAAGGGTGCCTTAAGCGTGCATCGGCGGTTCCTCTCAAATCTTTCTTCTGTTGTCGAGATCGTACCCTTCTCGAATTCTACCGCTGAAGCAGAGCTGTTGCTTACTGAGCTAAGCGGAGGCGGGGAAAAGATAGGGCTCTAAGTCAACCGGATGAAAACACCGTTCATGAAGAACGTCTACTACGAGGAAGAAGAAATTCAACTGAAAGGCTCTCTGCTCACTGAGACTTTATCTAAGGGTAAGCTGGATAGAAACCGAAGACCTGCATAGGCCGCTTTCGGACCATTCAAGGAGGCCGCAGGCCATCCCTTGGGCTCCCGACATTCGAGCATGCCTAATTCAGTAGACTGATTTCTAAGTAAATAAATCTTACAAACCTCCAGACAACAAGTGGTCAGGAAGCCAAGCTGTATTTTCAACAAGACACGCATGGCCCCATATTGCTATGTCGACAAGGCATAGTTGACGAAGTGCAGCTGGATCATCCATCATTCACCGTATCTCCAGGCCCGGCTCCTTCGACCACCACTATTTCGCAAACATTCAACGCCATCTAATAAGCCCTATCTCACCTTACAATTCGCAAACATCGAGGTCGAGACTGGAAGCTGACCATGCTAACGGTACCCCTAACTCTAGTGATTCGCTGTTGTCGTCTAAGTCTGGCCACATAAGATATTACGCCTCTCAAATGGAGTTTGGACATTGGGCTTTTCTTCCAACGTAGTTACAGCGCTTGGACGCTTTTATTTCCCACCGAGAAATAATCGAGCTGTCCCAGAATGATGTCAAGAATGCCGTCGACGGCTTTAGTGTACTAAAGCCCGAACTAGCAAGAGTGAGAAGTCTTCCCACAAAACTTTTCGGGATACGTAAAATTGTGCTACAATTATCTATAGAAATGCGACAAATTTTGGATACGGTTGTGATCGTCTAGGAGCAGCAACGGCTGCACTTTTGGTTCAATCTCATACCATGTTGACAGAGATTTCTGCATTTGGAAAGGCCAGTGCCAACATAGCAGCGGTATTGTATTCGAGCAAACAGCGCTAGAGGAATCGATTTGCTCTAAAAGCAATGTACCGCGGTTGGATTCCCAGCCAAACCACAATAGAGAGCAGAAGCAAACGTCTTGCAAGAGCAGTGACACGGTTGACACCAACATTCACACGTGCCCCCAGAGGCAGCATAAGCAGTTGCATTTAAAACTCGGCTTTTCCTCAAGAACGCCAAGCACATGTCTCTTTGGCTAACCGTCCTCGCTAATGTGAACCTCACATATGTATGTATTTGGTCCCCACTGGATATAGAATTTGTTAGCTTCACAGTTCTTGCTTCAAAAACTGCATTCAGCAGCTACCATTTATGGAATTTACATGCACATTAAGCGGAAAGCAAGAACAGTCGCCGTACGCCCATTAGTTAAGGTTCCCTCTCTGTGTAGACAAGGAATGTAATTAGTTACGACCAAAGCAAAATGTCGAAAGAGCTAACAATTAGATAACCTTTTAAATATTTTTAGCTCCTAACAATCTCTGACGTGCACAGCCTACAGAATTTTCCAAATTATTACGAGGAATTTTTAGACGGAACATTTAACGTTTTCTATTAGCACTACATATTTCTAACACTTTTCTAGTAGTCGTTGGGAGGCGAAGTGCTCGATGAAAGACACCGCGTCCAGCCTAAGCCAGCACTTACTAGAAGCATATATAGATAAGGCTGAGAAATAAATGTCACAGAGCTTGACCTATAAGAAACTGTCGCGTTCAGTACTTTCCAAGTTCATTGAAGTATTGAAGACAAAGAGGTCGTGTCCTTACGTCTTATCAGTACACATTCAAATGGAGCCGAATGAAGGTGGAGCGCTAAAGATCTGCTTTACGTAGAAATCCACTCCGTGCCTCAGGAAAAACCGGCGGTGGACTGGAGGATGAAACCTTTCCTAAAATTGGGGGATGAGCGAACGCCTCTTCTGTTTGTGCCAGACAGGCTGATGACATGGATCTGCCTTCAACACACCCATAATCCCGCTTTTGATTAGACCGCAAACGCTATGAACGTCAATATTTTCACGTGCGGGTTTAAATTGCCCCTAATGAGCTGATCTTGGAAACCGCAATGAAGGTCCGTTAGTTGGGATAACAAAGAAAAACTCGCTCCCAAAGTGTGATTATTCGCGGTAAAGCAATGATTCTGAACAGAGCAGTTAGTTGTATGGAAAGTATCCCGCCACTTGTGCATTTTTTTTAAATTTATTTCTCTCGTTCCATACATATATCAACCAACAGGCATATGCACCATTATTATATACAACATATGGCCACTTGCCAGGTAATCTGTAAAGCCCGCTTCTATAGAATTCCTAGATTTCGACGAAAAAACTCAGCGAGGCACTTTTCAAGTTGCTCCATGACGTCAAATTGTCTCTCCTGCAAATGGCTCGACAAGGAAATAAGCAGGTGGTATTCCGCTGAAGCAAGGTTCGTGAACACGGTGGGTGGTCTAGAACATGCCATCTGAAACAATGGAGTTTTTTCTTAGTCTCCCTCGCAACGTAAGGACGCGGACTGTCGTGAAGGAAGAGAATCTTGTGTTGTTTCTCACGAAGAGTTCTCGAGCCGAGAAAAATTCCATTTCTAAGTCAAGAATTTCATGAACGCATCCTGGCGCACCTGCAGCTGGTGGCCGCTAAGTTCATACGGTATCCATGCACCATATCCATATGTCCTCCCAAGACCACCCAGGTGTTGAGTTACGGCGGTATGACTGCTCTCGAGTTCCTCAGCCAGTTCACGGGTGTAACGCTGACGATCTTCTTGAACGAGCTCAAATAGCTCATCCACTGCAACTGGCCTTCCAGACCGTGGTTGGTCCTCAAAATAAAAGTCTCCGTTCTGGAACTTCCAGAACCATACTTTCGCTGTGTCGTAGGAGGCAGTGACTCCTTGCTTTTTGAGCCCGTAAAACAGAAGCAGTCGAACTTGCCTGCAGCCGAGAGCAACTTTCTCTACCATAGTCGTAACCGAAATATGACGACAGTAACGTTAAATGTAGGTTTTAGACCAGCCTATATATTCGTTACTAGGGGAAGGTTCTAGAGCAGTTTTCATAAATTTGACGGAACACCAAAATAAGTGGAGGAAGCATTCCTTAAAAGGGTAATGGATAAAGAACGGCGTTACTCAATCCCTTTCGGGATGCTCCACGTTCTAATTCCACGGAATGTCGAGGACTCGATTGGCCATACAATGACTTGCGGTGGCCAACCGATGAACAAGTCAGCGCTTTGTCCTTCCCAGACAAGTCTGGTACCAATTCACCGACCCCGAAGGGTTGGAAGGCTTGGTTAGCTTGGGCGGGAAATCCGATCGAGGAACCTGGGATAGGATGCAGGCGACAGCCGGCGCCTCCTCCGACTACGCTACACACACCCGAGCTTTGCTTGCAACCTAATAAATCAAGTCCTAGCGAGCTTTAATCCATAGTCATACTGCATAGGAAAATGAAAAAAGAGCGATTACAATAAAGAAGCACTAGTTTAGCTCTTGTTTTTTCTATGATATTTCTGTTCCACATCCACATTGCAGCTGTAGTAACCCTATCCCGTACATTTGAAACAGAATTTTGGTGGCGATTGCAGTAAATTTAAAAGAGATACAAAGTCATAGACATAGGCTGAAAACGCACCGAGTGTGAAGACCTAGCTATCGGTCATTGGGAGGTTTCGTGAAGAGTTGCAGCAGTGTGAGAAGCAGGAGCAATAGGACGATGTTTAAGTTTGAAGCTTCACTTTTTTTGAGCTTAGTATATGAGCTCAAAAACAAATCGGTTTATCGAGCAATTTACCAACAATGAGAACCCTCGCAGAATCAATTTCAGAAAAATTGCAGCAATAGGAAACTTGAAAAATTCAAAAAAAAATCTTCTTGGATTCAGCCAATGCGCCAAGCTCTCAACTATTACAGTTCTCCGCACTCAAGAGATTACATGAAGGTAGAAATTACTAAGTACACCCTCATCGGGCACGAAACTCTTCATCGGAATCATGCGCTTGACGTGCGAAAGAACAATGGCTCATAAGCGAGCGCAACGATGTGAGAGTCTGCGTTTTTCATAAAAGTAGCCAACCAAATATAAAGCCTTAGCATTTTAGTTAAAGTCAGAATGAGGAATTTCGATTGTTGTCTTAAACTTCAGTCTTGGAAAATGCCTCTAATGATGAGGAACGTTGCTTGTTTTCCTTGTAAATTGTTTTTTTTTCTCAGTGGTTCTTCCTTATTTGTGCAATGCCTTCCTAGCGCATGAGTAAAACAAAATAGAATAAAGAAAGAAATTCGCTTTTGGGCGCTTTTGCCCCTGTTCGGCAATGTCTAATTCCATTGCGAAAACAAGGAAGCCTGATAAAAGCAGCAGATAGTTGAGCCTTGCTGAATCGTGTGAAGAATCACTTGAACACTCTGCTTGTTTATCTAGAAAAGATAGAGCAACCAAACGTAGATCATGACACAAGACAGCTGTTGCACATCCGGGCTGTACTAGCAAGGTAAATTCCATGTCTTTCATTTGAGTCTTCTTTTAACTACATCCTCAACTGAGGATACTGATAAGGATAAAGGACGGCGTTACTCAATCCCTTCTGAGATGTACCACGCATTCTACTTCTACGGGAGGCGACTTGAATGCGTATTTGGTCAGAAAATGACTTGCGAGTGCCAGCCAAAGAACAATTCACGCTTTATCCTTTCCAGACAAGTCTGGTACCAATTTGCCGACCCCAGAGGGATGGCAAGGCTTGGTTAGCCTGGTATCGGGTCACACGGCAGCCGACATGTCTTCGTAATACGCCATACGCGCCCAACTGGTATACCATCCGTAATATTCTATTGTTATCTTTCTAATAACACTTATTACGTGGTTCTGCAGTCGGAAGCGGCAGCCGCCGCTGCACCCGACTCAGATTCTTGGTTCGGTTTTCCGCCCAGGTCATCGAAGCCATCCATCACTTCGGGCCGATAAATTGGTAGTACTTATTGGGAAAGATTAAAACACTTAGTTGTTTATCGGCTGGCCACCGCAGGAAATTGTGTGGGTCTAATACGCACTCTCTCCATCTTATCCCCTGAAAGTAGAAGGCGTGGCGAACCAAAATGGGCAATGATTAGCGCCGTCCTTCATCCTTTATTTTCTGCTGTTCAGCACTATCTAACTGAACAGTAAAAGGGTAAAGGATGGAGTCAACAAATCACTATTTGAGACACGTAACGCATCATACACGTGTTGTTGATTACGCTCACTATAAGGTTACTACGATACCGTATGGTTACTAGCTTTGTTCTTGACATTGATACTGTGTACTACTGCAAGTTCGGTTTGATTACCTCAGTTACTATGGAAGCAGCCTCGCGTGGAAGCGTAATGAAGGCCTGTGTATGACCGGAATTAAGACCGGACTGGTAGGTGCCTCCTTCTGTCTAGATGCTGGAAAGTGGTTTTCTTACTCCATCGGAATCAAAGTAGAGTTATAGTTTATAACTCTACAGCTCGCCAAACCGATCATTGTATCCAGTAATACAATAAATCTACTTACTTAAACTCCTTTCAGTTAATTTATATAATACTTCTTAGTCTCAATATACGTTTTTTGCGGTTGCTGCCTCCTTACACTTAGGCCTTTGAATAGCTGCAAAACGCTAGGTCTTATCAATGTTGCAGTGCATGCTGATATCATGCTTCATTCACTTCGCTTCACCAGTGTTTTTTATGCCGCACGTTGTGAAAATAAAAATAAATAAATAAATAAATAATCTTCAAAAACTAGTAGAGAACATTATAAAGGGATCACACATGGATAGTACCTAACGAGAGCTTCCCCAACAAGACAAGCACGGTATGATTGCCAGTGGCGTATTTCTAATCGACGAAGGTTAGCGTGGTCCAAATCCTAAAAGAGTCTAAAAAAAATGTTGAAAAGACACTGACCACAACACTGAACCCTACCGAGGCCAGAATGCACTCCACTGCCAAAATTGATAGAAATGCAAAAACCCCACTCACGGAACCACTCCTTTAACCATCCCTCTGCAAGTCCACCGTTGTAAATCACTACGGTGCTTCCCAGATAGCGCCCTACCATACTATGTATTTCGCTTTGAGAATCTGCACCGTCACCTCGCTGACCTTCCTCGTCTGTGTCCTTCTCTAATAAGTATGATTCAGATTCATTGAACCCAGAGAGAAGGAAGAGAAGAAGAGGAGAGCTTCCCAGAAGCTGAATTCGCGTTCCTCTTTAAGCAGCGTGCTTCGCGCAACGCCCAATTTTCTTCGCGGTTGCCGACTCTTGCAAACGCTTCATGTCTGGGCTTGGTGATTGGTTGCTCATACCTTCTTCGAAAAACTCTTTCAGTTAGAAACATAAGCTGTAAGACAACACACCATTCCTTCACACACACACACACACACACACACACACACACACACACACACACACACACACACACACACACACACACACACACACACATCTCCCTTTGACTTCACTGTTATAGAAGTAGTGCTTTGCCACAAATTACCCCAAGATATTGCACATGATTGCTTCTCTCTCGAAATAGAGCATCATGTACATAGGTGTTCTAAACTCTTCCATCCATACAACTGCAACGCATTGCAAAAATCTTTCCGACCGCAAAGCAATGTGCAGTGTTAATGTAACGTAAATGAACGCGGAGGATGCCGAATTCAGCAATATCCAGTTCCACAGGCACCAATTAGTATTTTATTACATTGTATCACGCTGGGCAATCTGGAGAAAGGAAAACAAGAAGGCAAAAAATCGAAGAGGAAATCCGATTCGGTGTTGACTGTTTCCATTATACATATGTGAAATCGCACGGCAAGAAATAGCGAGACAGGGGAAAACAAACTCGGGCGCTGGAGTGAAACTTTCAATTACGTCGCTAAGCATTGTTTACGCCCCAACATTGGTAAGTTTGTATGAAGAAACAAATAAAAAGCGAGGGGGGGGGGGGAATTACTCGTGTAAGCTCTCATTTTTTCGGTAGTTTCCATTCCCTGCAATAATTCCCTGATTTCGCTGCAAACGCAGGGCAGCGCTTTAGTTGTACTTCCTTCTTCTTTAATGAACTTTTTAGGGGTGACACCGAATCTGGTCATATTTAGACAAAATGGTAACTAGGCAAGGGTTAGACGAACTATTATCGCACATTGTCTTCATTGTCGTTGACTGCTTTCAGCATCACATCTCAGGTTGCTTTCCTAACGATGTTTCGTAACGGTCCACACTCTGGCGCCAGGCGCGACTCGAACCCGCACCTCCTTCTGGACGGGCGGGAATGCTGTACGCCATTACTCCACCCGTCACCGTTCGGTCGAACGCAACATCCACATCTCGGGAGACCGATCAGCGCTCATCCGTACATCGGCATGAACCGGCCGGTGGTGCAGCATAGAACTAGCAAAGCTGAATGTCTTGATAGAACTTGAATCAACTTGAATCAAGTTTGCTTTAATGAAATTCGCAGTTCAAAGTTCGCAATTAGTAATTCGTTTTGTAACCCTGTGGTCTTTCTGAGAGTGATGCGATCAGGTAAACGCAGTTTCTGTGTAGGCTTTGGGACTAGAATACTTCATGATCTCACGTTCAAAGAATTCTAGAAAAGCTCCAATTTGAGGGGAATATTTCGGTCGGAAATGTTAGAGTAGAAGGAGGCGATCGTGACAACTGTCACTGAATTGAATATAGTCGTGCGGAAGTCTTGCTATACTTCTTCAGATAATTACATCGAAAAAACGAAGTTTCAGCCGAGATTGCCGATATAATGTTGGTATCGACATAAACTGGTTTGAGAAACAGCAGGGGAAACCTGAACTTTCTGTCACTGGCAATCTTAAGTGACGCATTTTCGTCATTAAAGAAAAGCATAAGGACAAGTAAAGGCTCAGTACACACAGCACAGCCTTCAGGTAGGTGTGAGCTCCTCCAGCTTCAACCTTTTGAGCCTCTTCAGGAGTGTTTGATTTCTTTAGAAATTCCGCACATCAGCTTCGTATAATAGCCTCTTTTCAGTGACACACAACGACTGCATTCCATCGAACTTTTCAATGCAGGTTGGAAGAAACAACCGTGACTACCACTTCCAGATCGGTCCTTCCAAAATCTCCTTGAAGCGGGCAGTAAAACACGCAACAGCATGTTTACTTCAACATTTTATCAAGCACGCAGGATTTCATGGCACATACAATACCACAAACGCGACATTCTCTGTTGCTCGTTTTCATTTAGTCTGCCTGCGTTTACACAATTTGCCACAGATATAAAATGGCGGCCTTCCTGACGCTTGGAGCGATTCCCGCAAACAGTTTCAGTAAAAATTTTGACCTCTCAGCCCTTTGGGATAAGTACAAAGTCCCATAGATTTTACTAAAGGTAAAGAATTCTATGATCGCTTGAACAGAGCAAAAATGTGGGAAATCAAATAGAGACACCAACAGAAAACACGCCATGCATCCTGTATGAAAAAAATTGAAAAGTAAATAAAGGAATGCAAGGAATAGGAACAACAGAAGGTTCCAGTGTTTTTAACCCTTTTTGATTTCACCGAAAATGCAACTTTAAAGAACACCAGGGAAGAGTACCTGCGGTAAGAAGATAAATAAAAAAGCAAAGCCATATGTTTACAGTAACTTTGCAAAAGAATGGAGAAGAATGAATTAGATTGGCTTTCACAAAAATAATCTCCCGCTCCTCCCTTCCGTGTTCATCAGTAAGGTAGAGAAAGGAAGGTGGAGTTGCTGCAGACTAGACATTGGATCCGACACCGATTTTCGGGATAATCGGATGATTCGGATAGGCCATTTTTCAAACGCCCGGATCTTCGGATGATTCAGATGAGGGCAATTTTAGAGAACACGGATCTTCGGATGATTCAGATGACGCGTTTTTCGGCCGAACCGGATTTCGGATTTCCGACTCGGATACAACCGGATAATTGATACAATAGAGGCACGCAACCTCTTAAAAACGGAACATCTCAGTAACTCCGCGTTTATTTCATTGACCTCGCCTTGAATAATCTTGGTTATATGCCCTGGTAGCAAGGCACACGAATGCCCAGTTACATCATAACTGACCCAGCTCACTTCACCAATGGAGTGAATACACCAGTGCTACGTAAAAGATGTACTTGGCTACTTTACGAGGAGAGCCCTCCCCAGAGCTACTTTGCGCTTCCAGAACAAATAAAAAACATCATTAAGACCCCAAAGAGCCAATACTCAATAGCGAGTTGGCAATTTACAGCGAAATCTTGTAAAGGACAATAATGAACGATTACGAAACGTCCTGCAAGAAATTTCTCGTGCTTTGAAAGGGAAGGGCTTAGCGTGTCTGAACGGAGAGAGCGAGTCATATATGAATAATTCCCACTTCTCAATTAGTATAAAAATGTGTTTCTTTTTTGCCAAGTAGATAAACCCGAGGAGTAGAGGATCCTTGAAGTTACAGTGGAATCGGCGCCTCACAAGTTCGGTGCTCTTGTACACCCGCGATGCTGCTGGCGGGAAGCGGCTCGTAGCACGGTAGATAGCGACGTTGCTCCATGAGAGGGACGTCGGGTGTTCGACTTCTTGCGCTGCTGCATTTTTGCATTTCAACTGATTGACTGATTTGAGAGACTCTGACAACTATACCACTTTAGATGTTTGCTGCGCAGTTTTTCCAGATGTATTCCGTGGAGAGCAACTTTGCTGCCACCTTATTACTATGTTTATTACTGGCCGGTTTTTTTAACCAAAAGGCAATTAGAAAGCTCTTCAACATAATGATATATAAAAGTTTAACATCAGTGGTACACAGACACAAAGTGCATGAAACAGAAGCAGTGGTGAAAATACGGACAGCGTATAAAGGCTGCAGCCTCCTCACAGTTTGCTCCTATACATGGACCAATGAGATCGGCTCCATAGACGAAAGCAAATTGAAGACGTACCCTTTCCTCCGAAACAAGAGTTCCACCCGAAAACGATGTCATATGCCCACTGCTTGTTAGCCTTTCCACGTCTATCAGTTCATCTTGCGTACCCCAACATTCTTCTTGTTTTTCCACCACTTCCGGCTGTTCGTCTTCGTCAAATTCAAGTTGACGTGCTTCGAAATCCTTGAGTATGCTGGCCATCCGTTCGGCCAGCTTGATTTCTTCCCTCGAAGGCCCCTTGTCTAAAGGTGGACCACGCTTCAGCGTTAGCTGTTGGATCACCACTCGAGCAACGACGGCATTGTTGATTTTAGGTTTTAAAGAACCTCCAACCTCTGATTTCCTGGTGACAGACAAAGAAAAGGGAAAGAGTGTATCGATGCCGTTTAGGTTATTTTGAGGGATCCACAGACTTTCTCTTTTTAACTACATGTGACGCCACATCCTGGTCTCCTTTAAAAATCCGAACAGGGTAGTTTTACCCGAGATCCTTGGCCGCTGTAGGGAAACAAACTGTGAGGGGCCTGTAGCCTTTATACGCTGCCCGTATTGTGCCCAGTTCTGCTTTATGCACTTTGTACCTGTGTATCACTAGGTAGAATATTTATGCATCATCATGTTGAGTACCACAGCATGCAGCTGGGAAATGGGAAGAAAACGTCTGAAAACTGTATAGACGTCAAAATCCCTCAAATCTCAACCAATAAGTTGAAAAGCAGGAAAGCAGCGCATGAGGATCGAACCCTGACCTTCCTCCCAGGAAGCACCGTCACTACCCATTGCGCTCTGAGCTGCTTGCCCTCAGAGGCATCGCGGGCGACCCTTGAACTACAAGACAACTCGTGAGGCGCCGATTCCACTGTAGCTTCAAGGATCCCCTACTGTTTGGTTTTAACGAATTGGCAAAAATGAAACACATTTTTATACTAATTGAGGGTTGGGGATTATTACTATTTAATAGGATGACTCGCTCTCCCCATTCAGACATACGCTTCAGACCCTTCCCTTGTGAGAGAATTCCCGCCAAATGATTGCAAAATCTGCCCGAAAAAGTAAGGTTATTAATGACGCAGATTAGGCAGCAAGGTGCGCTAACTTCCTATTATCCGATTTTATTCGAATCATTGCGTTTTTCAGAACCCCGGATCTTCGGATGATTCAGATGAGGGCAATTTTGAAAACCCCGGATCTTCGGATGATTCAGATGAGAGCAATTTTAGAATCTCCGGATCTTCGGATGATTCAGATATAGCCATTTTCGGTCGAGCCGGATTTCGGATAATCCGAAACCGGATCAATTCGGCCGGATATCCGAAAATGCATGATTCGGATCCCATGTCTACTGCAGACTAACCTAAACTCCTCCAGTTGGTTTAAGACGTGCAACGGAACGACTAGCGATTGAACATGAAAAAATTGAATAATAGATATATTATAAAATAAGCATAATAGGAAAACTTCCACAATTAGATAGAGCAACCTTGAAAGAAGAGGAGCACGAGAAACTTAGGCAGGGAGGTACAAAGACAGAATAGGTCCAGTGGCACGGAGAGCGTACAGTGGTTCGACGAGAATATTCGGCAGGGATGGGAGTAATAAAAAATGTAGGGGAATAGTATAGTAGAAAAGGAACACGAGCAGGGTGCTTTGCTCAGAAACAACATAGCCACCCAAAGAAAAAGTAGATCTCTACGCCGAACATCCAAACGCCATCAGGTGTAAGCTTATTGTACGTTTCCAAATGAAAGTCAAGGCGCTGAGGACAGGGGGAAAGAATCGGGAGTGTAGGCTCCGTTCCCAACTGAGGACAGATGGAGCCCTCTCATCGCGCACGACTGACGAGAGGAACGTTCCGTGGATACCACCGTCATCCCTCATTTGGCCCAGCAGGTCCACGTCAAGTGACGGGAGGCCGTGCTCTGCGGGCTATACAAGCCAATCGAAGTTATTTCTCCTCGCTCGTGTAAATCAACCATTAATGGGCGAGCGGGGTAATGATACAGCTGGTATGGAAACCCGAAGAAAACATCGTCGTGTTTGGCGACCGAGCAGGGAATGTGTCACGCAAGTGAGAGATTTACTGACTGACTTTCCATCTAATTCATGGGATACGGAGAGCATGAAGAGTCATTTACATTGCGAAGCTACCTATAGCGGTTCTTGAAGTACTTTAGGGTGAAACACTATAATCAAAATACGAGCTTCTGAAAGAAAGAAAGAAGAAGGTGATGACGACGATGATGGTGATCAGGGATGTGCGTAAATTTTCTTGGAAAAACCGGAAGGAAAGAGGGAAAGGAAACGCTCAAAAATGGCCGGAAACCGGAATACGAAATACGGAAACGGAAATGACACATGCTCGCCATTTTTCTCAAAAATTGTATCTGAAACGGCGTCAGAAGCGGCTTCTATTGTACCTTTTCTTGTTTATAACTTTGCGAGCAGCAGAATCTTCCACAGATTGGTGCTCATCCTCATCATAACATAACATAACAAAGCATGAATTCATAATGTTGCTATGATATCCTTTTAGCTATGACTGAGCAATAAACGAAAACAAATTCAGAGACTTATTTCACTATTTCTAACTATTTCAGCATACAGTCTTTCTATATCTAGTTTCTGCGACGGGTTTTTCGCTGACTTTTTTGATGCTGATATTTATCGAACGGTAGACTTAACCGACTTAATCACTTGAGGTTACTTACAGGTCCGCATAAAAAACTGACTTGGTTAAAGTCTAAAAATGGAGTATCCACCTAGGTCATTTTCCGATCAGGAAGGAGATTCCTCTCAACACTTTTAGAAACCAGTGGTAACATGAAGACTGCGCAGATATCTGCATATTCAACATTAGCAGTTACATTGTAATCACCAAAGCTAGTGCTCAGAATTTATTCTGGGATCTAAGATGATAACAAGATGACTGATTAGTCATGGTGGGTCCACACCTCCACAGGAATATTCAGTCTGTGCCAGCCTAGAAATCCTACGCCCAAGATGACACAGCTGGACAGTTCCTAGATGGTTCTCGAAGCAATAGTTTTGTGTCAGAATTCAATAAGTTACTATAGTCAAGCAAAATAATAGCTCTTGGTAGATATTCGCGATGCTTCATCAAAAAATGTGATGCATAACTCTATATGGATGAATACCACACCTAACGAAATTAAAATTGAAATATGCACCTTTGATTAGGAACACTGATGTAATCTTGAAGCAGACAACAGCATGCCACAACCTTCACTGAACCCTTTTTTCATGATATTGCGCTCTATGCTTACTAAGTTTTGTAGCCATTTGTAACTAGTGGATCAAGAATTTTATGATCATTCAAATGTTGGGTGCATTTTCTTAGCATACAGTGCATACTATACTTCGGACCGAATCAAATAATTTCGAATGAATATTCGAATAAATTCGAATATTCGAATATTCATTATTCAAATATTCGGTGAGGTCCAAAATTCGAATATATTCATTATTCGAATATTCGATGAGGCCAAAAATTCGAAAATATTCATTATTCGAATATTCGCTGAGGCCCAAAATTCGAATATATTCGTTATTCGACTATTCGACGTGCCCCAAAATTCGAATATATTCGAATATATTCGACGCTACTGAGATAGACTACTGGGTGTCAGTTTTTGCGCCTTCTGGATATAACTCGCCTAAAGTCAAGTATATGAAAAATCAAGGATATATTTGAGCTCAGCAGCTTGAGCTCTATCGTTTGATATACATATTTCATATGTAGCCATGAAATTATTCGAAATTGGAAACATGTTTAATTACCTAAGCTTGAAGGCCGACCTACGATGGACTTGAGAAACATGAATGATGCGGCCAAGGTCGACCTCTGTCGAAAGAACTTCATTGTCGGTTTGTTTGGTCTACCGTTGGTGTGGCTTAGGAACACAATCTGGTTCTTTGGTTGAGGCTTTCTTCGACCGCAATCAATGGCCACCAATACCAATCGGAAGTATGTCACGCTGAGTGCCATAGGAGCGATCTTTTGGTTAATAGTAATATGTTTCTGGGAGACCATCTTCCAGTCGTACCGTTCGAAAAGTGTCGCATGGGCGGACTACTTGGCATTCATCTTCTCAGTTGGAAGGCTATAGGCTGGCTGCGATCTCACCCCAAATTGCCACAGCATCATTCATCCTTCTCAAACTCCTTTTCTGTGATTCACTTGTAGGAGACCTTATTTCTCAGCTAAACGACGAGGTGTTTCCTCACTCAATTGTTGTTTTTTCTTGTCCGGGTTTGTAACATAAAACATCATATACATATTAACATAATGCCGAGTTAGCCTAGTGGTTAATAGGGTAGTTTCATGCACAAACGGTCACAGGTTCGACTCCTGGCTCCGGCACGCCATGCCCTGCAAAAATTGCAAAAATGGCAACGGTTCCAGCTCAGGCTCAGGTTTACAGACCGGCTGATGGAGAAACCTCGTCACAAAACCATGATCACAAGTCGCAATAGAATCAGTGTAAAGGCTAGGACGTCACCCGGAAGTGGCGCACAGAACCCCCGCCCGAGTTCCGTGGTCAGTATGCGAGGGCTACCGAGGGCCGAACGACCTCGGCTAAAGAAGCTAGTTCGACTGGGGACTCTGAATGTGGGAACGCTGACCGGAAGATCTAAGGAAGTGACTGACCTGATGAAGCGCAGAAGGACACAAGTCCTGTGTCTGCAGGAAACGCGATGGAAAGGGGCGAAAGCAAGGGACATCGGAGAAGGGGTCAAGCTGCACTACAACGGAGAGGACACCAACCGGAACGGGGTAGGGATAGCTGTCGCAGAGTCCCTCAAGGATTCAGTAGCGGCTGTCCAAAGAATAAACGACCGCATCATGTCACAGCGGCTGGACACGAAGGAGGGTTACTGGACCATCATGTCTGTCTACGCTCCGCAGACCGGATGCTCCGAGCACGACAAGGATGACTTCTATCTCTCGCTCGAGGAAGCCATAAGCTTCGTACCAGAAGGCGACTACCTCTCCATAGCAGGGGACATGAACGGGCATGTGGGGAGTGGCAGAAGAGGAGTGGAAAGGGTTCATGGAGGTAAAGGGATCGGCCTGATAAACCCGAATGGAGAACGAATTCTGGATCTGGCTATCGCCCACGACCTGGCTGTGTGTAGCACCTTCTTCGCGAAGAGGGAGAGCCAGAAGGTGACCTATGCTAGCGGAGGAAGAAGGACGGAAGTCGACCACATCCTGGTTCGAAGGGCTGCCCTGAAAACAGTCCGGGATGTGAAGGTCATTCCGGGAGAAGACGTGGCATCACAGCATAGACCCTTGGTAGCCGACCTTAGCATAACTCTACCCAGCAGGCCCAAAGTGAGGACGGAACCCAGGATCCGATGGTGGAGACTGCGGGGTTCAGAGCGGAACGAGCTGCGAAGGGCAGTGCTCGAAGCAGGCCTTCCAGATCCAGCTGGTCCCGTGAATGAGACCTGGAGGAGGGTAGCCCATACAATCCTGAGATGTGCAAAGGAAACCCTGGGAGAAACAAAGGGCGGAACCAGAGGGGATAAATCGGCATGGTCCTGGAACGAAGAGGTGCAGTCTGCGGTGAAGAGGAAGAAGGAGGCCTACAAGCTGTGTCAGAAGACGAGGGCACCCGAGTATCTCGCAGCCTACAGGAAGCTGAAGAAGCTGGCAAAAACAGCTGTAGCGAAGGCAAAGAACGCGGAAATGGATGTCCTGTACGAGAAACTAGACGGGCCAGAGGGAGAGAAGTTCGCCATCCGCCTGGCCAAGGCGCGTCATAGAGCTAGCCTCGACATTCGAGTAGTGAAGACTGTGAAGAGTGCTGACGGTAGGGTGTTACGGAAGCAGGTCGAGGTCAGAGAGAGATGGGAGGAGTACTTCAAGGAACTCTTGAATGAGAAGTTCCCTCGTCGGGATGCTGAGGAAGAACAACCAACGGAAGGACCCATCCCACCCTGGCCGCAAGAAGAGGTTCGCAAGGCCATAGGGAAGATGAAACTCGGAAAGGCAGCAGGGCCTGACGGTGTGCCAATAGAGGCTTGGAAGTGCTCGGGGACCTCGGAATCAACTGGCTGACGCAGTTCCTCAACAGGATCACGAAAGAAGGTAAGATGCCGGATGACTGGAGGAACAGCACCATAGTCCCCATCTTCAAGCAGAAGGGAGACGCTTCCGAATGCTCCAACTACCGAGGGATCAAACTGATCTCACACACGATGAAGATCTACGAACGACTGGTCGACTCAAGGCTGAGGGAGATGGTACCCATCTCCCAGGTGCAGTGGGGCTTCATGCCTGAGAGGTCCACCACAGACGCCATCTTCATCGCTCGTCAGGTGATGGAGAAATATCGGGAGAAACGAAAACCCTGCTACCTGGCATTCCTGGACCTGAAGAAGGCCTACGACAGACTAGCTCGGGCCGTAATCTGGAATGCCCTTCCAGGGAGGGGTGTCCCGGAACGTCTGATCACGGTCATAAGGGACATGTACGAGGGCTCGAAAGCGGCGATACGAACTCCACACGGGGTGACAAGGAAAGTGGACATTACAGTGGGGGTACACCAAGGGTCGGCTCTGAGCCCGTTCCTCTTCCTGCTGACGCTTGACTCTATAGAGAACCACCTTGAGGAAGGCCCTCTCAGAACGATCCTCTACGCGGACGACATCGCTCGCCCTAGTAACCGACAACCAGGAGGAGCTGGAGGAGAAGGTGCAGCTGTGGTAGAGAGCCCTCGCAGAGAACGGCCTACGGCTGAACGTGAAGAAGACGAAGTTCATCAGCTCTGAGCAGTGCGCTGGATCGATCCTAGACTGCCAAGGGGAAACGGACGAGAAGGTGGAAGAATTCCGCTACCTCGGAAGTAACCTATCCGAGGAAGGAAGTGTGGACCAAGCGGTCAGGGGACGGATAAACGAAACCCTGGGTAAGGCGTAGGAGCGGCAACTGCACGCGGCGGAGATGAGGATGCTGAGGTGGGCATGTGGATAGACCCGTCGGGACAGGGTGCGAAACGAGGATGTTAGGGCAGTGATGAAGACAGCCCCGATCCAGCTGAAGATGAGAGAGCAGCGCCTGAGGTGGTATGGACACGTCCTCAGAAGACCAGAGGATCACCCCACAAGATTGGCCCTAGATTTCGAGGCACCCGGTGAGCGTCTGAGAGGAGCCCCAAGGAAAAGATGGAAGGACGTCATCAAGAGAGATCTCGCCGAAGTCGGCGCCACAGCAGATGACGCCCTTGATAGGATGAGGTGGCGACAGATCACAAGAACAGCGGA
This sequence comes from Heligmosomoides polygyrus polygyrus, assembly GCA_947396885.1. Classification (NCBI taxonomy): domain Eukaryota; kingdom Metazoa; phylum Nematoda; class Chromadorea; order Rhabditida; family Heligmosomidae; genus Heligmosomoides; species Heligmosomoides polygyrus. The sequence continues at coordinate 77,157,571 of OX377201.1, read as the reverse complement.
CCCTGCGAGTGCGCGGGACTAAACGCTCAGGAGAAGAAGAAGAAGATACATATTAACATAATGCCTTTAAATAACATGTCATGTTTGAGATTACGTTTATTTCTGTATTTGCTTTAGAGGGTCATTAGAAGCCGTAGAATATCTACAATTTCAACCAAAGTATTCGCTATTGATAAATTTTGTAGCACTATGTCAGTTGTGCGTTACGGTCGGAATTTATTAAGATTAGAAGAGTTTGGATTTGAAAATTGGAGACACGATCTTACAGAAGAAATTAGAAAAAAGGCATTTAGCATAGGGCTCAATTTGACTTTCAATTCAAATACATCTGTCGTATACTTCGGACCGAATGGAATAATTTCGAATGAATATTCGAATAAATTCGAATATTCGAATATTCATTATTCGAATATTCAGTGAGGCCCAAAATTCGAAAATATTCATTATTCGAATATTCGATGAGACCCAAAATTCGAAAATATTCATTATTCGAATATTCGACGAGGCCCAAAATTCGAATATATTCATTATTCGAATATTCGACAATGTCCAAAATTCGAATATATTCTTTATTCGAATATTCGACAAGGTCCAAAATTCGAATATATTCATTATTCGAATATTCGGTTTTTCGTGAAACCGAATATATTCGATTATTCGTTTATTCGAAAAAATTTTGGAAGGACACAAGTATAGTGCATACATAGCCACTGCTGGCACATTAGTTTTGCCCCGCACCCAGCCACTGCCATTTTTGCGTGCTTTTTTGGTAGTCTTAACAATTTCAAGATCATTAATACTAGAGTTGTCAAACAGTATTTCGTTCACAATTATATGAAGGATAAATTTTTTAACTGATACGCTGATTGTGTTCAATAGAATACTAGCGAAGAACAGTGCCCATTTCCGTTTCCGCCTTCCGGCGCAAAAACAGGCGGAACACGGAATGAAAGAGTCCGAAATGGCCGGAAACCGGAATTCGGAACACGAAAACGGAAATTCCGCACATCCCTGATGATGATGGAGATAATGCCAGCTATTGTGATCCTGCGACGATTAAAGGCTATAGATGCAGGACAAATAAGTGCTAACCATTACCTTTTTTTAGCAAAGCGCATTTGATTAACTGGTCATCCTAAGGAAGGCCATAATGGAACACTTTTTTGCCACACCGCTGTAAATATCTTATATATATATTATTTATATTTTTATATATTACATAAGCTTCCACCTATGTTAAATCAAGCGAACAGTAAAAGCCATAAAACGTAGGAAGAAGAACATCGCTAAAAAGAAAGAAGAAGTAAATATATATATATATATATTTCTTATATGGCGAGAAATGCCACACGGGCAATAAAGAGGCCGAAGGGATATAGCGGAATGGTTCCAAAACATCCTCAATGGCTATACATGAATAAATCCGTCTTATCGACTGTTGGAAGTCGAAGCCGAAAACGGAAGTAAACAAAAGGATAATTGAATGAGAACGCAGTGTACAGCAATCGAGTCTGGCAGAAAAGAGGCGGGCCGTCGAGTGTCGGCCAGAGGTATCGCCGGAAGGCGGTGACGGCCTCTGAAATCTCAACCCATTCCCAGAGAGCTGCTCCATGCACTGAGATTACTGCCTCCACTTTCACTTGATATTGAGATAAAAATACGTTTGCAGTCCATCCCGCATACGGGACTGCACCATGTGATGTAAAGAACTGCCGGGAAAAAGGGAAACACCTAGTGCGGTATCTGTTTTCGCTACTCATTAAGGTCTAGTCGTCTCGCCAAGAAAGGCCAAAATAAGCAGGGAGATCTTGCATTTTTGTAGGCAAGCAGAGCATTCCACCGTATCTACTCTTCGACTGCATTCAGTAGTTCGTACGAATCCAACATGGTCATGCTGCCATCACTGCAAAATGCAAGCTTCAGAAAAACACTCCAAGCGTACATTAAATACATTTTAGATTTCGCGTGCAGGTTTCTCAGCACAGCTGTAAACAAATTTAACGTTTAATCCAGTAATACACACTCGAGCAAAAATTTTGCAGGATTAGAATGCTATGCAAAGGTAGAGCAAAACAAGAAGATGAATTGATGGCATTTCGCTGACAACAGCCAGGTCTCCCAATATACTTCTGAGGTAGCTATTTCGTTTATTTGAGTGAACTATATAATAGCAACAAATCTTAACGCAGACCCAATAAAGGATCGAAAGTGGAGGCGTATAGTAATAATAATAATAATAAGGATAAGGATAGTGGGCGCGTGTAGCGCAGTCGGAGGAGGCGCGACTGTCGCGTGCACCCGATACCAGGTTCCTGGTTCGGATTTCCCGCCCAGGCCAACCAAGCCTTCCATCCCTCCGGGGTCGGTGAATTGGTACCAGACTTGTCTGGGAAGGATAAAGCGCTGACTTGTTCATCGGCTGGCCACCGCAAGTCATTGTATGGCCAAATACGCATTCATGTCGCCTCCACGACATCCCGTAGAAGTAGAATGCGCTGGCGCATCCCAAAAGGGATTGAGTAACGCCGTCCTTTATCCTTTATTTAAGGATAAGGATAAAGGATAAAGGACGGCGTCAATCCCCTCTACTTCTATGGGATGTCGTGGAGGCGACTTGAATGCGTTTTTGCCCATACAATGACTTGCGGTGGTCAGCCGATGAACAAGTCAGCGCTCTATCCTTCCCAGCAAGTCTGGTACCAATTCACCGACCCCCCCCCCCCCCCGGAGGGATGGAAGGCTTGGTTGGTCTGGGTGGGAAACCCGAACCAGGAGCCTGGTATCGGGTGCACGCGACAATAGCGCCTCCTCCGACTGCGCTACACGCGCCCATAATAATAATAATGTTGTGTATCGCATTGATTTTTCTCAAACCAGTACTCCAGAGAACCTCTGAGTTTTTTTCGTTACTCTCTACGGTACATACGTAATGGATCAGATAATCTCGAATACATTACGTGCGTACCCTAGAGAGTAACGCTATACACATTCTTCGTTTTGTCATAGCATTGGTTAAACTTCATACAGCCTTATGATTTTTACAAATTTTGAAGGCAATCATTTCCATATAACATCAGTTTACTCCTATACAATAAAGAATAAATAAATGATAAAGGACGACGTTGATAAATTCCTTTTTGGGATTTCCTGAGCCGGAAAAACAGGAACCTGGTGTCAGTCCACGCCACAGCCGGCACCTAATCCGACGCTTCACGCCCCTCCCCTGTACAGTAAGACAGAAAGACATAGTGTCAGCATGGTTTTTTTAGTGGTCAAGACTGTTGAGCCAGGCGGGGCCGAACCCATACGCTCTGCTTTCCAGACGCCTTAACACATTCAATGTTAAATCGCACGCAATATCCGCGGTATCCTTGTGGCAACGACCAGTTGGTATTCAGATATCCGGATATGCTGCTCATTGATATCAGCATGACTTAGCGGAGGTCGCAGCTAACTGATGGACAACTCCGTGTTCTATCCTTCTCTCAGACTCATCTAGTACCAATCGACCAACACCAGATGGTAGGCATAGATGGCCTCCACGAGACCCAAAAGAAGAACCTTGATTCGGAGGTGGGGGAGAGGCAAGCGAAGGCATCAGAATCGAGGGTCTCCCAACTATCACTCGCCCATATTAATTGTAAAGCTGAGAAAATGTTTAAGTAAAAGGTTTCGTGTTTGTTTTAGATAAAAAACTTTGCATATTCATCATAATCGTTTAAACTTAAAAAGGTTATGATGCGCTCGTAATTGAAAAATAAAACAACAGCTGCGGTGTGAGATGGGAACGTTCAACGCTTTTCCATCGGCCACTAGAAGGCAGTGAAAGGATCTTTAACTACGGGTGAGAAGCGCTATTGTGATTCGCCTCCCTATTGAATGGTCGTCTTGAGTTGCTGTCTTGAGTGAATTGAGCGATCAAGGCTCCCCTTCCTATAAATCTTGTTCCCTATCAAATGATTCTCCTCATTCTCACAATATACCAATGGTGTTCCCATGAGGTTCTTGATTTGGTCACTCTATTTGAACCTTATCGGACACTCTTCTCCACCTCGAAGTGGCGATGGTTACGGCGTTCTCTTGCTGAATACCAAGACATACGCGTGAGTGTCATAATGCCTGGCGCTAGAAGTTTTGATCGCAACAAAACATCATTGTGACAGTGTCGTAATTGTTCTCGTAGTGTACAGCCTTAGTAACCTTTACAATTACATCGCCTTACATATCATTCGTATTTCTTATTGTACAGATCCATTAGCCTTTGGGGGAGACCTCTCCGCCTAATGTGACCAAACTTTACCGATCTAATAGGCCGTGTTCGACGGCATGAATCAGAATCATTGTGTCGTCTTGGTGTTGAGCATGTTCATCGTCATCTCAGAGAACCATCACGACTTCATCGCTACATGCAATGTTGCACCTTTCTCAAGGAAAAGCAGTATTCGCTAAGCAACTCAATTGCTTGGCAGGGTTACAATTTCTGTGGAACGATATATTTCATTTTGAAAGAATAAGTCACTAAGACCTAGAAATAATCGAGGATATCCCATCAGTAGACTCCACTAATACATTTGCACTCTTCGCTCACAATTAGTGAAGCTGTTACTTTCGGCAAGTGATTGTTTGCAAAGTGCAAAAAAGCAAAATTGGACCGTTTCAGTGACTTTCATGCACAGCATGTGTTTTGCAATCATTTTCAATAGGCATGGCCAGTTAGGACATCTTTCAAAGAGCAAATACTTTTTCCTCTCCGCATTCTCTATCTCATAGGATAGGCACAAATGCTGTATATAGAGAACGACTGTCTTTGAAACATGTGTGAATTTCAGACCAATCGTGAAGTTTATTCAAGGTTATGCTCAAGAACCAGAAGTGCATACGGTTTTGTTCGTGAGTGCCGTATCAATGTTTCCGACGTGACGCCCATCCAAAAAGTCGTTCCCATTCGCCCTTCGTGACATTCACCAAGGCCGAACACCTTCCAACTGAAACGCGTGCGAAGAGTTCATTAGCCCAGCGGCATTTGGTCTTGCGCTTGACGTCGAAGACGAGACATTCCGCTTATGTTGGAACCGCTAGCATTTGGCTTGTAGCTGAGCAATGCGGTCTACTCCAGAAGACGTCGCTCTCGTGCTCGATGTGTATGTATAGTACGTAGTGTAGTGGACGAAGTCTCGATTGAGTAGAAAACAGACGGAGAGGGAACAGTAGCCTACGATTCTTTACGGAATTATAGGCGCGGATTCTGTAAAGCGTTAGAGAACCTCGAGATTTGTTCCCTCTCTGTCTCGTTTCCTAACAAACACCTCAAATACTCCGGTATAAGAACAAGTGATGAACACGTACTGTGTAACGAGCAATCGAAACGAAGATATTGGGAGTAACGCGATTCTGGCAATTGTGAGAAGTGTTATGAATTCCGGACATTCTTGCCGTTCGAGGACCGGCGACGTTACCGCTTGAGGGCAGTCGTCGAGCAGGTGGGCCACTCGCGTAACGAGTTTCATCGACAGAAGCAAAACGAATATCGTACCTCTCTCGATTGAGAGGAATGTCAAAAGAAAACACGGACGCTCACCAACACCTCAGTCGCACTTTTTCGTGAAAGCCCTAAGCGAACTATGTGTCGCTTTTTTCCCCAATCAAAGAGAGCTTACTGAGATATTCCGGCGCATGACAGAGTCTAGAGGAAGTGATGCAACCGTTCCCTCGAGCAAGTCGAATACGAAAATCAATGCCTCGCCAAAGGTGCATTATAACAGATGATGTATACGTTATCCTAAGTCAAATAATTTTTCCCCTAATTTTCTACAGTACCGTCGGTAATCCCACGGATCTCCCTCGATAGAGAGCCTTCGGGCTCTCTTGTTAAGAGGGATCTCGGGCCGCTTGTCGCCGGGCCACGTGGCGCGTCCCCGGGTGGTGGATAGGGGAATTAAACGCGAACCAAATGCGACCGTGTACTGCCCAGAGACGCAGGTGGGATGCAGGGGATGGACTCCTTGCTCCTGCTGTGTCGGGTCGATGCGTTCCTTGTGCGTGGGAGCGGCATGTTCGTGCACAGTGTGCGTGGTTGTGTCCGTGACTGTGCGGATTGTATCGTTGTCGACCCGGCCGGTGGGCTGGGAATACATCGTAACGCGATTCGAAGCCGCCTTAAGTCTCGCCCCGTCCCTTCGGGCAGTTTAACCCGCACGACAGAGCCTAACGCGTGTGTACTCTAGTCGAAAACAAGCACTGAACGGCCTCATTCCCCTGACCCCGAAAGAGCCCTATTTTTCAGCGATGTGAAGGACGAGAACTGAGAGGTTGCTAAAATCTCGACCGAGTTCCACCACATCAGCTTCAAACGCAAGTAATACGTGACCGACGTCTCCATTGTCGCCAAGCTCTACACGCGAGCTGACCACCGCCACCTTCGCGCGAGGTTCCCCTTTTCGTGTCAAGGAGATAAGGCCGCAAAGTTAATGAAGAACATTCCCGCCTGGTGCAGTCATCGGGATTGGTGAAGTTCTGCTCTGCTACTTCCTCTTGGTTCTACTACCTCTTGCTATCATTCTGCCTCGGTTTCGAATTCACTGACAACAAGATGGCGCCGAAAAAGAACACTGCTGAAGGAGCACCCTCTTGGCGGATGCCGGTGCTGAAACGGTGGGATGAGTATTTTCAGCGGTTTGATAGAATGTTTGATCTCTTCGTCAAATTGCAGGAGTCTCAACTTGCTGTTATCAATAGGCTTGATGCTATAGAAGCCTCGGAAGCCCAAAGGGAATCTGATCCCAGATCTGCCTTATATAGCACGTTGGTGAAATATGCGAAGGCGTGTCGAATTACTTGGGTGGGCATTGGTGAACAGTCGACCGAGGCCGCCACATGCGCGTATGATAAAGAAGCTATTGAAGAGGTGGTGGAAACCTCTGGCGACAAGCTTCTTTTGAACGAGTTTAATAACGGCAGAATAACCTTTCACCGACACCCGAAACTTAGAAAGGCGGCAATTGGCTCTCGGCCTTGTATAATAAAGATCTATCTAGGCAGTCAGGAGCTTAGAGACAAGATGCTGGCGCACATGAGAACAGCAAGGCAATCGTTAACGAAAGGCTACGTCCATTCCTATGCCAGAACCGACTATACTAGAGTGGAATTAGACTACGATCGATCTCTATGCAAAAAAGCAGGTATAATGAATAGAGAAGCAGGTAAGCTTTTATATATTGTGAGAGACATGGCCATACATAAGCTCAGCAATCCTCGCGAATTGCCAGTAAGACATACTAGCCAACACTCGCTTCCGCCACCTGAATCTGTGCCAACACCTTTCTCTCCATCGCCTTCTCCACCTGCCCCTCTTCGCCACGTTTGTGTTCGGGCATAAGAACAACCAGTACGCAAGAGACAACCTTCCTCATAAATGACCACCCATTCAGACAGCATGTCATTTATGATTTCTACCTTTTTAACGCTAGATCCATTGTCAACAAACTTCCAGACATGAACTTAATCCTACGAGAAATGCTTAGTGGTTTATTCATTACGGAAAGCTGGTGCAAACCCCAAACAATTCACGACGCCATTCTCAGTTATGACTCAAGATGCGCAGTGTACCGGTGTGATCGCAGAGGTGACAGAGTGGGGGCGTAATATTGGCACTCATTCACAAGCGAATATCCCACCGACTTATATGCGAAAGCGATTTATGTAGTGAAACACAGCTGCCAGTTTTAGAAATTGAAACAAATAGGGGTAATCTGCGACTTCTGCTTTGCTACCGTAGCCCTTCGTGTGCCTCCAACACTTTTGCTGATTTTACAGATTTCCTTAGTCGTGTTTACGAAGAGTGGGGTAGTCACATCCTTTTAATCGATCTTAGTTTTCTAACCATTGACTGGACCAGTATGAGTCACAGAGGGAACATTTCAACTCGTTCTTCCTCTTCATTCCTTGACCTCGTTATCTCGTGGAACTTGCTGCAATTGATAAACCAACCTACACACGGCCTAAACATCTTAGATATTCTACTTGTATCACTACCTAACATAGTTGAAACGGTACACGTCCTCCCACCTTTCAGTACTTCCGACCACAACAGTATTCTTTTTACGATTTCTGATGTGAAAGAATGTAATGCCCAAATATTTGTAGAAACCAGAAACTTTTTCAAAGCCGATTACGCTTCTATCATTTCAGCTCTTTCCCAAATAGACTGGTTAGCAATATGTAACTCTTCTGCAAATGTCGGCATCCTATATTCTAAATATGTCTGTATACTCCACAATCTCATAAGGAAGTATCACTGGTAAAATACAGTGCCGTTCAGGAAAATTATCCAAAGAGTTTAGTCCTCCTTAAATCAAAGGTTGATCGTTTACATTTTACTGCTTCCTCCTTGAGGGACGCCAAGTATACTAGGCTTTCCCGAAAACTTAAATGAGCCGTAGCTAGGTATCAAATAATAAATGAAAAAAGAATTGCCAGCTGTGGTAATTCAAAACGCTTTTTCGGTTGCTGCAGAAAGAAAATAAAACTGACAATGCATCCCAGATCTTGTTGCGGGCGAACCTATATTAACAATGACAATCTTAAGACCAAGGCGTTCGCGGACTACTTTAAATCGGTTTACAAGCAGGCGTACCACACAGGAGTTTACCTGTCACCAATGACTGATTGCGAGCTCAACTGGGTAGATATCACGAACGAATCGGTCTACGGTGTTTTACATAAACTGCCAAGTATGCTTTCCACCTCACCAGACGACATACCTTACATATTTCTTAAAAAGGCAGCTATAGGTCTGGCTTCTCTACTATCCCTGATATTTAACAGACTTTTGCTTTATGGACAGGTGCCTAAATTATGGACAGTCGGCCTTGTAGCTTTCGGAAAGTCGCAAAGCTTCTGGGAAGATCCAAAGTGCTATGAGCCACAGCTCGGCTCGGTTTTTGAGTGCTTTCATTTGTCCTGACAATACTTTTTACAGAGTTTGCGTTCACTAAGTAGAATTTACAGCCTAAGATTGCCCTATACTTTCACAATTGTTTCTAAAAACAGCAGAATGTCTTAACGAAGAATTTAGGTCTGGCAGCGAAATATCTATTTTTGACCTAATGTGCCTTGTAAAATAACACAAATTTTCACTGGAAATAGCCTATTATTGCAGTGTTAAGAAGAAAAGTCGTGATTTCAACATTCGAATGGTATCCGTCGAACACTCGAATAATTGTGCGGATCTGAAGAACCTTGAATATTTGAGCAATTCCAAATTACCAAAATTTTCGAATATCCCAATTCGAAGACATTCAAAAAACAAGGCTTTTTAATTCGAACACGTCCGGGAAACGCGATTTTTGAACATCCGGAAACGATTAATCGAAGTCGACCGAAAACCATTCCAATACCTATGCGAATGGGTCATTCGAGCATGTCTATAACCCTCAGCACTATAAATTCCTGCTCACCAGCGCTTCGAAAACCATAAGAGTTAGCCCGTTATATGGCTTCAGAGATAGCCAATCGTATTCCTAGGCCGCTTGCACCACATTCTCGCAGACGTCAATTGCGAGTGAGTGTGCAGGCATCAGTTTTCATGTAAGACATCATCAGCGCAAGTACAAGAAAATGGAAGAACTGGAAGTACATGCCCCTGGTGAAAAAGTCCCCTGCCAAGATAACGTTTGCACCTCTTATTTCTTTCGGGATACTGATGAACCCCACGCTTTCGGACGCCGCAACTCTCCAAACCTGAATCTCGATGTTGGTTTTTTGCCGGAGTTTTGCCATTTCCTCATGCAGTAAATTCCGAATGCTCTCCTTCTGCGCGACATTGCGTTAAAATCGAGTTACGGTCATCTTGAGAAAGGCAGCAGTTCTGCCTCATGAATAGAACCATCGCAGCCTTGAGTCATCCAGCTCTCTACGCTGCGAACGAAACCATTTGTAGAAGACAACTCACTTCCAGTACAGATTCTGATCGGAGCACACCATATCGTAAGCTCGACACGCAACCACGGTTTGGAACCTTGAGCTCTGAAGAAGCCAGCAACTAGGGTGGCATATGTGGGTGAGAAATTGCTGAGTGACACGGAGCGCACATCAGCTGCGAGAGAACTCACACAAAATTCAGTGACCAAATTCACAAAGAGCACACGAATGCGAAGTCGACCAATAAAGTAATCGAAAGGAAATGTAATCGAAAATCGCACCACTAAAAAGATCTATGTAACAGTTAAAAATAAACAGCAGCAGGAAAGAAGTGAAGAAATAAGAGAGGATGAAGGATGGATTTAACCAAACACTGGTAGATGTGTATCACGTATCCACTTCTACAGGGCGGCCCATAAGTCCTGCAAAAAAATTAGGCGACCTTATTGTTATCTTTTTCAGATTGCAAAGAACAGCATGCCAACTGTTATGTAGCATATACTTAGTGCTATACTTCTGCAAAGTTTCACGGTTTTAGCTGCCCTTATTACAAAGTTATGCGCTCTCACGTAAAACTACCGAAAATTCTTCTCTGGCCCGGGGTGGAGCACTCCCGACTAAACTTCTGAATATTGGTTGTTGAACATACGGTATGATGACATTGTGTAGGGTAGTTCAGAGGCTTCTCAAGATTGGACATTAGATGAGCGGATCTGAAATACAGCAGAAGAACGCTATTAATTTTCTGATCATACACGATACAGCAAACAGCTGGAATAAATGCAATATTCAGCCGTGTGCTTAACATATTACTAGACAATATGTAGTTTCTAGAAAACTGCAAGAAAAGCACTACAAGCCCACAAGTGAGGCAAAGACTCAGCTATGAGGAGAAGAAAGTAGAGACAAAAAATTGTGAGCGCAGTTGGAGCCCGTCGTTCGAAATGGGTATTCAGCCTCTGCCTCATTTGATGAAAAATTTCTCAAAGTTGAGCGATCTCAGAGAGGTCAACGTAATATTGCGTCTCACACTACCTTTGCGAGAACTTGATGATATAAACACAATGGCCACGCATGGCAGGTCTTTGTCATACACGATCTTCCAAAATGTCTCCCCTCACACCCTGGTTTTTGTGTAAAAAGAGTGAAAATCAATAAAGATGTTCGTTTTATGGGACCAAAAACACGACACCATATATTGAAGACATAATCGCGCTGTTGAAAGGCAAAATGCACATTCTGGTAAAGCGATTCTGCTAACAGCAAAAGAAGAGGATGTGGCAGCGGTTCTCAGTCCATCTGCAAAATATTGCACCTGCGAAAGATTAGCTGTGAAATTCCTGAATCTTTAGATTTTCAATCTCTGTTTGTTAACTATCTTAAAGAAAATGTCCTGCTCTATAAAGTCTGGAAAAACTGTTGTTTAATATCTTCTTTGGAAAAGTGGCGCGTGGAGCGCAGTCGGAGGAGGCGCCGGCTGCCACCTGCACCCGATACCAGGTTCCTGGTTCGGATTTCCCGCCCAGGTCAACCAAGCCTTCTATCCCTCCGGGGTGATGAATTGGTACCAGACTTGTCTGGGAAGGATAAAACACTGACTTGTACATCGGCTGGCCACCTCAAGTCATTGAATGGCCAAATACGCATTCAACACGCCTCCATGACATCCCGTAGAATTGGAATGCGTGGCGCATTCCAAAGAGGATTGAATAACGCCGTCCTTTATCCCTTTATCCTTTTACCCTTCTTTGGAACGAATAAGAAATAAAACTCTGAAGGAGGTGCAGCGACGCGAGCTGCAAAACAACCCACACGATTGAAGGCTTCATCAAATCAGGAGTGGTCCATTATGAATAATGCCGCTCCACCATAATACACAAACCATGGGCAAACGATGTTTAAAAGTGTACCAAGTTTGGTGCATTCTTAGCCTTTTTAAACGCCTATGTTTTTGCCGCAGGACCTGTGGGCCACCCTGTACTGGATAACGTAAAGACAGTTTGAGCGCCTAATTTATCTGAAGAATGACTTGTGGTGACCTACTCGTCCTTAGCGAGCCTCGCACTTGCTAGCCAACCCATGAGTAATGGGGGGCTTGGTTGATCGGAACCAAGCCAAAAACTTCAATTCCACCGCACACAACAGCTGTCGTCGGCTATGTCCATGTTATAATTCGACCCGTCACCGACAGCCAGTCACCGACCTCGTCCCACAAATTCTGTGGCGGCGTCGGCGACATCGTCGACAGGAGAGCATTGGAGCACAGTGTACTAATAGGAGTACGGGGCAGTGTTGACCATTTAACGACTATTGATTTGCCGATTTAACGAATTTACCAGCATTTTCGTTAAATTTCTTTAATGGAGCTTAGCAGAGGCCTTTTTCGTTAAATCGCATTGAAATTAAATTTACGCGGAATTTTCGAAATTTACAGAAAATTTTAACTCTTAAGTAATGCAAATTGCATTTTGGAAAAGCTCTTCGTAGAGGTTTTCAGTATCATTTCAGGAAACGAGGAAACGCTACTTATTTGAATCAGTTTCTCTACCGCCGTTACGTACTTTTGTGTTTCAAGGCCGTCTTTTCTATTTTGGCTGCTCCGTTTTAGTTTTCGCAATTTTCCACCGTTGTCTTCACGTTTTCAGTTTTCTTCACAGTTTTGGTTTGCGTTACTTGCTCTGAAAGAAATCGAAGAGGCCTGCAAAACGCGAATGAAACGGATGAGAAGGACAGAAAAGCGAAGAAAGGTGACAAAGCGAAGGGAACGTAAGGAATAGGCTCCCACTCCTCCCCAAACACTCAGTGTTCCAGCAAGCTAAACGGATTTTCTCACATCATTATACAGTTTTTGTGAAACTAACCATAAAAGGACGTTGAGAGTAAAAATGGCACTATTGGTTTCCGCAAGACGGCGTTTTTGCACTTCTCGATTTCGTAATTCGAGGTCCGCTGGCGATGATGGCAGTGCTGGGACAAAGAACGAACCCACAACCAAAATACGCCATGGGAACGCATTTTCTGCCACCCTTGGACGACCTCGGTGACGGAAGTATAACACCCCCTGCGGAGCTCTCAGCAACTCCGGCGACGCGTCGCCGAAGTAACATTGGCCATAGTAAAAGTAGTTAATACCTGAACGTCTACATAGAGAGAAAGCAGTAGTCTGAGAAAAGCAAGAACAGCTTCTTGTTAGATTTATTGGCGGCCCCGATATACTAAACGACTTTTCACAGTGTTTACAACGTACACCAAACTATTAAACCTTCCATGTCTTCTCTTATTCGTCGCCTTTCCGAGCTTACTTGCCATATCTAGTCATTTCAAGAGAGAACGCATTCCAAACACGGCGGATACTATTTACAGACGATTTAAGAGGCCGAAAAGGGTCGTCCAAACTCCATCGAGGGAACTGCCTGGGGTTCTCGCATTCGTCTTCGGTATTACGATGCTGGAGGTTAGGTACCCACAGCGGGATTCACCACTGAAGCATCAAATATAAAGAATAATCTCCATTATTATCAGTGACATGTTGCCAACGTCTTCGCAAACAATGAATGCCTTTCTTGAAGAACTCCGGTGGATGCGACTCGAAGAATTTGGACACCCATATTCCGACTCCGTCACGGTTCTTGAATTTTTTTCTCCGCCAAGGCGTAATTGATCGAGCGGAAAAGACGGCAGTTTGGTGGCGCAGGTTCTGGGCTATGGTGTGGGTAAGGCAGAAGTTCCCAGCCCAACTCTTCAATTTTTTTGCAGCGTGATATTTGCGGCGTGCGGTCGATCGCTATCATGGAGGAATTTCACAGTTGCTGTGTTCTCTCCTTGTTGACGCAGTGCTAGGTCCACGCATTTTCAATGAATGTCAGACTTCGTCATTGCCTTCGGAAACTCACCGGAACTCAATCATTGCCGCTTTCGTGTGGTATTGTCGTAGCGGATCCACTTCTGATCCGACGTCACGATGGAGTCATAGAAGCCGATGTTCTTGGTTTCGCGGATGAGAGTTCCAGCGATGGCTACTCATGCTGCTTTGTTTGTGTGCACCCATTTTCCACGCCGATTTGACTTTCCGATTGCATGCAACGACTGGAAGAATGGTGACAGCGGAACCTCTGCGCGAGCTGACGTGTAGCTTGTGATGGATCTGACTCGGCAGCTTCCTTCAATTCCTGGCTACCGCAACTTCAGGGCGCAAATGATGTTATTCGTATTCAAGGCTTTCATCGCCGTCTCGGAAACGTTGAAACCATCGTTGGCATTGACGTAGTGATGGAACTTCGTTGCCAAATACTTCACACAAGATGGGATAGGATTCTGCTGCAATTCTTCATTGTTTGAAGTCGTACGGCAAGCAAATCCGCAATCGGTACTTTTGCACGATCATCGTTAATTTAAAAAAAATTCTTTGAAAGGATCAACGAGTCGAAAAGGAACTTTGTCGAGAGATGGATTCGGGAACGTTTGTTAGACACCTAAAGTTACGTGATCCAAGAAATAATAACAGCAGAAAATGAGAAGTCGAAAGCAGGCGACATTTATAATCCGACAAACTAATATCTCGATGTTTTCTAATTACAACTATGTGCCGGAGCGACACCGTTTTCTTTTAATTTTAACCTTCCCAGAGATCCGCAGGAGATTTGAAAACCAATACGGTGGTTCCCAGACAACGCGAGATGATCTGACGGTGGCAAAGTACTCTGAATAAGGAAGTAAGAGATGTCAGTGAATGGATTGAGCACAGCTGAGCCGAAAGATGCTTGTCTCCAGAATACGCATATGTACAACGGATCCACACGCTGTCGTCTTCGAATAAGGCCTTGCGTTGAGTCCAAGATTTCCATTGATTAAAGCCCTCGAGCGTATTTCAAATCAACAGCCATCCTCATCCTTCCACCAGAGTGCTTGTGCACTCTGCGATTTCCAGTACTAATTAGTCGCCGACGCAGCTCTCCCAGGGCACTTCTCGCTGGGGATTCATTACGCGAGCAAGCTCCTAACCAGCCATGGTGTTCACGTAGTGTCCACGTGGCTATGGGCATAGCTGCTATTATGAGAAATGCGCCTATTTCCTATATTCCGCTATTTTCCCACACCGTAATTTGATCAGTATCGACGGCGATTGATACTTAAAAAAACAAACTTCAGATTCGTGTTCAGCGACCTCGATTGCCCCAGGGCCGAAGTTCCCAGGCAGGGAGAAGACGTCTTGGTATTTTTCCCTATTTTCCTGTCGTAATTTCCCTCAGCCATTTTCCACCTATTTTTCCCCAGATTCCCCCCCCCCAATTTTCCACACCGATTTTCCGCCCGCTAATTTCTACGGCGAATCCGATCGATAGGATTACTCATCACTTAGCGCGTTATTATAGAGTATGATAGTTGATGATGATGATGGAGAACAAATGCTCTTTATAAACGAGTCTGCTAAACTAAGAAATAAATTTAATGCCATCTATTCCGCATATTTAACTGCACATAATGAAACTTATCACCAATTCTACTTATTTCGCTTCGCATAATGATATATACCACCGATACTGCGTACTTCATTGCACAGAATCATATGGTATACTATCAGAGGAAAAGAAATGATATAGAATTACTTCCATTTATGGAGATAGTTCATCGGAAAATAGTGGTTATTGAGTATGTATGGTGAGTTACTTTTATAATATGACATTTCAAAAAAATCTTAGATATATTAGGTTGTCCCATAAGTCTTCGCCGTTTTCTTCAAAGATTCACTGCAGATTTCGCCGGCGGTCTCTTGCACAGAGCTGCACAGCCTTCGAAAGAGAATGATTTGCTCTATCAGAGCATGTATTGCATTTCTTTTTCGTTATGAATTTTATCAATTTTTAGGTCGTTGAAGTGGAAAGTGAAAAAGTGAAAAAATAGCCATTTGCGCACTTGTTCTCTCCGCTTAGGTTTGTGTTTGTTTTTTTGCGCAGCTTTTTATAGCACTTGGAAGACAATGTTCTGTGCTACAAGAATATGTGTTAGCCCTATTTTCTCACTTACCCTTTATTGATTTTTAAGTCATCAAATTCTGACGTCCGAAGGAGGATGGTTATTTTTGCCGACATCTCCTTCTCTGTGGTTAGATTTTTTGGGTTGGCGTTATGTGTCGTTTGAAGGGGAATGCTTTGCTCTATAAGAATATGTGTCGCGTTTCTATTGAATATCAGCAAAATGCCAAAAAGAGAAAAATTGTCTCCACCAACAACTCCTTCTCCTTCTTCAGTTGTTGATATTCGACAGAAATCAGCGTAAGCCAATAAACGCAACACAAATTCTTACTGAGCAAGACATCTTCTTCCAAACGACATATGACACCAAGCAAAAAAGTCCAACCACAGAACCGGAGTTTTGGTAAAAATTCGGACGGAAAAGTCGGAATTTCCAATTTGATGGCCTAAAAATCAATAAAGGGCAAGTGAGAAAATAGGACCAACACATATTCTTGTAGCACAGGACATTGTCTTCCAAGTGCTATAAAAAGCTGCGCAAAAAAACTCAAACCAAAGCGGAGAGAACAAGTGCGCAAATGGCTACTTTTTCACTTTTTCACTTTTCACTTCAACGACCTAAAAATTGGTAAAATTCATAATGAAAAAGAAATGCAAAACATGATCTGATATCTGATAGAGCAAATCATTCTCTTTCGAAAGCTATGCAGCGCTATGCAAGAGACTGCCGGCGAAATCGGCAGTGAATCGTTGAAAAAAACGGCGGGGACTTATGGGACAACCTAATATATCTGTTTAAACTTATTTTTTTTTCTTAATTTTTACATACTTTCTCACTTATTCATTTATTCATTTTTTCATTTTACATTATAATAAAATTATCAAAAATAATATTTCATCCATTACATTGATAATTAAAATGTAAAAATATAATAATTTATTAAACTAAAATTTCATAACAGAGTTAAACGAAGTCTCATTTAATGCTGAAGAGCCAGGGAGCACAAAAAGGTTCGTCTGAAGAAAGTGAAGAAACGGACCTTTCTCCTATTTTTTCTTTAATCTTCTCCTCTCTCCTTTATTCTCATCTCTTCTCTCTAGTTACTTTACGATTGTTTCCTTCATTTCTTTTCTTTTCTTGTGTTTTCTATTTATACCTTCCAAAGCGAGGGGTGGAATGGTCACTGACGATAGTGCTGCCTTTGCGGACAGTGATGCAGAGGGAAACAATATTCTTTGAGAGAGTGCCGCTACAGCTCTTCCTTACGAACTGAAGACAGAGAAGACAAAGGAGCTCATAACCGTCAGCTCACCTTGCACAGTCTACCTGGACAACTTCCAAATGAACAAGTCGGGGAGGCCAATTACCTCGGTTCTACAGTACAGCAGAGCAAAGTATCATGAACCGCAGAAATCCACCCCAGGATTGGCAAGGCTGCTATAGCTTTCGGCTCACAAACCTGATGTCTACGGAAGAGACACAACGTATCGTTGACAACAAAAATAAGAGTTTTCTAGCAACATCCGTGACGCAAAAAATAAGAGTGTTTCGATCCATTGTGATGTCTATATTGCTTTACCGAGCCGAAATATAGGTACTTCTAAAGTCTGATTTGCTGGAGCTAGAGGTTTTCCAAATAAGGCGCCACAGACGAGCACCAAACGTCTCACATCCTGATCGGATTATATACGGAAATATCAGAAAGTCCTGCTGCAACCAGCTCAAATCCGAAATCCGGAAGCGCAGACTCATGTGGTTTGGGCGCGTAAGCCGAATGATGGCTAAACGTATGCAAATTGAAAGCGAGCAGATGGAAAGTCCAGCGCGCTACTTCGAAGAAGACGTGGATAATAGAAGTACATGGCGACTTGAGCAAACGAGGCCTTTGGTTAAACCGTGCAAAAGAAACGGCCCTGGATCGCTTGACATGGCAGAACATTGTTCGTGATCCTAGCGACATACTGGTTCCGAAGCCCTCTCGAACCTGACGCCCACTAATGGGGAGTAAGTAAGTAACTGCTCAGTTTTAATATAACATTTACTATTGTATGATTTACTTCGATTTTATTTAAAGTTTTCAGCTGTATTAAGGATAAAAAAGATAAAGGGCGATGTTATTCAGTCCCCTTTGCGATGCGCCACGCACTCAACTTCTACGAGATGTCATGGAGGCAATTTGGAAGCATGTTTGGCCTAAAAAATTAGGTGAGCAAATGATGATCAAATACTTCAATGACGAGTCTGGTAGTAATTCCCCGATCCTGGAGGGCTTGGTTGGCCTGGGAAGAAAATCAAACCAGGAACCCGCACGTGGCAGTCGGCGCCTCCTAACTTCTCAGCATTTAATGAACGATGCTCCGAGAATTGCTCTAGAAACTTTCTTTGTACACTAACTTTTGGCAGCTTTTGCCCAGTTAGGGCCTAAGAGTCAGACAGACACGGTTATTTAAAACGGAAAACAAGTACTGAGCCGCCAAGTATCGAGTGAAGATGCAAACCACACAAGCCCTTCACCCATTTGGCAAATTGCTACCAGACATGTTTGGAAAAGGTAAAGTGCTAAGCTCTGTGTCGGCTAGCGAGCCAAGTCCACAGTCCAAATGCGCATTCAAGTTGCGACTAAGTACCATATAGTGTAGAAGTCGGATA
Organism: Heligmosomoides polygyrus polygyrus; assembly: GCA_947396885.1. Taxonomy (NCBI): domain Eukaryota; kingdom Metazoa; phylum Nematoda; class Chromadorea; order Rhabditida; family Heligmosomidae; genus Heligmosomoides; species Heligmosomoides polygyrus. The sequence goes on along the minus strand of OX377201.1, from coordinate 77,139,031 downwards.
CATTTCATAAGGTGATTGAATAACGTCAAGCTTCAGCCTAGGCTCCAGCCATAGCTTAAACAGCGTTTTTATTTCTCCAAGTAAAAAAGGCTCGTCAGCGACAAGGAATGCTGGTTTATACGATCAGTTTTGACCGCGACTATTTTGAGCGCGTTGCTTGACGTCTTATGCTATGAAAAATATTCGAAAATCCTTACTACAATTTGTTCACTCCCATAAATAAGAATCCGATATCGTAAGCATTCCCTTGCTCTCACAAGCAACGTCGATATTGAGGTGCAGATCATAATTGTGTAGTTCGCAAAGAAATCGTCATTTGCACATTATGCTGTGGACAGATAAATAGCAACATCGGGCAATGCGCTTGCCCTTGCAGTACTCCCTAAACCGAAAGTCATATAAGCCTTCCGCCCAGGAGGACTGTTTTCCAGTTCTTATCACATTTCTACGCGCTTGGCAGAGCAGTCGAAAGAGTCGAGGGCCTGTTGTTGCGGGCGCCAGATTCCATTCCTAGTTCCGGTTCGCCTCCTACCCAGGAAGGTCTTCGAATTGTCCGTTGGGTGGCCACCGAAAGTCACTATGTAGATCAATTACGCACTCAAATTGACGTCCCCCAAAAGTAGAACGCGTGACGCATCCAACAGCTATTGATTTATGCCGTCCATTATCTATTATAATTCTATTTCTGCATCCCCGGAAGGGCAACGACGTCACCACCAACCCTTTAAAATGAGAGCAAAAGAGCGAATTCGTATGAAGAAAAGCTCCAGCTAGAAGAAATTCTATAGCGGCAACGAGACCAAAACGTGCTCAAAATAGAGAACAATGGAAGCGACGGAATAGAATGAAGCAGTACGCGGACAGATGCAAAACAAAGGTAAAGCGTGACAGAGCAACGCTTCGAAACGAATTTCTGATAGGAATTCGCCTATGGAGTGGATCGAAGACATAAGAATGATTGAGCTCATTTACAGAGTGCGGAAAGGAAAAAGTAAATAAGAACAGCTGATATCGGAGTTGGAAGAACAGTCAACATCAATGGGAATTAAACTATGTTCTTGAAACACACTAGTTGCTGACTAACAGTCCTCATAAATAGAAACATGATGACGAATATCCCAATTCACTACTGGTCAACAAATTATTGGCTGAATCACCAACAAAGCGCCGAAATGAAAGAAGTTGGTGTGAGACGTATAACTGCAAACAAAAATTAGTGTAGTCATCGACGAGTAGAACAGAACATGTGCCACAATAGAAGGAAACCGTTAAGAAGGCCGCTGTCGTCAATCGCTTCATTTCAACCACCTTTATCTCTGGACTTTCCTTAAAGGAGATAAATAAAGTAAACATGACGTATGTAGGTGTGAGAACGAACGAAGGGAAACTGAAAGGGATGTAGCGGAACCTTTTGCCGCATACTCTCTGCGAAGGCACAGCAAGACGTTGTCAAAAAGCTTGCATAATTCTGCAGCTCATTTCATTTCTTCTCAACAGCCGTATCAAGTTTTCGACTTCAGCTTATACAAAAGTACAGAGAGGTGAAAACCTGAAGTGATAATCGCGAGATTGCACTACGTCCTACTACGGACTCCTGCGTTCTTGACCTTATTCGTATGAATGTCCGAGATTTTTAATCAAGGGTGGCGTAAAGATTTGCAAGGTCTTCAGTCCGAGATTTTTAATCAATGGTGACGTAAGGATTTGCAAGGTCTTCAGACTCACGCGTGATTTAGACTGCACAAGATTATGTGCAAAACTGAGAGGGAGAGCTTTATTTTCTTTAGAGTCGGCCTCAAAATGTCATTCAATAAAGATTCTTCACTTAGAATTCCTATTGAAATTCTTTTCAGAATGAGTAGTTGGCTAGACTGCTAAAATTTGCTGCTCATCCGTGAATCCACCGGTATTCCCATCTTCGACATCGCCCCTCTGATACCAGAATGTAGGCGCCAGATTCACCAACCGCTTATCGCCCCTTAGCGGTGGAAATAATGCCAAATACCGATGCTGATGGATGTCATATCGGCGGGTTTGGCGGCATCTTCGCCGTTAGAGGGCGTAAACGGTTGATGAATCTGGCGCTAGATCAATGTCATGATAGGTAGCGGTATACATGCAGTCTCTGGATGAGGAACTGCAAGCAAATGACATTTGCACTGCCAGTCAATGAAAGATCGCAGCATTCTAATGTTGACCGTAATTCAACCTCAACGACTAACACACCAAAAATTTTTCGCCTCTCCTGCGACTTAAAATAGGCTAGATATAAATATTCAACCTTTGAAAAATCTTTGGTAGGTTAAACATTATAAATATGTTTGGTTGAAACTCCCTCTACGGAGCGCTAAGCATATCTAAAACTTTCTATATGGAACCTCTAAGTCAGAGAAAGTTCCAAGCTAGAAATTCGTTTTTTTTGTTGAGAAAATGGCATGTCTAAAATATTACGGAAATTTATAAAACTTGAGCTCGTTTATAAATCGAAGTTCTTAAACTAGTTAGCTAAGCTCGTAAAACAACAAACCGCTGAAAAACATAAGCATGGTTAAAAATATAACATTTGTCCGTCTCTGGAAGGAGATGTTTTAACAGAATCCAGTTATAATTCAAAATTCACCATTACCCTCTGAAGAAAGATGAATGTCTTGCCCATGATGCTTCTTCTGCGCTAAAGAAACCTGACAAGTGGACATGAAACTTCACCGAAATGACTCTCAAGAACAAAAAATTAGCTAATCGTTTAGGGAGTCACACGCGTCATCGGCAGCGAGAAATATTGTGTGCCTAAAGTGAGAAAGAAGCTATTACCTTGAAGATTACAGTTGCTTAATTGATGTGCAGGACAAAATGACTATTTGTATGAATAGAGCTGTGCAGACTTTCTAGACTCTGAAGAAAGGTGCCCAAACGTTAGCCGTAATAAAACGGTTTGAAAACTTGGTCAATAGCCTTTCAGGAACACATCTTAGTTGTGACTTACGCAAAGTCGGGCCTGGACAAAGGCGGTGACTACATGTTGTCGGATTACAAATGTCGCCTTCTTTCGATTTGTCATTGCTTTGCTATAGTTTTTTCTTGGATCATGTGACTTTACATGTTTAACAAGCATTTCCGACGGCATCTTTCGCTAAAATTTCGTTCCCATTCGTTGACCCTTTTGAAGAATTCTTAACGACCATCTTTATCGAAAAAATTAGCGTTGAAATCTGTAAAATTGTTGAATAAACTTTCCCCCAGATGTACTAAGTTTGGCTGAATTTTAGAATGTAAAAAGTCAGATCTTTTACTTTATCGATTTTTTCGACTCCATATTCGACTTCCATAGCCTACTATGGTACAGGGTTAGTGGTTCGTGCAATCGAATAGCCTTGCCAGATTATAAAGCGCGCTTAAAAAGTTTTGCTCTGCGTTGCCTAAAATGCAGAAGGCTTTTTGCTGACTTTGTGTTTCGCTACCGTCTCCTGAAAGGTGAAGTGAAATTAGCAATCAGCAAATATTGAATTTTTAGGTCCGTTAGTCCTAGGCTAGGAAGTTTAAAAATTCAGTACAATAGAGTTAGAAAGAAGCATTTTTCAGTGGTTTTTAATTCATTTTTTCACCACTGCGCAAGATGGATTAGTAAGTTACCCGGTGATGTTTTCCAAGCAAGGACTACAAAAGAGTTTAAGATTAAGCTAATAAGGTTAGATGTTCCTGCTTAACGTTGACCACTTTTGCTGATCTCGAATATTACAGATTGTCTTGAAGGGCCCTTACAACTGTTGGAATGTTTTCTTGCCGTGGCATTTGGAATACGGTCCGATACCACTTCAACAGGGAATGCCACTCTATACTCGCTGTTGCGATATTATGCTTTTTCCGGCATCAAGCCGTTCGCCATTTCGGTAGCTTCATCATAGACATTCTCTCCGGACCGTCCATTGGTTTGCTCTGCGCAGTACTTCTGTCTCACAGGTTGCTCTTCCGCAACCGTTCTCATGCTCAACATCTAGCTTTTCCGAATATCGTTGACATCTCTTCCGAAGCCAGGTTCCCCCTCACTCGTTTCTTTTTACTGGATCTAATTGCTGGTCCGCCTTTACTGGTCTTCCCTTCCCTCTTTAGTTCCCCACCCTCCTGGTCCCAACTCCTGGCCCACTTTTTTGTTTCCACTTTTAACCCCTACTGGTCTCTTCTTGCTGGCTTTCCCGTTCTGGCCCTTTCTCCAGGTTGTTCCTTTCCTTCCTGCTCGCTCTCCTGGTAAACCCAAGAGGTTCCCTTACTGCCCTTCTCCACCACATCCTTAGTGGGCCTCCCATGCTAACGGCAGACGTCGGTGACACATATTCAGAATCAATACGCTTGTTGCGCGACGTAGAGGGCCCATGTTTTGGATCCGGAAGCTCAGAAGACCCGCCTTCCGAATTAAGAAGCTGAGAAGCGCGCGCAGTCGCCGCTGTGTCGAGCATGAAGAGGGTATGCATATTGCAACTTCTGGACGCTCAGGTGCTGTTGTGTCAAACAGTAAAAGGACGCTTTCCATGCTGCAACAATTCCCACGTTCAATAGGAAATTTTTACCGCGCTGTGGACGAGACAGCGTATCTCACTTACGATCAGATTAGATCATTCGACCGCTCTCGCTGTGGATGATGCGGCCTACCTCACTTAGGTTAGATTACTCGACCGCTCTCGATGTGGATGATGCGGCGTACCTAACTTAGGTTAGATCATTCGACCGCTCTCGCTGTGGGTGATGCGGCGTATCTCACTTAGATTAGATCACTTGACGGACAAGTCTTTTATATATAAGTGGTGATTTTCCTGCCGACTAGTTTCCATGCACATACTTCTTGAGTGCTTTTTAATGTTTTTGTTTCATTAAAAATTTCGTTTCTAACTTCTTCTCTATATATACCTTAACAAGTGCGGTTGGGCCTCTTTAGTTCCTATGGAAGCATCGCTAGAGGTAACGTGATGTAGCAATTGCTTGCCTTGGTACGACCAGAAATATGGGCCGGACTCCTGGGTGTTACTTCTTCGTCAAGAATGCTCGAAAGTGACCTCCGCAATCACTGGAAGTCACACCATAGTTATACTGAATGCCAACGCCTGCACTTTTTATGATGATATAAATTCCAATTGACTTTAGTCAATCTCTTTCAAAACAACTCGACATAATATTGTGCTCGCTATCCTTTTCGGGATTTTTTTTAGTTCTTTGCTCTGAGTGTTTCTGAATAATCTGCAAAGACATTTCTCCCATGCCTCTGCAGTTCATAGTGATAGCCAAGTGGCTCATGAATTCGTTGGTGTTGTTACTCTTTGTTGAGCATTGTTATTTGATCGTTACTATGTCTGCAGTGTCTCCTTTGTGCTTCTGCTTTTCCAGAAATGTCGTATTATGAGCTGTTCCTCAAAGGGCACACAGTCACCAGTAACATTTACGCCAACCAGATTCAGAAATGGGCGGATGCCGTTCAAGAAAAACATCCGAGACGAGCCTTTGTTCACCTACACGATAAGGCTCGGTCCCATAAACATAGCCAAAGGAACCTTGAAAATTGGGGAAGATGGGCTCGGACATGATTTCCGTCCCATCCTGTTCCACTGACACTGCCCACTACGATTATCTCTTCATCCACCCTAGGCACTCTTCGCGAAAAAAAATTGGTGGAAGCTGAAGCTGTTGAATAGGTGGTTGGCAGTTTCTTTGACTCTCAGCCTCCCCAGATCTGGGAGAAGAAAAGCGCTGACCTGCTTATTAGGTGAAAGATTGTAATGACTGACCTTGGTGATTATATTACTGAACAAATCCCATTGTATACTGAATAAATAAACAAATAAATAAATAAGTACCAAACGGATCAAGACTTCTGACAAACCTGATACATATATGTACATAACCAATGAGTGTTTTTAATTATGTACAAACTGACAACATACCTCCGCACCACATTGCCTGAAACTTTCACCCATGTTAGGTTGATTAATTTTTATGTATCTATATCAAAGGCAGCAATGGCGCCATATATGTGGTCGAAAAAAACAAGCTAAAACTGACAATTTGGCTAGCACTCGTATATATTTATCAGCTTTGCTTGCCAAATCTTAAGCTCATAATTAAGCGAAATGTGATAATGTAGCATTAAGGAAGAGGTTGGAGGAGCTTAGTTTACAAAAAACGCCATCAAGGTGAGTAACCCTGAGACCTGAGCTTTAAAGCAATCTTAGTATTGTTCAAGTTCGGATTTCTATGAATCACGACAACTTGACCCAGACTAGTGCGATGTCTTGGTTATTCAGTTGGCCAAGGTTGTTGGATGCTTCATTTTGGCATACATACATTTCGAGGCCTTCGCCTTGTTCGAAGCCCGGAAAACGCGGTGCACTATTTTTAAGGAAGCAGAAAAAAGAGCCAACTTAATTACAGACGTGCGACTAAAACTACAGATTGTTGCCAAAGAGGACCACGGTTCAACAGCAGACGGAAGCAGACGTTAGTCAATGGCTTGGACGGATAGTGTTTTAAATATAATACTAGCGACTTTTTAGGCTTTGAAAAAGGTGAAATCATCGAACCGTAAGCAGAAATAAAGCGTCTAGCAATATTGGTCAACATTTCAGGGGCAACTTCGCATTCATCTAATATTGGTGTTGTAACAAAACGGCTCGAAGCACTATTTTTACAACTGACGAAATCCATAGTTGAATAGTCCATGAGATAGTCGGTATGGAGCGGATTTACCTTTGTCCACAAGATTTATTAGGGAGATTTCTCAGCTGAATGCAAATAGCCATGCTCGGTAATGTTGGTCAGAGAATGCGCGAACATGCAAAACCTAATATGCCCGCTTTGCTTTATAGAAGTTACTTGCAGATTTTGCAAGGATCATAGGCCCTGAATACACCTTGATGTGCAATGCTTACACAACGATTTTTTGCTGTCATACGGGTAACTAATAAGATTTTAGGGACGAACTGCATCTCTCTTTTCGAAACTAAAATCCAATGAACCACGTTCTATTTCAAAGGTGATAGATACCAAACAAGAGGTGAGCCTTAAAAATGTAAAAGACCGAGACGACGACGGAATCGAACACTTAACTCTCTACCTATGAACCACTGCCACTCCCCGCTAAGCCTCCGAGCTGCTTGCACCATTATTTTTCACCACCTCCCTTATCTCCACGAAGGGCACGCACAAACGTGTTAGGTACGTGCTGACAGTGCAACTCAATACTGGACCTTCAGGGACCCTAACTCCTGGGGTTCAAAGTCTTCGCAAAAATGAAACCTCCCTCCCTACTATTTTAAGGGTGGAGATCGTTGTGGTATTCATTTTCGCCAATCAGACGTACGCCTGAGACAGTTCCTTGGTAAGATCCAGGCTTTGCAAAATGCCGTTATCAAATTACGAAAATTGTGTCTGGGGAGTCACCTTGTATTCCGTTGTTTTCCCCTTCAAAAGAACGATGAATTAATTCATTGAACTAATCAGAAATGGTCTAACACAGTTCACAAAATGCTAGACACGTTGAAGTTTTTAGTTTCGTACAGCACAAAGCGCAGTATGGGGCTACCCTACATGGTGACGCCCTCCCCCGACCCAATTTGCACCGAATGCTATACAATGTGAAATAGCGAACGTGCTTAATCCCTTCTCTCAGTCCCGGTCCTTCCTGTCCCTCGGCAGCGCCAAATGATATTTGAAGGAAAAGATGGCATGATCGACGTAGCAGTCAACAGAGTGCTAAGGCATTCAACGTCATTACGGTACTCCTTGCCAGGAAACTGGTCCGCTTGGCATGTTGCCGCGGCGGCGCGCGGTTTTTCGTCGTGTCGTCTTCACACGCACTCCACGCCTCCCGTGCTCACCACACTCCGAAGTCCCTTCCCTACTCCAATCCGCGGATTTTTGAATGATTCGGATAGAGCAATTTCGCGAGCCGGATAATTCATTTATTTATTGGAATACTCTGTATAAGACAGGAATGAGATAAAACTCGCGGGGCCGGATTATTTATTTATTTATTTATTTATTTATTATTTATTTATTGAAAAACTCTGCATAAGACAGGAGTGAGGTAAAACTGCAACACAACAAACACCAAAACTAACAAACAAAGGTAGCTTCTAAATATCTACGGACAGAGAATTTGTTTTGCTGTGATGCGTTTGAAAGAGTATTTGGATTCAGGGAGGATGGTAGTCTTACTAAGTTGTAGAGAGGCTAAACCTGTCTACAACTTAGTAAGATTTGGATTGGACTGGATGTTGGATATCGATTGGATTTTATTGGATGTTGGATATAATTGCATGTTTCGGATAGGCATATCCGAAAACGACTCATTCGGATCCAATGTTTATCAACCGCCCAACAACAATGGCAAAAATCTATGAAAAAGGCAACTCAAGCAGGTTTCAGTGACATTTTTTATAACGGGGCGTTTTCTTCTTTAGTACTTCTTCTTTAGTTGCGTCTTGTCAGAGTTGAAAATTGTCACCATTGTGTGAGAGGAGAAAACTCAAAGAAAAGCTTGATATGATGCATACACAAGCTTCGTTCAAGTCGGTCAAATTTCTGACAGAATATACAAAAAATGCATGTGTTCGCAAATATATGGAGACTGCCGTACGTTGTGAAAACTTTGTTTGTGATGCTGTTTCGCCTGCTTATTGTCTGAATCTATTTCACTAGAGAGATGCTCAGGCAACAGACAAAGCATTTCTACACTTCAAATGTCATCAATAGTTGGGAAAAGGAGCTAATGTGAAATGACAGTGTTGTTGAATTGAAATGGGAGATACCTTCAGCACCAAGAAACTGATGAAATGCTTAACCTAGATGTGAGAGTCGGCATCTCCTCAACTCAATAAATCTAGCGCCCACAGCTAGCAATTTCCGAAACCTAGAATTGTAGAGGTTTGGAGCAGCCAAGTTTGGCTAGCTCTTTCCGGATTACTCAAGCGAGAAAAGTTTTCCACTATATGATCTAACGAGATGACTGACTTTCGGTGCTTGATTGACGACTGCTCATTCTGCAACGTTACGAAAGTCGAGCATCTCGGGTACTTCATGTCCACAGGTTTCAAGCAATTTCTCCTTAAGGATGAGTCAATTTATAGGATGGCTTCTTTATGCGGACCTGTCCTTCCCTGCTCTCAAACTGCTTCTAAGATTGTGTGGAGAGAATTAAACGATGAATTGCCAATGACTCTTTCTAGCTGCTTTTTGGAAAATTAATTATCATGATACCGGTGGCGATGTCCGTCCCTCCACGTGGTGCCACTTGAAACTGTTCGCTCTGCGAGCTAAGCCGATCACGGACATTCGATTGCAGGCGACAGGCCCTTGTGACAGGCCGGCCTACGAAGACCCATGTCACATCACATGGTGTATGACTGTTCAGGTTTATCGAGATAGTGCTACGGCGTCCGCGGGAGCTGACGCGCACTCGCAAACCCGGCGAGTGTGGAAAGTATGCGAGGATCTCTGATGCGAGGACGGCATCGGGGGGCAACTGAGTTAGTCCGAAAGTCCCGTAACGTAAGCAGGACCCGCGTGGCTACGCTGAATGTGGGTACGTTGACGGGCCGCTCGTGCGAGTTGGTTGAAGCACTGGAGCGTAGAAGAGTTGATTTCTGTGCGGTGCAGGAGACGAGGTGGTCCTGCCGCAAGTCAAGGGACATAGGACGAGGCTTCAAGGCCGTTCTATGTGGAAGTCCCAGGACCACCAGTGGTGTCGGAATAATCGTCTCCGAACGATTTCGTGACTCGATTGTAAGCGTCGAGCGCTTTGACGATCGATTGATGAAGATCGTTGTCGCCGTGAAGGAGCGACTCTATCACTTCTTCTCTGCGTATGCTCCGCAGACTGGCTGCTCGGATCAAGCCAAGGAAGAGTTTTGGAACCTGCTTGATGAGAAGACAGCAGAGGTACCGTCGAAAGATGTCATCATAGTCGCTGGTGACCTCAACGGGCACGTCGGCGCGACGAAAGACGGGTACGGCTGTCATGGTGGGTTCGGATACGGGTCGCGTAACGCAGATGGTGAGCGTATCCTTGAATATGCGGAATCGCACAACCTCACCATAGTGAACACCGTATTTCGCAAACGCGATTCCCACCTCATCTCGTTCTATAGTGGGAACACCAGGACTCAGATAGACTTTGTCCTTGTGAAGGATCGAGACCGAAGTCTTGTCACAGACGCGAAGGTCGTGCCGTATGAGACGGTCGCCCCACAGCATCGACCGCTGATGCTATTCGAAACGATGCTATTCGGCAGAAGTTCGGTGTCGCGCCGATAGCCGACAAGATGCGCGAAGCTCGCCTGCGATGGTACGGCCACGTTCTGCGTGGAAAGGAAGACAGCGTCTGCAAGATAGGCCTTAACTTCGAGGTAATTGGAAAGCGGCCTAGAGGGCGCCCGAAGCAGCGCTGGGCTGATACGTTACATGCGGACTTGAAGATTACTGGTGTTTACCCTGATCTAGCGCTGGATCGGGAAAGGTGGCGTCATAACACCAGAATAGCGGACCCCGCTACGATGCGGGACAAACGCTGAAGAAGAAGAAGAAGAAGAATTATCATGATACCCCATCTCTGCCAACGTGATACCAGCTTAGATATGCCATTTTCATAAAAATCTGACGATCTAGACTGAATAAATTCTAGGGACAGATTCTACAACACGTTGGTTTTTAAACACTCTACCTTTTAAAAACCTGTCTAGATGCTTGAAAAAGTGAAAGTCAGTTGGCGCTAGGTCTGAAGAATATGGCGGGTGAGAGAGTGCTTCGACCTGTACCATCCGCGAAACATGCTGTCGTGCTTTGTCATGCAGAAGTAGCACGCCGTGTCGAGTCAACAGTGAAGGCTGCTTTTCCTTCAATTTTGCATACATTTCTACCAGTTGCTCGCAATACAGCTCTCCTGTTGTTGCTTGGCCAGGAGGAAGAAAAGAAAGGTGGACTATTCCAGCTGCAGTCCACCAGACCGTAATCATTGTCTTCTTGCAGTGCAAATCCGGCTTCGGAAAGGTTTTCGGGGGATCGTCGACATTTACAGCATGGTGGCGATGTCCGTTCCTCCACGTGGTGCCACTGGAAACTGCTCGCTGTGCGAGCTAAGCTAATCGCGTACATTCGAATGCAGGCGACAGGCCCTTGTGGCAGGCCAGCCTACGAATACCCATGTCACGTCGCATGGTGCATGACAGTTAAAGTTTCCCGAGATATCGCAAAGCCCGGCGAGTGTGAAAAGTACGCGAGGGTCCCTGATGCGAGCACGGCATCGGGGAGCAACTGAGCTAGTCCAAAAGTCCCGTAACGTAAGCAGTGCCCGCGTGGCAACGCTGAATATGGGTACTTGGCGGGCGCTCGTGCGAGTTGGTTGAAGCACAGGAGCGAAGAAGAGACGATTTCTGTGCAGTGCAGGAGACGAGGTGGTCCTGCAGCAAGGCAAGGGACATAGGACGTGGTTTCAAGGCCGTTCTATGTGGAAGTCCCAGCACCACCAGCGGTGTCGGAACAATCGTATCCTATCGATTTCGTGACTCGATTGTAAGGGTCGAGCGCTTTGACGATCGATTGATTAAGATCGTTGTCGCCGCTAAGGAGCGACTCTATCACTTCTTCCCTGCTTATGCTCCGCAGACTGGCTGCTCGGATCAAGCCAAGGAAGTTTTGGAGCCTGTTTGATGAGAATACAGCAGAGGTACCGCCGAAAGATGTCATCGTAGTCGCTGGTCACCTTACTGGGCACGTAGGTGTTGCTAAGGACGGGTACAGCTGTCAGGGTGGTTTGGGATACGGGTCTCGTAACGCCGTTGGTGAGCGTATTCTTGAGTATGCGGAATCGCATAGCCTCTCATTGGGAACACCGTCTTCTGAAAACGCCACTCCCACCTCATCTCGTACTATAGTGGGAGCTCCAAGTCTCAGATAGACTTTGTGCTTGTGAAGGTTCGCGACCAAAGTATTGTCGCAGACGCGAAGGTCGTGCCGTATGAGACGGTCGTCCCACAGCATCGGCCGCTGATCTGCAGCGGCTGATCCTTTAAGATTACCCGTATGAGGCTGAAGCAGGTTGAGCGATGCGGTGCTGCAAGAATCAAATGGTGGCGAATGAGAGAGAAGGAAGCAGCTGTGATTTTCGGCGTGCGGTTACCGACAGTTACGACTGTCGACTGTTGGAAGAAAGCAACCGACGCGATACGCCATGCTGCAACGTTGGGACTCGCTGTATCATGTGTTTCTCGGCGACAGAACGGTCGACAACTGGCAGGAGTATCACGGAGCGAAGAAGGCTGCAAAGAAGGCCGTGGCTGTTGGGAGAGCCACTCATTATGGTGATGTCTACCGAAAGCTCGAGTCGCGCGATGGTGAACTGTATTTGTACCGACTTGCTAAGTTCCGCCATCGCCAAACAGAGGATATTGAAAAGTTCTTTGGCATCAGTGATGAGAGCGGCCATCTTCTGACAGATCGCAAAAAGGCGCTGAAGCGATGGCGTGATTACTTTGAGGAAATTTCCACTATAGAATAAACCTCATCCGGCCATCCCTTCTGTGGATTCTGTTCACGGTCCCGCTCACAAGATCACCGTGGGGAAACAGAAGCGGCTCTGAAGAAGATGTAGCCCGGTAAGGCGACAGGGCCAGATGATCTGGCAGTCGATGTCTGGAAGTCGAAGCTCTGGTAACCTGCTAAGTGGTTGGCTAAATTCTTCAACCAGGTAGTGAAGGAGAAGAAAGTACCGGAGTGTTGGCACAACAGTACGACGATTCCGATTTGGAAGAAGAGGAGCAGTCGCTTGCTTTCGCACAGCATGAAGATCTTCGAACGAATCCTCGATAGTCGAATTCCTGAAATCGTCAAGCTCTCCGACAACCGGTGCGGCTTTGTGTTTGGTTGTGGGACCATTGATGCTATACACGCCGCCCGCCTCCTGGTGGAGAAGCATGGCGAGAAACAGAATCCGGCGCATATCGCCTTTCTCGACTTGGAGAAGGCCTTCGATCGCGTACCGCGTTAGGTTATATAGTACGCCTTGCGACAATACAACGTATGGAGTGGGTGCGGATGCTCTACTCTTGTCCAAAGAATGGAGCGCAAGCAGCAGCTGGAACCTCAATGGAGTTTCTCATCTCTGTTGGGGTGCACCAGGGCTCTGCGCTTTCTCAACTCCTCTCTGTTGTCGTCATGGATGCCATCATATGAGATCTTCAGAAGCCCTCCCATGCACGCTGCTTTATGTTTATGACATGATGCTCGCTTGCGAAGATAAAGATAATGTCGAGCGGCAGGCGCAAGCTTGGTGCTCGACAGCACTCAACGCTACACTTACAACGCTGAAATTTTCACGGACGAGTTGTCGAGGCCGGGGCGATGGGCTCGGGGCGCGAAACTCACCGTGGAGCGCGCTCTTAATGATGCGACATGCATGGAACATGACGTCTCGACTATTTTTAAGTGAACAACTTGGAGATCCATAACGAGGTGCGATCGTGCTGATGAGAAATGCAAGAGGGGTGCCATTTTGACTAATTTCCTTGCTGATTGTTACTTTTTATCCCGTTTTCCTGCACATAGGCGCGGGAAGGGATTTTGATCTGTGTTTTCGTTAGTATTCGTCACATTCACCTCGGTTCTCTGCTGCTGCACAACAATGAGTTGCTTCGAAGGAGAAACTGATCGCTTGCTTTCTCACCAATTACTCGTTTCTCTCAAAGAAATTATCGGCGCAAATCGGGTCGGGGGGGGGCAGGGATCACCTCCTAAAAAGTGTCACCAACACAAGAACAAAGCGACAAAACATACTGATAGTAAAGAATAGGTGCAAACAATGCTATAGCTCTGTTCTGTGCTCTCCTCCGCGTCAGCGGAGGAGAGCACAGATTTGGGCGGGGGAAGGGACTCCAGGGTGTGGCTCGAGTGACGAGCCCGTATTAAAATTGCCTACATCCTGGAGTTTCCTCCCTTGCCCAAGCATATAAGACACGGATATGTAATCGAAACAAAGAGATAGGACTGCATTTACATTCGCTGTATGTAGCTACTCGCTGCGGCAGGCCATGTTGACCCCCACCCCCCGACCCGATTTGCGCCATATTATCTACTGATGATACAACGGAATGCCATTTTGATAGTACCTTCCAGAAAGATGCAAAAGTTTTCTCTCTTTCATCCATTCTCTTTTCTGTCATTTCTTTTTTTTGCTTGGGTAGATTGACACAGACTGCTACGACGATGAAACATAACATATGTCTCCTCACAGACATTTCTAACTTGTATAACGTATTTCCTGCATATGATACGCCTTGTGTAGTTTGATAACTATAAGCATCTGTGGAGTTGGATGTGACGTAACGCGGTCGGACGAGAAGGTCACAATCAGTTGAACATCTCACAGTGGACAAAGAAAACATCTTGTTCTGCTCGTTGTGTTTCGAGGAACACCCCAGACTTCCACCTAACACAGATCCTGAAGACCTAATTGCAAAAGAGACAGCATGGATGCGTTGTACAAATTGTAAAGGTTGGGTCCATGCGCTGTGTGGACAAGTCGTTGTGGAACTATTATGCAGAGGTTGCAAAAAAGGCCATTATACCTTAAATGTTTATGATGAATAAATATTAAACACACTGTGTTGGCTGGTAGCTTATGGTTAGTACGCTCGTCATGGCTACTGTATCCAGGTCTAACAATAAATTCAGCCCAGTGGAATTTCACTATGGCTGGTAATGTACAAAACAACATTCTCCTGCGAATTAGACACACGAGGACAAATATAAAAAATATATACGTGCCGTGAAAGCCGATGTTTACTTCGTTTCCAAACCTACTTTACTGCTTTTAAAAGCGAATATGTGAGATTTCGGCAGCACAAGAAGTTCTCGCCCACTGCAGCGGATGAATCTTGCGTCATGCGTATCATAGAAAACGATGGGGAGGTGTGTAAGATGAAATAAGCCATCCAGTTCCCTCCAGTAGCCGTATTCATGAAGCGGCGGGAGCGGGAAGGCAGGCGATGGCTTCCCGCCCCCGCCGCATCCCGCTCCCGGCTTCATACAACCCGGTCGGTATTCATGAACCGCCGGGAAGCGGGAGCAACCGCGACGCGCGAGTTAGATTCGCAGCGGAGGCGGGAATTGCAAGATTTCAAAAACCAATTTCTCAAATTAGCGCTGTCTCAACCAGGGATGAGCGGATAACGAAATTTTGAGACCCGGATTACGGACATTTTGCCTAAAAATGGCCGGATAACGGAAACACGGATAACGAACAAGCAACAAAAATTAAAACTGGCTCTAAACTGCTCGGATCTCAACAGAATATTAGATGTTCACGCACTGTCAAGTTACATGCCATCTCTCACCATTTTAAGAGTATTTTGAAGAAAAAATGTGAGCTGTTACCGAGCTTATCGGCGAGAAAAGTGGCACGATCCCCAATAGAGAAACCAAGACTGTTTTGTAATACAATCGTTTGCCACTCCACTCGGCTGATGTTTCGGCACAACCACCTTCAGTGGCTGGAGATAACAAGGAGCGCTTAAGAAACTACTCGTTTATAGATCATTTCACAGCACAAATTGCAATTTAAAACTATTCTTTTTTTGGAGTTAAAGAGGCCAAACGCGAGGATGGACGCGTAAAGCACCCTAAATGACCTTTTGGAAGCAGTCGAAATGCTGATAAGTCACCCTTTCAGGTATACAATAGCGAGATTCATTCAATTCCTATTCACCTACATTTATTTCGACCCGACGGTAACTTATTCGTACTGTTGTTCGACAGTATCGCTATATCTGAGGTAGTCTAACGCGAAACTGTCTGGGATGCATGAAATAATTTATAACAATTTAATTTATAATTTAATTTATAATTTATAACAAGCAATTTAAAATAATTGGATGCAATTTATAACTGCACCATTTAAATTTTTAATTTTTCCGCATGTAAATAAATCGAACACATAGATCGCCGTGTGGGAATACCCCGTTGTTAGTGTAGTAACCTTCGTGGCGTTCTATCCTTGCACTCGTTTGTTCGATTTCTACGACACCTCTGCGTGCACGGCGCACCCAGGACGTAGCGCACAGCGTTGGACATGCGACTATTAATTTAAGTTAATCCTCCATATTCTCTAAAGATGAGACGAAGATAGACTACAAGAAGAAATGGCTGAAGGATTATGATAACAGTTTGTAGACTTTTTCGAAGATTTTGGAACTACTCTACTATTGAGGAAATAATTTCTACTTTTACATATACCTTCAGTTTTATTTTTATTTTATTGTTTATTACGAGGTTCAATCCTATTTCGCTGACGATCTCTTCTTTTCCACGCAGGACCTGCTCATAAAATGTCCACCGACTGGAAATGGGAATGTATAAGAAGTGGTATTGCGAGAAATAGAGTGCGTGGCGCATCCGACGAAGGAACTACTCATCGTCTATGTTTCAGATCAATTATGTGATTTATTTAAATTAAGTAAGTGACAGAATCCGTACCCCCCCCTCTCCTCAGAAGATGGCCCAGGAACACGTTACGAGACATATAGCGAAGATAACTCCACGTGAAGACGACTTTCGATGGCAAAATCGCCATCGAAATTCTATTTCTTGCAATTGCACACACCACCTCATTGACGGCTTCCCGGCGTTCCCGACCGGTTGAGTGCGGGTAGGCCGGGAGCCTCCCGCCATCGGCGCGGGAGGCTCCCGTTGCTTCCCGGCATGTTCGTGAATACGATCTTTTGCCTCCCGCCTCGGTCGCTTCCCGCGGGAAGCCTTGAACGTTCCCGGGAACGTTCATGAAGACGGCCACAGATCGGGCTAGTTGCCGAATCCCTGCACGTCGCATCCGTTACACTGCGCTCCACTGTGAGTTCCGCGCCCCAAGTCCATCGCCCCGCCCACGACAACTCTCCCGTGAAAATTTCAGCGTTGTAAGTGTAGCGTCGAGTCTCGACAGCAGTCCGGCGAGGTTCGGAGTCAAATTGAATGTCATGAAAACTGAGTACCTTACGATTGACGCGAGCGAGTTCGGGGCGTCCACCCTTATTAAGCGCAGAATTGGGAAAGGTGGCGACACCAGAAGAGCGGACCCCGCGACGAAGCGGGACAAACGCTGAAGAAGAAGTTGACATTTATAGGATCCATTTCTCGTCGCAGTGACAAATCGATAGAGGAACGGCTCCGTAGAATTTCTTCTGATCAGGGAACTCGCGACCTCCATTTGCCTCAGCTGCTGCGCTTCGGTGAGGTTATGGGGCACCCACCTGTCGAGTTTTTTCACCATACCCATTTGCTTGAGGTGATCAGCAGCAACTGTATGAAAGACGATTCACAGTAACAGAGCAAGCCTGAGGCTGCCGTCTCGTCGTTTCTTGGTCGTCTACGGAATTGCTTTGCTAACACACTCTTTGAGAGGTTTCCGTCAAAAGCGATTGCGGAATGGATTATCCTGCACCCAATTAACTTACTATTTCCTGTCTGAATGATTTCTTTCATGCACCTCCTTAAGCTTTATTGTCTCCGAAGGAACCAAGATCTAGTATGAAATAGCAAGAACGCAACCAATTTAGAAAGGATCTCTACGAAATTGCTATGCTGCTCCGTACACACCGTTGTACGGGATTTCTCGAGTCAGGTCTCTTCAAACAGGACGAAAAGTCAGATATCTGAAGATTTTGCACAAGGATCACCAGTATTAATGACCGCGGAATTATTTTGTTACATGCCTTTCATTTCTAACAGATTTCACAGTTGGATCTATGTTTGCAACATTGTCAAGAATCATAATTCAAATTTCATTCGAAAATAAGTTAAAAATGTTAGAGAACAATATAAGCATAAGGATAAGGATAAGGATAAGGATAAAGGACAGCGTTACTCAATCCCTTTTGGGATGCGTCAGCGCATTCTACTTTTACGGGATCTCGTGGAGGCGACATGAATGCGTAATTTTTCATTTCATTTCATTTATTACGCTGTTTAAGACAGACGTTACACAGAACCCAAGCCACATCAACACAACAACAATAGGATAATAGAGCGTCTGTAAACATGGAAGATCAATAGGATAGTAAATGGTTGGATGACTGGAAACGTGGAGAACGCACCACCGGATTTCCTAGTTTGCACTGAATATAGTCGCTTTTGCCATACGTTTGAACGAAGGAAGAGAAGTCGGCACAGTCCACGTCTTACTCCATTTGAGATACCTCAAACCAGCTCTAACCGTAAAGAAGGTGGCTCTTAGTGAGGTTTTAGGTGATCTAAAAAACAGCTTATCGGTTCCACCCCTAGAACCGAGGGTCGTAGGGTGTAGAATTTTGTGCAGGAAACTGGGATCAGGTGGTTGATGGCCATACAATGACTTGCGGTGGCCAGTCGATGAACAAGTCAGTGCTTTATCCTTCCCAGACCAGTCTGGTACCAATTCACCGACCCCAGGGGATGATGGTAGGCTTGGTTGGCCTGGGCGGGAAATCCGAGCCAGGAACCTGGTATCGGGTGCACGCGGCAGTCGCGCCTCCTCCGACTGCGCTACACGCGCCCAATATTAGCATAGTGACTCAATTCTCCTTCTTTAAGCCTCAAGCGGCTGGTATCAAAGTTATAAGCTCTCATAACGACGTTTTGTTCTGATCAAAACTCTAGCGCCAGGTGGGACTCGAACCCGCTCCTCTTGCTGACCGGGCAGGAATGCTCTACGCCATTACGCCACCGCCGCAGTTTGATCGAACGCAACATGCACTCCTTGTGGGACCCGATCAAAAAGCGCCGGTGGTGTAATGGCCTAGAGCACTCCCGCCTGGTCAACAGGAGGTGCGGGTTCGAGTGAGACCTGGCGATAGAGTTTTGATTGCAGAAAAAACATCGTTATTTATTTATTTATTATGAGAGAATATGAGTACAGAACCTCTCAAAACAAGTAAACTACGGTTTTTCTTGTCTTTTCTCTTGTACACAGTTGCAATAAAAGCTTTGCAAAGTTGCAGAGAATTGTGGGACAGCATAATTTTAAGCCAGGTCAATAGTTATGATACACACTGTACTGCGAAAGGTTCCAAACGGCGCCAGTTGAAGTCTTATGAGACGTTCCTTGAATATGTATTATCGAAAATGAGGAAGTCCGCTGTACGAATCCAACTTCACAAATGACGAGTAGAGTGTTCGGTGTAATGCCTCGCCACTCAGACCCGTTTATGCAGATGAATCACACAAAGCATTTCCGCATGGCATAGCGGGACGCGTTGCAAAACGTTTTCAAGAACCTGAGGCAATCATTAGTGCGGAGATCACAAACAGCGGCATCAAGAAGAAAAAGAAGAGCCTCCTGAAAAGATTTGTCGGGAAATCGCTCGTTTTCCGAACGAGTATATGTGATTTATCGCACAAGTGGAAAAACGCGTCTCTCAAGAGACCTTTAAAGGAGGGAAAGTAACGCGGAGCGAACCACAGCTGAACAGATAACAAATGAGTTTGTTAGTGTGACACATAGGTTCGGATTCAATTACATGAAAGTGCAGGACGTGATGGCGAGAAGAATTCTCAGAAGAAAATGTCGCTCGGTGACGACTGGTACACCTCTGATTGAAAAGGAGCTGAAGGAAATGGGAAAGTTTATCTGTAGTATCGCTTCGCCAGCTGCTACCTAGGTCGCGATGTCAATATGACGAGCGATATAGTGCTGGAGCTGAGTGGGAGGAAATGAGCGTTTTAGGAAGCTTTCAAGCTTCTCGAAGAAGTAGTGAGAAGAACATCCTGCTCCGTGCTAGCAGCTTCAGTTCACCATTCTTGCAGAGCGTATGTACTCCTCAGAGGCCTAGCGCTGTGAAAGCAGCATGAACTCTCCCTCAGCAGAAATTCGAGATCAGGAATCCTCGCAATGATTCACTCAGGTAACGAAATGCCTCCAGAGTCCCAAGCTTCGCCTCAATTCGACGATCAGAGAGGCTGTCGCCTGGGCAAATTAATCGAATACTGGGCGGCCGGTCGCGCAATGTGTTTCGCAGACAATCACTGGACGAGACCCGGAACAGACTGGATTCGGCAGCACCTCATGAAAAATCTATTGTTTGAAGTTTTATGAAGTGCTCAAAAATAGGGGTTAAAGCATGTTTTAAAGAATAGGAACGCTGTCATTTTAGTCCTAAAAGAAGAGATTGCGCATGCTCTCGTCCAAGACATAGCGATTTTTATTCGATTTCTGTTCGCGTGGAGTTTTACACCGGTTAACGATGCTATAAAAACAAACATCGATTCTAAAGAAGATATATCCTTTACATATAATTGCTAGCGAGTGCTTGGGCCATTCGGTGATCAGCAGCACGACAGATGACACTCGGGAATAATGATGAGTGGAGACTCCGTGCCCTCGGGTAAATGTTACATTACTTGTGCATCTAAACAAATGAGCATGCCGCCAAAAGAACTATTTAATTGTTAGCATAGAAACTATTGAAGCAGCAGGTATAATGGTCCTATCTTCAACGGGATCATGTTGGGACGTCTCAGAAAATAAAGAACCTTCACCGCTACTAACGATACCACTTTCCGTTGACTGCGACAGATGACGCGAAACATGCAGCTTCTGATAAAATGATGAAGCCATTTCAAGAAACCTGAGGGGCCAGCTCGCTCGTGTTTAAAAGCGCTGCTTTGTCTAGAAAGGAACGGCAACGCATACTGTCGGGCTCATCAGCAGAAGCCGCCTCGAGTCGTGCGCCTGTGACCGGAAAACGGGGCAAGCCAATTCAGTAAGGATACTATTCCTGCCATTGTTTTTCACGTGCGTGGATTACGAAAAGACGTGGAATCGCGCAAAACACTCCGTCTAGTCAATTGTCAAGTGAAAAACAGGCATCTGTAATGACTGGGTTGCTTTCTTTCATGATCATCACAGAGAAACACTTGTGGAGGCCATACAGAACTTCATAGTCGCAATTCGAACGCTCTTTCAGCTTTGTCTAAATATCAGTGCATCACTTCATTGCACACCACAAACTCACAGGACTGGATGGATTCTAAAAAGGCCAGCACTTGCTTGTAATTGTAATGGAACTTTGCGACAGCATTAAAGCGCCGACCTGCAGAAACGAGTTTCAAGCTGCAGGAAAAACTGAAGCTGGACCCGGCCAGGTCAAACCCGTTTTCAGCCGAAGACGCTGCTCAGCCTCTTTGGAAGAAACACACCGTAGAACATCTTAATGACCGAAGCAGCTTCTTGTTCCTCAACCAGGCCACTGGCCTTATTTCGCAGTTCCATGAAATTCTCAACGCATATTTGTGGAATGAACACGCCTCTAACCAGTGAATGCCTTCAGTTCCCATGGCACTCGGCAAAGACACATTTAGGATGAAGATCACAAATCTGACCTCAATTTATGACTTGCCATACGTAGAAATAAAAATTTGTTATCTTTCCACCTTCAAGGAGTTCGCTAAATGTAAGCGATAGATGTTATAAGGCGTTTGTTCAAACATTTGTTTTGGAAATTAAATAAAGTATCTCACTGAAGATGAATCGCAATATTGGGAGACTACAGCATAGCCGGAACCGAACCCGTAGCCGCTTTCCTGCGATGAGCGAACACTACCACTGCGCCGCCGTCGCTGACAGGGTGCAAATGCCTCCGTTGATTACACAGCTCATCGCACCTCTCTGCGGATGCGGAAGGCATTTCCCAGTAGATGATAGGAGAAGTACAAAGGCGCAAGATAACAGTGTAAAAGAGAAAGCCACTGTAAGTCATTTTTCCATTTTTTACCTCCTCTTCTTCTTCTGCTTTTCACCGTTTGTAGGAGTTTTCCATACGCCTCGAAATTAAGGCCTATCTTGCGGACTCTGAATTCAATCCCACGAAGAGCATTTGGACAGAGAAAATGTTGGTTTCATTTCATTTGAAGTACATTATGACCGACACAGGACCCGTCGGGACAGGGTGCGAAACGAGGATGTTAGGGCAGTGATGAAGACAGCCCCGATTCAGCTGAAGATGAGAGAGCAGCGCCTGAGGTGGTATGGACACGTCCTCAGAAGACCAGAGGATCACACCACAAGGTTGGCCCTAGATTTCGAGGCACCCGAAAAGTGTCCGAGAGGAGCCCCAAGGAAAAGATGGAAGGACGTCATCAAGAGAGATCTCGCCGAAGTCGGCGCCACGGTAGATGACGCCCTTGATAGGATGAGGTGGCGACAGATCACAAGAACAACGGACCCTGCGACTGTGCGGAACTAAACGCTCAGGAGGAGAAGAAGAAGAAGAAGAAGAAGAAGAAGAAGAATGCGGAGCTGGCGAGTTACGGAAGAAAAATGAAGGGGTAGTTGAAGAGACAACTCCGATCCAACGGAAGATGAGAGAGCAACGCCTTTTGTATGTAGTACAGGCACATTCAGAAATGTAGAGGATCACTCGGCAAGGTTGACCATCGAATTCGGGAAAACGTGGAAATGTTGCAGCTGCAGAACACATCCTTGATGGGATGCGATAACGACGGATCAGAAGAACAGCGGAAACTGCCACTGCTACTTGATTAAGGAGAAGAAGAAAAATCAACAGCTTCTAAGCTGGCAAGAATTGCCTTAAACTCCAGGAACTTTCAAACAGCCTGCAGAAGAAGGGGCCAGGCAGCTGCAGAAGTTTGATACATAGCTGCTAGTCGGCTGAGTGGCATTAAATATTCAGTGCCTACTTAATGGCCAATTACTCCTTGGTTTGTATGATATACCTCCCATATTATGATCTAAGGTTCAATAGGCGTTCCTGCAGTTCATGATATACTGTACTGCTTTTCCTTAACGTGAACTTCGCCGCTCTGTACGAAGCATACAATTCTAGGGAAGCTCACTTGCACACAGAAGACACAGCGGTGTGGTGCCACTAAGGATAGCGCTGTGTGCCGTTAAACTCTGTTGCAAGCCTATTTCAACTCGCATTAGCATAGCGCACAAGTTGACCAAGGTCTTGTACAATAGAATTTGTCGGCGTTTCCGGACGAGTGTGTCAATCTCCCGGCTGGACAAAGCTAGCGGGAAGGTTGCAAGCTTGTGAGCATCTAAACAAAACATCAAAGAGTGCCCTTTACCGGTGTCTGGAAGCAAAAAACGGATAACTATTAGGTTTTAACGAAATAAATGGCACAGAACCACTGTAAATTTAAACAGTTAATATCTCGGCTTGTAGGAAAGTTTATTAATCGAAATAAAAACCTTCTGATTCTACACATCTTTGCCAACGTGATACAAACTTTTTTATCCCAGTAGCATAAAAATCAGAAGTTCTGGAATTGACGAAATCTTCGAAGGCACTTTCGGCATCCTGTTGGTATTTGAATATTTTCCCTACCAAGAAGTCGCCAAGATGCGTGAAGAAATGGTAGTCTGTTGGGGAGAGGTCGGGAGAAAACGGAGGATGTGGTAGAGTTTCAATGCTCAGCTCATTCAATTTCTGCAACGTCATTCGTGCTACATGGGGGCGAGCATTGTCGTGCAGAAGGAGAACTCGCCTTCGGTTTACAAGGCCGGCCGGATATCCTTCAACTTTTTCATCATTTCTTCAATTTCAATGCAGTACTTCTCTGCCGTGATGGATTCACCGGGAGGGAGGAAGCTGTGGTGAATAATTCCCAGCGAACACCACCATACTGTCACCACTACTTTCTTTTGGTGCAACTCCGGCTTCGCAAAAACCTTCGGGCTCTCATCGTTGTCCACCCACTGTGCCGATCGTCGCCTGTTGTCGTACATTATCCATTTCTCGTCACAGGTTACGATGCGATCAAGAAATGGGTCCGTTTCGTTCCGTAGAAGCAGTGCGGACGAGATCTCATATCGTCGGTTTCTTTGCTCCTCAGACAGCTCGTCAGGCACCCATCTTTCCAGCTTTTTGGTCTTTCCAATTTCCTTCAGATGCCGGGCAGCTGTGTTGTGACTGACGCCGAGAACCTTCGCTATCTCCCTGGTACCTTTGTGTGGATCCTCCTCTACCACATCTCTCAGCTTGTCCTCATCAACATCACTATGCCTCCCACGACCTTCTGTTCTTCCAAGCTCTCACCTCCATTCCGGAACTTCTGATACCAACGATACGCCGTCCGAATTGTGGAACGTCCTAGACCGAATGCGGGGTTGATCTTCTCGTTCGCCTCCTTAGCTGTAGTGCCCAGCTTGAATTCATACAAGTAAATGCCTCGGATTACCCTTTTGTCCATCTGCAAAAAAAATCAATAAAACTCTAAAGTTTTTCCACTTTTACATAGAAACTTTGGTACTCACCGGTAGAGCAAAGTTTGCGCTTCTAAATGATATGCCACACGTTACGGTTTGTTCTTGATCAAACGCGTAAAGACGCGCCAAAAAATGGCGCGAGCCAGTGCCATTTAATTCGTTACAACCTAATAACTCCATATGAAACGATAGGATATAAAGAACAAATGGCAGTCGCTAAAAAGCGAAGAAAATATAGTGAAGAAATGATAAAAAGATTAATACAGTAAAGCACAGCATCAGAGCATTAAAACAAAGTAGCAGTAATAAGCGGGCAACTGCAAAAATCCGAATAAGTTGGGAACTGCACGTAGTACCTATACTGTCATGCAAACCCTCTTTTCCGACATACCCAGATCCACAGAGTTCACGACAAGGTAGGATCGAACTGATTTTGTTAGTAACTAGAGAAGAAATCGTCTGGAAATAACCGAGCAATGTAGTCAAAAACACATACATATGGAGCGAATTGACTCCAATTGGTAGTTACGCTCCGAGGTAGGGTATGGCACATGCAGACCTGAGGTACTGGGCAGAAACAACGGTCAAAAGATGAATATTGGCAGCCGAAGTCGTTATGCATCCTCCCTAGTTTTGTTTTAGGCGAAAAGTAGGTGGAAATTGAAACGCGAAGGGTTGAGTAATTAGGACGGAGAGAGTTTGTCCACCCTCCACGCACACGTGCCGCTGCTCAACGATGGAGAAGTCAAAACAATGCAGAAATTTGGTTAGAAGCAACGAAAAACAACGTGAAATTATTTGAGGGGCATCGAATCGCCAAAGGAAACATTATTCGAAGCGGAGGACGCGCTGCTGCTTTCAGGCAGACGGTACTGATCATTCCATGTTCCGTTCTTTTGTTGAAATGAAGAGAGATAAGAAACAAGTATTCTTCCATTTAATAAAGAAAATTCAAAGCGTAGTGAATAAAATTACACATTTTTCTTTTTTCAAAAAGGTTCGTTTCGCCACCTATCTTCATACGAACCTTTTTGTTATAACACCTTCCTGGTGGCTCATCAGTGAAGAGGAAGGTGTTACAACATTTTTGAAAGTGCAAATTATAAACAAAATGTGGAATTTGTCACAGACGTTCGTTCAGAATTCACGAGAGTCCCGAAACACAACGCCCATTCATAATTTTTTCTTCACGAAAATGTGAGCTTTCCTAAGGATGTTACCGAAGAACCTCTGGATGTCTGATACTATTACGCCAGCTAAGACAGTGTGTAAAGAAAAAGGAAGCACTTCTCAAAGAAAAAATTTGAGGTGTATGTAATGTGGAGGGCTTGTGGTAGTGCACTCGGCGTAGGTGCTGGCTTCGCGGGCTCCCGGAATCAACTTGAGTCCTGCCCACGTTTACAGAGTCTTCCGTCCCTTCACAGACGTCGAACTGGTTCCAAATCTAACTGGGAAGGGCAACCATCTAGCTCCTCCATCGGCTGACCACAGCAACTCATTGTACCAGCCAAAATACGTATTCAAATTCCCTCCAGATGTCTCATAGAAGCATAGAATACCCCAACTGGGGTTAAGGGCGTCATATGTTATCCATTTCTGTCCAATGTACTGTCGAATCGGGCCTCATGTCCCTTAAACAAGGTGATCAACTCTTCCAAAATACACCTCATAACGTTAGGTCAACCAAGAAACTTGGTAAACAGCCGGCTTCTTGATAAACATTCGCTTAAGAACCTAATGATATTGATGCGTTTACGAAACCGTTGCCAAGAACTGTGGCAGTGCTACTGTTGGTGTTAGACATCAACTGCACAACTGCAGGTTTTCTGAAGTTGCACTTCTCATTTACCTAAGGCTTTCGGTCAACTTTCCGACCTTATTCACAAAATGCTGTACAGGGTTTAAAAAGAAGAGTTGCGTTCGAAGCTTAATGAAGCCCTAATGAGGCTACTCGAAGTTTGCCGATCGCTGTGTTTGAAATAAGGACCTCATAAATAGCTTTAGTCGCTACTGCTCCTGAATGTCCCCATAGTTGTTCTTTATTCCTCAATCCATCCTTCACCAGAGACGAGTTAATTCGATGCTATCTGCAAACTCAGGTTATCTTGTTTGATGCCCTCGAGAATTTCTCCATTCTCTCAAAGAAGTTCCTATGTATATTGTCTCTTACCCACTTAAGATGTGTGCAATACTATCCCACGTCTTGTTGTTTTTATTCATAGCGCGAGTACATGGCTCACACACATAGAAAGAATAAGGAAAATAATTAAAGCAGTACCGGAAAAAGAGTAGAACACAGGACATAAAACAAGAGCTGTAAGATACAGAAGAAAGTCTACCTGTGAAAGCAACTACTACAATAACTTAGTTAACAGAAACCTTTGGAATTCACGCCAAGGTAAGGATAGAAGGTGCTCATTGTCTGCAAGCAGTAAGTTGAGCTCGCGTAAGATTCTGTATGTCAAAAATGTAGATCTTGCCGTGGTCCTTGCAACGGGAACATGTAGGCGGAGTCTACCTCTTCTTGTCCTAATTACTTTGATTCGGAAAAATTGAGAGGGGTTTATGTGAAGTTTTCCAGTGAGAATCTTAAAAAGCACTTTCAGTTCAGCAACCTTCCTTCTATATACGAGGGATTTTAGACCGAGCATCCTATTTCTTTCTCGTCCGTTTGGTATGAGCGAGTAATTTAAGCCAAAGCACCGCATTATTAATTTTCGTGTGAAATTATTTTGAACGCTTTCCAGCATGTCGATATCCCTCTTCTTGGTAGGACTGAAAACTGTCGTTCCAGACTCAACTACGGGGCGTACGTATGTTACGTAGGCTCGCAGAAGCGTCTCGGGATTTTTACTTCTAAGAACCTTGAAGAGATTATATGTGCGAAAGTTCGCAATTTTTACCACAGAATTGTAATGCTCATCAAAACTGAGCTTCTTATTTATTAAGAAACCCAAGTCTCGAACATCCTCAACCACTTTGAGATCAGTGTCTTGTAATTTATAAACAGGTAATCTTTCCGTATTACTCGCCCCAATAGGTAAGCAGCAGGATTTCTCCGGTGCAAGCGGGAGTTCTCACCGCTTAGCCCAACAACCTATGTAGTCAAGTGCTGCTTGGATGCTGTGAGTATCTTCGTTTTCCTTGATTGTTTTGTATATTTTTACATCATCAGCGTACATTTTGCAAGTCACCTACAATCCGGCGATAGTATCTGGGAGCTCATAAGTGTACAGAAGGAAAAGAAGGGGTGAGAGCACTCCTCCCTGTGGAACACCAGTGCAAGCGTTGAACACGGAGGATAGTGCTCCTTCGACCTTGACCTGGTATGTTCTCCCGGTAAGGAAATCGCGAGCCCACTCGGTTATCATAGGATGAATACCAACCATGTCCATTTTGTGCAATAATTTGGGCACTGGGACCTTATCGAAAGCCTTCGAAAAGTCTAGATATACCACATCTATCCTATTTTTCTTTTCCATGGCTTCCGTCCAATCATTAAGAGACGTGAGCATTGATGTTTCTACAGATCTTCCTTGCAAAAAACCAAATTGGTTATCTGAAACCACCTTGTGGTTCTCTATATGCGCTATGATATGTTTTTTTATAATTTTTTCGAAGGTCCTGGCAAACACTGAAGTATTACTTATAGGACGATAGTTTTTCGGATCGCTCAACGGAGACTTTTTAGAAATAGGCGTAACGAAAGCGTGCTTCCATCTTCTGGGCACTTCGGAATTCATGATGCTGAAATTGAAAATGTGTTCTAAAGGATAAATTATGTGGCCTAAAATCTTTTTAATAAAACCTAGTGGAATCAAGTCAGGAGAAACAGAGTAGGATCTTGACCATTTTGAGATAATATCGTAAATCTCCTCTTTGTGGAAATATGGTGAAGTGTCCATTTGTGGAAAGGAGCGAGCAGCAAATGAATTCTAACTAACCACACCTTCACCCTGTGTTTGAGGTGCTGAAGAGTTCGAACTCACAGGTTTGCCGAAGTGATTAAGGAAGTGCGAGGCAAGCAGATTAGCCTTGTCAGATGGTGATGAATAAGGGCAGCCATTATTATCAAATAGGGTGGGTATGACTATCTTTTTTCTACTGCGAGAATTAATATATCTATAGAAACTGTTTCTATCCTAAGATCCGAGGATTTTATTCTCTAAATAAACATTATACCTCAGAATGGCTTTATCCACCATGTTGCTATATGCAGCGTAATTATTCCAGAAGATTTTTGACCTGAAGATCGCCAAAGGACAAGAGCTTTTGCGCCATAAGGCGTCTTTTTAGAATTAACTTGTCTATAATCAGGCTCTTTGAGACTCCGTGATTACCTCCTGAAGCAATGCGACTTTAACTTTGATTCCAGGAGTGATTACGCAGAACTGTGGCTCTACAACGATAATATTGACAGGCACTATCCGTTGTCGTTCCCAGACATACGGGAAACCAATTTCAACTCTGGTCTGAGATTCCCGCAAAATAGGCCGAAGCAACAACAGGTATGGGTATGGTAAAAGGAAAGCGATCATATGGTTGTAGGGATCTACAAGTGGTTCTGAAGTTACAAACTAATCGCAAGTATAATTGTGCTACTTAGACAGCAAAGAAGGAAGAGCATGATTCCGTGAGGAAAGGGCTGCTTACGCTGTCCTAGATGAATGCCGTTGGGTTGAAGTCTGAGTCAACCTCTTGTTTCTCTTGGGGTTTGAAGAATTGATGCGGAAACATAATGGCGGCAGAAACCACTGACTTCTTTCCTGGATCTACAGGCTCATATGTCATAAAAGCTACGTACCGGGCGCGCATTTAGAGTGCCTTTGGTGGTCGATCTTGAACAAATGCATGGCACGTTGTGAGTAAAGTGAGAATATCCTTTCTATTTTTGCCGAAGCGAACATTTCAGCTGCTTGCATCTGCCAAGCATTGAACCACGTAGTCATAAGAGCTACGTACCAGTGGCGTATCGTACCAGTACCAAATAATAATCTGAATTTCAGTGCTCAAGTAACATAGAAATTTCAGAACACAGAAAAGTGGCATATACATACTTTAAGCTCAACAGATGTTATAACACATAATAGTTGGATAATAACAGTCTCCCGTCTGCCATGGCACGTAAAGGCCCCCGCAGACTTCTGCGGCGAGCGGCGGGCAGCGAACGGCGAAATCGCTGAGCGGCTTGACTCATCATCAGTGGGAGTGGTGACGGCGAGGTACTGTACTGCTTCTAGTCGGGACTGACTTGTGCTTAACAATAAAGGCCGCCACAGACTTCTGCGGCGCCGCTGCCCTATGCTTAACCATAGGGCAGAGACGCAGAGCTCGCCTCCAGCGGCGCCGCCAGCGGCGCCGCAGAAGTCTGTGGCGGCCTTAACGCGCCCCGATGACGATCGCGTCCGTCTCCTCTCTGGATCCCGCCGCGAAAGGGCAGAGCGCAGAGCGCAGACAGACAGACGCTGGAGCGGCGCCGCCGGGTGGAATGATTCAAGTCATTTCCGCCAGCGACGCCGCCGGTGTCGCCGGCCGGCCAGCGGCGCCGCCCAGCGGCGCCGCTGGCGGCGAGCCCTGCGTCCCTGCCCTATGGTTAAGCATAGGGCAGCGGCAACGCCGCAGAAGTCTGCGGGGGCCTTTATACTGCAGTCGCCGGCGGCGCCGTCTGCGTCTGCTGTCGTCTGCATCCCGAACCAATGTTCCTGGCTCGGGCTTCCAGCCAAGGCCAACCAAGCCCTCCATCTTTGCAGAGCTGGCGAATTCCTAACAGGATTGTCTGGGAACGATGACGAACTGACTTCATCATTGGCTTGTCACAGTATCTCATCATTATACAGGCCAAATACGCATTCCTATTGCATCCAGGGCAACCACGTAGAAGAAGATTTTGTGGCGCATCACATAAAGAGATAGATTGATTGGTACCTTCCTTTATTCGTACTTTCGGGAAGCCTTACGGATCCAACAGTCGGTGGCAGATCCTTTACGAAGTCAGAGACACCTCAATCGGAATGCATCCTGTAGTGCCAGAGCATCCGTGCTACATAGAGTCATTATTCATTCCGGTGTATTTCATGGTCAATGGCGTTGATCCAAATCCCCTCTTGCAGCGGTTTGAGCCTCGACCGCCAGTAGGTTGACTCTGACCTCGAATTAGTTCCTCGCTTGTATGCGCTCGGACTCTGTGGTTGCCTATTTTAGTCGACATCCTGGACTTTCCACCTCCCATCGTACTGTTCTTTGACCCTAACATATAGGATTCGCACAGTATCACCGATACATCCCTTATATAACTTCTGGCAGGTGATGTCATACACAATCCTGTTCCGCGCGTCTCATTTCCTGCCATGTGAGCAGAGGGTGCCTAAACGGCATCGCAAAGGCGATCACCCGGACGCTTTCGTCCTAGTTGGTTCCTAAAATTGTCTGGCTGCCCCTGAAACTTTATATTTCTCATAATTGTGACGGTAGCTGAAATGGCATATTCGTTTTTATAGAGACGCATCTTGCCAGTGAATTTACGAGAGAACATTTAAGAGAAGGAATGTGACCAATGTATGAGCTACAAGGGATTGTGCTCTATTTTTTCATCAGTAATCAGTGGCTCTTGAAAGTTGTCGACGATTTTCAAAAACGCGTCAGAAATTCGATTAAAAAATTACGTTAGTACATTTATTTATACATTCCTAGAAGACAGGCATGCGTATTGCACAGATGTACAATATCTTTGTAAAGTCTTATGGACAGAATGAGCAATCACGAAAAAGTGTAGAATGATTCTTGAAACACCACCAATGCTTATATGAGCGAAAATCTCCAACCACCTATACGCGTCTTACCAGATCGTGAAGAGCACATGGAGGGAGGCATAGCTTCACAGCCTATAAGAAGGAAATGAGCTGCACGGGATGAAGCTTATTCGAGGCCTTGAAAAAGTCGAGGAAGACTAAGGACTTTAGACGATAAGAGCATTTGCCGCGATAGTGACAGGTGTGTAAAGATATTGTACGTACATAAAAAGGAATTCAGAACAAAATTCACGTCTACGTAGTGTCCCTAACGTGACGTTGGTCTAGCGAACCACGCAATACTGATGTGCATAAATGGCATGTGTCACCGACGATGACAGCTCCGTTGCGTACAGGTATGTACGCATCTGGATCGCTTTAGATTTCCCATTTTCGGGTAGCGGAGGCAATCACAAGTGTGTAGAATCCTTTGTCAAAACGGCTTGTGTACAAATTCATCATTTTCACAGGATTAAAAGCAAAAACTAACGTCGCGAGGGTTTAAATAGGCCCACAGAGCTGTTCGATCACCGATCGACTGTGGAACGTGTGCAAGAGTAAACAAGACGAGCAACTAAATGATACCTCGAAAATGGACCTCAGCCGTTACAAAACAGTTGTGGAAGTAAGTGAGTCTCAGCAACAGGGATGTGCGGAATTGCCGCCTCCGTGTTCCGAATTCCGGTTTCCGGCCATTTTGGGCTCATCCGTCCGTTCCATGTTCCGCTCGTTTTTGGGTCGGAAGGCGGAAACGGAAATGGGCACTGTTCCACACTAGTTTTATATTGAACACAATCAGCTTATCAATTAAAAAAAGTTCTCCTTCATATAATTGTCAGAGAGATACTGTTTGACAACTCTAGTATTGGTATTCTTGAAATTGGTTGGACTACCAAAAAAGCACACAAAAATGGCAATGGCTGGGTGCAGGGCAAAACTAATTTGCCACAAAGGCTATGTGTGCATTGTGCGCTAGGAAAATGCACTCAACATTTGAATAGCCATAGAATTCTTGATCCATTAGTTACAAATAGCTACAAAAACTTTGTAAGCATACAGCGTGGTATCATGAAACAAAGGTTCAGTGAAGGTTCTGGCATGCGGTTGTCTGCTCCAAGAGTGTTCCTGAACATAAGTGTAAATTTCAATTTTTAATTTCGTTCGGTTGATATCCATCCATATGGAGTTACGCGATTCATTTTTTAATGAAGCATCACGAATATCTACCATGAGCTGTTAATTTGACTGACTATGGTGACTTGTTGAATTCTGGCACAAAACTGTTGCTTCGAGAACCATCTAGGAACTGTCCAGTGTGTCACCTTGGGCGTCGGATTTCCAGGCTGGCACACACTGAATATTCCTGTTTAATTGTGGATCCACCATGTCTAATCTGTTATCCAGTTATCATCTTAGATCCCAGAATGAATTCTGAGTACTAGTTTTGGTGATTACAATGTAACTACTAATGTTGATTATGCAGATATCTGCGCAGTCATCAAATCGTCCATGATGGCACAGGTTTCTAAAAGTGTTGAGAAGAATCTATTTCCTGGTCGGGAAGTAATCTAGGTGGCTACTCCAGTTTTAGACTTCACCTGAGTCAGTTTCTTTAATGCTGTAAGGTCTGTAAGTAACCTCAAGTGGTTAGGTCGGTTAACTCTATCGTTCAAAAAATATCGGCATCAAAAAGATCGGGGAAATCCCGTCGCAGAAACTAGATATGGAAAGACAGCATGCTGAAATGGTGAGAAACAATGAGATGAAACCCTGAATTTGTTTTCGTTTATTGCTCTAGCCATAGTTAAAAAATTACCATAACAATATTATGAATACATGCTTCGTTATGTTATGTTATGATGAGGATAAGCATTGTAGAAGATTCTGCTGCTCACAAAGTTCTGAGCAACAAAAAGTGCATCTGAAACGCTTTTGACGCGTTTCAGATGCACTTCTGAAAAAGCATCGAGCATGTGTCATTTCCGTTTCCGCGTTCCGTATCCCGGTTTCCGAACATTTTGTGGGTTTCCGTTCCGTCTTCCGTCTTCTGCTTTTTCCAAAAAATTTTCCGCACAACCCTGTTCAGCACGGATGATAGGTGGAAAGGATGATTTAGATCTTTGCTTACTACATGCTAAAACACATACAAGGGCAATTAATGGAGGTTGAAGATATGCAACAGTTAAGCAATTCATCAGGCAAAGACTGCTATTAGGACTGTTCTCAGAGTAAAGGAAGGATAAAGGTCGGCGTTAGTCATTCTCCCTAGGACGCTCCACGTATGCTGATTCAACGGGGTACCACAGAAGCAATTTGAGTCCTTGTTTCGACTAAACAATGACGGCGGTGGTCAGCCAATAGGTAAGCATGCGCCTTGCGCCTTGTCTTTTCCAGACGAGCCTTGTACCAATAAGCGACCACTCGAGGAGTTGGTTGCAAGGGACGGAACCCTAACCACGAACTTCGACTCGGGGTGCACGTGATAACTTGCGCCGCCTATAACTGCGCCCTCACATTCCTTTCTTCCTGCATAACGCGTATCAAATCGGTTTAACCCAATCTTTCATGATTTTTTGACAGACCGTCTTCCCTACAACACAAGTCGGATTGGAGAAAGTAAACGTATAGGGAAATGCAAAGTATATGCATAACCTACACTGTATACACCATATGTGACTCTCGTGGTGCGCAGTCGAACACTGCACATCCTGCACTCTCCTCCCCTTTTTCCCAGCTACAGGGATTATGATATGGTCCCAGCATGTATTACAGAGTTCCGTCGAACTGCAAACTGTGTGCAACTGTCACAAACGTTGTGAAACTGCAAACAAGCACCGTTTCAGAGCGTCAGATGTATCAGAGGTGCTTGGGAACATTGAGCTTCAAATTTCTGAAAGATCGAAGTCCAGCCATGTTAATGGGAAGTGGTAGGCAAATTTGTCTTCAACAGAGAACAGGTCATGAGAAGAAAGATTAACATTTGTTAAGCGACGGCAGCATGTTTCTTTTTAGAGATTGAAGAGGACGAAACGAACGCATATGTCCAATCGCCTCCAAGAGGTACTACTGTTGAGCAGCGGATGGGAGTCTGTTTCAGTAAGCATAGCCTCTAATGAGGTTCAGTCTGTCAGTGCTATTGGCTAACGTTCAGGAGTACAAAAGCGAAAGTGTTTCCGCTCCTTCGACAGTTTCTGCTTTGTTATGCTCTTCAACGCTTTAGTCAGCATTATAGAACGTGCGAACAATACCGGCGTCATTTTTGCTGGAAGAAATAAGCAATCCCACGCAGCGGCAAGATCAAATCTGCTCTACTTCAAGAGCAAGACGGACGGGGAAAAATGCCGATTACTTACTGCGCGACAACAGAGAACGGAAAGAGTAAGCCGGTAGGCGAAGCAACAACACTTAGAGAGAATAAGAAATGAGCTAACAGCGCAGCGGGAAGGCAACGATAGCAGAGATGGGCGGAAATTTTGAGAAAAAAAAAGAGGACAGAAAACGGCTTGGTCGAAAGAATGAATTCAGAAAATAGAAAAGCCTAAAACCATAGAAAACGGGAAATTTCGGAATCGCCATGTGAGCTTTTATATTTATTCCGTCCAAAATGTACATTTTCTAGTAATAAGTGAATTGGTACAGCTAGAAATATTGCAGTAGACCGGCGATTTTATTTGCTAGTGTTTGTATACATCCTTGATTCAATACACTTAGTACATTTTAGGCTTTAACTTTTATATTCTAGAGGATCTAACACTTCATGTTCCTAACATTACTACTTATTATAACTAGCGCACCAACGGTTATAACAGTAACTGCAACACATGCTACAAGCCTGTTTCAACATCATCGTTCTTTAAAAATTGGAAGTGAAGAAGAGAGGAGAAAAAGAGTGGACTGTAAATTAAAGTGGGTTTCACCAATCATAATCAGATTGAGAGCGGTTTAAGGACCAAACTTACATAGAATTACAGCGGAGAAGACTCGCTAGATTATTGGTCCCACAAGCAAGAAACTGTCTTCATAGTCACTTTATGCAAAGAATTATCACTGTCCTCTGTTCGTACGTTTCCATCGATCCGTGCATCTGTGTGAGCCTTGCGCACTCGCGAGAAGCTCAAAAGCTGTACAGGGATTCTCATGGCATTACTTGTTGCAGCAGATGCAAAAGGTAGAGTATGGAGAGTACAAACCCGCTCCTAATTCGTGCACAATCGACGCTTTCCGTCGCAAACTCCATAACTCCATAAGTCGAAGCTCCATAACTTTTTTTAAGATTACTCTAACGAAACCTAAATTGCAGCAAAACGTCCCCTCTCAATGACAAATTTACCGATGCCCTTTAAACTGAGTTTTTTTAAACGTTAGTCCTAGTTCTAAAGCATTATCCTTTGGAAGGCCGGTAATTATTTTACGGCCTCTCCAAAACTGCCAATGGCCTCTCCAGAGCGCACTTCACCAGCGATGTTCAGAAAACTTCGGAATTTTCTTTTTTGCTTAGCACAGGTGATTGCAGTAGATTACTGTGATTCCGTTGACAGTAGGCTGATCTAAATTTTGTCGAACTGGTTGTATCTTGCGGTCTGTTCGAGAACACGACTTAGTCGAAGTTGACGGTTCACCTTCTGCATGCGACTTCTGCTTCTAGATCTCAATTTAACAAATCATGTAAGGCAGAAAATAATCTTTAAAATAATGTAGGAGCCATTTCTACAACTTAACGAAATGCCAGAAATTTCAGAGGTAACACTCCTCATGCACGAAATGAGTCTGCTGCACGGTGATTTTTTTTTCGAGTTGATAGTCGTGTATCTCTAAAATAAGTTAAAGGGACACAATTGTTTCTATGTACTATATGCTTACCCGGCTTTGACATTTTATCAGAAGGATCAAGTAGTTCTTTCCTGAACATTTTTATAAACTGTTAACTTTCTATGGGCGAACCGAGTGGTGGCAGTTGGACATGGGTCAGCAGAGGCTGAGGTCTCTGCTCAGAAATGTCAAAAATATCGACTTTTCTGAATGTGAACATCTTTATGTTGTTGGAAAGCTCTCTCCGAGCTCAGAAAGACTGTTTAAGTCATTTTTCAAGTTGAGGGAAAACGACCGCAGAAACAATGGAAACCATCAAAACGATGAGTCTTTATAGAAAGTTAACAGCTCAAAAAGTGTTCTGGAAAGAACTGCCTGACCCTTCTGATGACACGTCGAAGCCAGATAAACGTACGATATACAAAAAGAACTCTGTCACTTTAGCTTCTCCTATTATAGAATTACACGACTATCAATTCCAGAAAAAAATCGGCGTGCAGCAGGCTCATTTCATGCATGAGGTCTGAAAGTTCTGGACGTTTCGTTGAGTAAAAAGAATGTTTTTTACACTATATTGAAGACTATCATCTGCTTTAGTTTGAGATCTAGTAGCAGAAGTCGCATGCAGAAGGTGAACCGTCAACTTCGACTAAGTCGTGTTCTCGAACAAACCGCAACATACAACCAGTTCGACAAAACTTAGATCTGCTTACTGTCAACGGAATCACAGTAATCTACATCATTCAACTGTGCTAAGCAAAAAATTAAAATTCTGAAGTTTTCTGAACGTCGCTAGTGAACTGCGCTCTATGCAGTTTTGAAGGGGTCGTAAAATAACTAGTAGCCCTCCAAAGGAAAATGCTTTGCAGCTAGGTCAGATTTTAAAGAACCTCATTGTCAGTTTGAAGAGTATCGGTAAATTCGTCATTGAGAGGAGAATGTTTTGCTGCCATTTATGTTTTAAGGGATAAACTTAGCAAAACTGTGAACCACTTGTGAGAATGCAAAATAAATGCGTTCTGTTTGATAACAGTCTCCTGAATGTGCTTGTGTGCACAACATTTATTAGATCAACCACATCCTTATTCCGTCATATCGTGTTCTCTCAGTTGTTTTCCAGTGGACAATGTATCCGACGCCGAATCGAATAATTCAGATTCGTCATTTTTTCAAACTCTGGTTTAATGGATTGTGCAAACAGTTTGACCTTTAAAAAGCCCAGATCTTGGGGCGTTTCAGATAGGAACGATTTTCGCCGGATCGGATTTTCAGATTATTCAGATAACTGATTTTGAAAAATGTTTTCTGATGTCCTATCCGGACTCGGATCACCGATTCGAGATCCAAAGATAATTCAGTCATTTGGATCATACAAAAACCTTCTTGTAGGAGCTTCTCTGATCTGTGTCAGCCTGAGATCCGAGGCTTTTAAGATATGCCATTTTCGCACAATCCTTCCAACTTGGTTTGAAAAAATGACGAATTCGAGTTATACGCATCGGAGTCGGATCCGATGTCTATTTTTTAGATATTTGGTCCCACGGATCCGGCACACTCGCCTTATCAAAGCCTTCCACTCCTATATAACCAGGTTTTTCTGATGAATTCTAATCTTAAGAAGAATATTTGGATTCAACACAGGTCAGATCGCGCGCAGAAGTCAACCTACATCCAAGAACGACATATTGATGGCACTCAGAAGGAATGGAGCGGATCTTGTACCAATTCACCACCCACGTTGTGTCAGTGCTCTGCTCAAAAACATGAACACTTCTAAAGCAAACGATGAAAATTGGATCGGCACCACACAACGAGCGCAGTACCACGATTCACACATGCGATAGGGCTCCGAAATTTGGAAGCTTCGCGCAGGTTCGAAAATTCGATGAACTACTACTTAGGCTAACCAAAAGACTAACGATAGGTCGGAACGGCCCATGTGTTGTATGTGCAACAAAATGCAGGTACATATGTATCACGATCCCAGTACGATATTGTTTCAAGTTGAGGCCGGCGCAATTTGTACCGTTGGCGATTTAGAACCTGCTTAAGTGCGTCTTCATCGCGGGCTGTTAATGAGTTGGGATGGCGTAGTGCGTCAGCTAGTGGTATTATAGTGAACACCTTATCCATACACTTATAACAAATTCATCAAACTAAAGATTAGTAAAAATATTTACCTCTGAAAACCGTGACGGCTTTCCATACTCTAAATCCACAATACCACATTAACGCGTTTCACTCGCAGTACTGGTCAAGGGTTGCGTTAATTTTTCGGTAAATTTTTGACAACTGTTTTTTAATGAGAAATTTTAGCGTTATAGGTATTTCAAGTGTCAAACCATAGATATGAAGGAAATGTCTTGCCAGAGCCTGATCTGCATCCCCAAGAATATACCGTTTCGTAGAACACCTAGAGCTTTCTTCAAAAAAAAAAAATCATGCAATAAACTCCATGTGAAGTACTAGTTTTAGACTGACCTCATATATAACAACTGAGGAATGGTGAACTACTATGTATAATAACTGTCGTTGGCTTCCACCAATGTTATTTAGTTGTATTGCTTTCGTGCACATTTGTCCACTCTTTCACGCGTATACTTGATGTGCTTCTCCCAACAAAAACTGGAAAGAGAGCCCTCGAAGAAGAGAAGAAGGTTAAGCAAAAGCATTGACATGCAGAGCACGAAATTCAACAAAAGCGATGCAATGAAAGTACCAACAGCCACACTCTACCAGTTAGACCGGCTCCATGCTTCGCTAACGTAGTCTACAATCATCATCTGAAGCTTCTTTCCAAAAAAAACTTGCGGAAAAGATGGAATGAGCGTTTGTTCCTTTGTTTCGTTACTCACACTCTTTATTTGTGTTTCGTTGCGTTTTCTTCGAGTTTTATATGCCTCTTCTACCCACGTTATGAAATGAATACCGAAAAACAAACCGCGAAATAACTGACTGGTTGGTTGGGAAGCATGAAAAGTAACGCGTGGCTATCATGCGCAAGAAACGAGCCAGGAAGTGCAAAAAGCATAAAGAGTGAAGGCGTAAGAAAATAGGAATGGCACAAGGAGCAAGAAGAATGCCGACAATTCTCGAAATACGAGGACGACTGCTTATTTCCACTGATTCACTCAAGTAGAGGGTTCTCTCAGCATCGCAGCGATACTGCGAAGAGTGATCCAAAAATCTTCCAAAATGCACTTACATGAAGAAAAGTAAAATTTCAAAAATGGTACGTAAAATGCCATTAATGCAATTTAACGGAAATTTTCGTCGTTAAATTTCGTAGAAATTTTTTAACTAATAATGCCTTGAATTTGGTAAAACGGTAAATCGCTAATCGTTAAACGCACACCCCTGGTCCTAGTCCAAGTGTCCCCTTTCGATATATAAAAAAGAATCTCTTTTCAAAGGCGATTTTGTGTGCAACTAAACTTGCACGGCGCCAAGTCACAGAAATCAGGTGGTAGCCATAAGACTTCTAGATATTCTTACTAGTGCACCGACTCCTACGCCATGCCAGCTTTAAGAATCGGACAACGTTTGCCTGGTAGAAGGCCCTACTTCACAGAACAACTAGAGTCTTTTGAGAGTCCCTACACTGCCAAAGATCCATCCCTGTTTAGGGATAGACCAATTATCAGTGGTGTCGGTGGCCCGACAGACCGCATCTCCTGGTTGTTGAACCTGGTGTTAGTGCAGCTGCTCAGATTTATTCCCTCTCACCTGCCAAATACTACTACTTTCCTGCAAAAACTCCGCGCTATCAAGGCGGAGGAAGGATACGTTATGGAGTCTTTTGATGTCAGCTCATTGTATACCAACGTGTCAAAAGACCGGGCATTACAGGCTGTTGCTGAGATCCTTGCCGAACATGAGGGAAATATGAACCTATATGAACTCAGTGTGGCTCAGGTTATGATTCTGACAAACGAGTGCCTAACGTGTAACGTGTTCAAATGGTCGAGAAAGTACTATAAGCAGATGAGAGGGCTGGCAATGGGACAAAGACTGGCTCCTGTACTGGCAGTCGCCTTCATGTTTAAGGTAGAAAATCCTGTGCTGGAACGCCTGCCAACACTTTATTGTAGGTATATCGACGACTGCTTTATCATATGTTCCACTCAAAATGAGGTGGACACATGTTTCGAACTGCTGTATAAGCAGTCGGAACATATAAAGCTTACAAGAGAAAAACCTACGGAAAATTGGCTAGCCTTCCTGAATGTCCAGGTACACCTTTCTCATAGTGAAATTAAAACTAGATGGTACAGGAAACACAGTAGCATGAACATCCTTGTTTACTATTGCGCTACTCACCCTTCCAGTACCAAAAGGAGCATTACTAAAAACATGTTCCTGACAGCTGCCACGGTATCGTCTGACAGTGAGCAAAAATTGCTTTCATTAAAGATGGCACACAACATTGCAGAAAGTAGCGGGTATCCAGCCTAAAGTTGGCAGAAGGGAGGTAGGGCGCGTGCTACAGCGCTAGTCCGTCGAGAAGAAGAAAGAGGCAAGATACCCTTCTGCGTGCCCTTCATCTCAGACGAAGTGAGTGCAGAGATACGCAGATGCATACGCAGAGCGGATCTCCAAGACGTTGTAAGGGTTGTAGATGTCCCTCCCACAACCTTGAAAACACAGTTGGTTCGGAACCGTATCTACGATCGGACGTGCCCAACCTCGTCCTGCGTAGTTTGCCCGGGACAGGAGGATTGCATGACATCTGGGGTAGTTTATCTCGTATCGTGCAATGAGTGTGGGGAGCACTATATAGGGGAAACGGGCAGCCCCTTTGTGTCAGGATCAGGGAGCATCTGGACGGCCTTGGGAAAGCCAATGTCCGCACTCCTTGGGGAGAACACAGGGTCCTGCGCTATGGGGGCACGATGATTCAGGTGTCTGTCTCAATCCTGGCGCGCGAAAGTGACATTTCGGCACGCAGGACGCTAGAGGCACTTTGGATTGCGGCGAAGAATCCGCAGGTCAATCGCAAGGAAGAGTGCATCGCGATAACTCAAGAACTGGCACCCTTTGTGGAACTCTGTGGGTTTTGATCTGCTCGATCTGACCCCGGGGTACTTAAGTCGGGTGGTCCCTAGGACCACAGCTCATTCACCCACGATTCCTTCCAGCTACGGGTGTCTGGTGGTCCAACATCATCCACCTCTAAGGTTAGTTGTATCTCGGATATCGGATCCTGCATCTATTTTCCTTAGAAGTACCACTCCTTACTCGGTAGTAAGAAATGGTGTTTGGGGGAACAGTTCCACAAGTGTCCCCGACTTTTCCAGGCTCTGAGGAAGGCGACGACGCCGAAACTTCAGCCGTAATAAAGTTGATGACAATCTTGGTCAACAGCTGAACAATCTCATCTATAGAAACTTGTTTGTTTCTAAACGGTGGTTTATTTGTGAATCTATTCTCTGCGAGGTTATAGGTATATGACGTAATATGCTTTATTACTCACCTATATAACTACTACTTATCTTTGCCCCACTAAAATAACTCCGCTTAAGACGCGTCAGTATAACGCTACTCCCACTATAGCGCGTTTTGAGAGGACCGTTGCGTTCAAAACGACTGCCGCTATAAGGCAACCAGGGCTCGGTTCTGGACTCACAAGAAGATGGATACGAGAAAGATGGCGACAGCATTTGTGATAGAGCCTACCCTTCCATTGCCTCGTCCACAGCCAATACTGGAACCGTGTGACAATGTATTAGATACATACAGTTTTTCACGCGTGCACCGCCAACAGAAGTCGAAAAAAGGTAGTCAGCAATATGTCGAGCATAGAAGAAGACTCCCAGTAGTCGTTGGGAGCTGCCGTAAAGTGGAGGATTTGCTCTATCAGAAACAAGAAAAAAGTGGATTAAAACTCATATTATTCAAAAAACGGCGCGTGCGGCGCAGTCGTAGGAAGCGCGACTGTCGCGTGCAGCCGATACCAGGTTCCTGGTTCGGATTTCCCGCCCATGCCAACCAAGCCTTCCATCCCTCCGGGGTCGGTGAATTGGTACCAGACTTGTCTGGGAAGGATAAAGCGCTGACTTGTTCATCGACTGGCCACCGCAAGTCATAGTATGGCCAAATACGCATTCATGTCGCCTCCACGACATCCCGTAGAAGTAGAATGCGCTGGCGCATCCCAGAAGGGATTGAGTAACGCCGTCCTTTATCCTTTATCCTTATTATTCAAAACAATATCCTACACATGTTTTTAAGCTTTGAGCAGCTGTTGTAGAGGCTATATGCTGTCACACGATGTTTTATTGCGATAAGAACTCCCGCGCCATGCAGGACTCGTACCTGCACCCTCTGCTCTCCGTAAGGGAATATTGCTTGTGATCAGCATTGCTGCTTGATCACAAGCAATATTCTGATACGTGGGAGGGTGTTTGGAGTCCACTGCAACAAGGATATAGCGGATTTAACAGCGATGATAGCGTAATGGGTTAACATCCGGTTCGAAAGGAAGAGATTGCGGGTCCACGTCCCGCCTTTAATGGCAACAAAAGATCTCGTAACATCAAGTTGCACATTTTTGTTACTGACCACATCTAACTTACCTCTGGTACTCGTCATTCCGCACACATCTGTTACACTTTAGGGGCAGCAGCCTTTTAGACGAAAAGCTTGAGCTTTAAAGTCTAAACCTCTTCGTGCAATCGCATGAAGCGTGTATCTGCTGCTGATCCTATACATCTGAAAAGGGTATAGTAACCCTTTAGTATTTGAAAATATGCTATCGTTGTCACACCATTTGAAATCAACTCTGGCGAAGTAATCCTTAAGCGCGAAAGCTCGCTCTGTTCCACTTTCAGACAGCCATAGCTCTAATCTGGTCATGGCCCGTCTCGAGACGCTTGCATTTCTGTATTTCTCGAGACACGTGGTTCTTTTGTACATGTATTACCTCGGCCTGCCATCGCCGCACACTGAGGGCACGTCGTAAAGGCACGGCAAATTGACGTCATCATCGCGACAGATGGTATGTGGAGCGCGTTACTGGGAACGGAGGCTGCTTATGAGGATCACATACCCGAAGCTCCTTTCTTTGCCTAATCCTGCAGAACCCAACTCTACATTCCACGCCGAGCGATGTGAGCAGTTTTGGCAAGAGTAGTTGGAATTGATTACACCCGGAGTTTCTTCTCATTTTTAATCCTGCACTCGAACAGCAACTCTACTGTGTATAACCTCGTCGAGATATGAGAGCAGTCTTGGGACGGATTGCTTAGATGGACAGTACCCCAGAGTTCCTCCCTTACCTAGTCCTACCCTCGAAGGTCACAGAAACTAAATGTGCAATCATCGACCCTCCGTTGAGCCACACCAATTCCTCGGAGAATTCCCACGAAGCTTTTTTCTGACGCCACTTCCCGGGCCTCAATAAGCGGCGCGCGGGAGGGCTTTTTTACTGCAGGGATGTTTTTACGTGCCTTCGAAAGCAATGATGTCCGAAGAACAGTCGGCAAACTAAAACCAGACCAAAATCTTCGCACGCTCACCTTAAGGGGCCTACATAAACACCACCTGTAGAAACTTTTAACGATGTGTACTGATGTTTCCTTGGCAAGAGCACAACGTTTGGCTTTTTAGTTGCAATCGAAGCAGGTGTAGGTACAAGCTCTTCAGCATCACCACATTTGAAGCAACAAGCCTACATACATAACTACCCTAATTTATTTATTTATTTATTTATTTATTCATGACGTGAGCTAAGGCCACACGTGAAAATACAATGTTAGAATAAAAACGCATAAACTCAATCAAAAACAAACGAATACAACCGAAGGCACTCATTGCATATGCAAAAGCAGCTTCTTGAAACCGTGCAAGGATAGACCTAAGACTTCCTCATTTGTGCTCAAAATGTGGTTAAACTCCTTTAAATTTCTGTAGGTGAAAAAGCTTGCTCGGGCTCGTGATTTCGCCACCGAAACATAAAGTCTGAGCTTCCCTCTTATGTTTCTTGTCAGCCTAGTGCCAAAAAAGTTGAGTGGGTTTATAGAAATCCTACCAATGAGTATCTTAAACATCATGAGGAGGTCAGCTCTTTTCCTTCTTATGAAAAGGCTTGGTAATCCTAACATCTCCGCTCTTTCGGCACCATTTGGCATCTGATAATAGTTATTCCCGTAGCACACCATCATCAGCTTACGAGTGAAACTATTCTGAACATTTTCTAGAAGAAGAATGCTTTTTCTCTTCGAAGGATTGAAAACTGTTGTTCCACACTCTACCATGGGTCTCACATATGTCTTATACGCCCGCAGAAGGATTTGAGGATCTCTGCTCTTCAGTGCTTTAAAA
The DNA here is from genome assembly GCA_947396885.1 of Heligmosomoides polygyrus polygyrus. Lineage (NCBI taxonomy): Eukaryota > Metazoa > Nematoda > Chromadorea > Rhabditida > Heligmosomidae > Heligmosomoides > Heligmosomoides polygyrus. Next base: position 77,094,880 of record OX377201.1, on the reverse strand, counting down.
AGGTTGTAGATGCGGTAGTTAGCTTTCTTGGCCAATGCTTTATGATGCAAGTCAAAACTGAGGTCCTTAGATATTAGGAAGCCAAGATCACGAATGTCAGCAGTTGTTTCTAATGTGACACCTCTTAGCTTGTAAGATGGGGTTACGACAGTGCGATTGGTCCAAATGACAAAACATTTAGATTTTTCTGCTGCTAGAGGTAATTCCCATTTCTCAGCCCAGAAATCCATATAGTTCACTGCTTCTTGAACTGCATATAAATCATCTGTACTTTCAATGGTTTTATAGATCTTGATATCGCCAGCATACATTTTACAAATAACTCCAAATCGTGGGTATAGAGCAGAAAGAGCGGAGGGAAAGAACTCCCCCCTGCGGTACTCCGCTGAAAGCCTTAAATATCTCAGAAAACTGCCCATTTATCTTAACTTGGTAAGTTCTTTCTGAGAGGAACTCACGTATCCAGTTCACTATCATGTGATGAACCCCGACCAATCTTAATTTTAGTAGCAGCTTTGACAATGGAACTCTATCAAAAGCCTTAGAGAAATCAAAATAGATCACATCTATACGCTTCTTTTCCTCAACAGCTTTCGTCCAATCATTTAACGCTGTAAGTGTTGCAGTCTCAATCGACCTTCCTTTCAAAAAGCCAAACTGATTATCAGAAATAATGTTCTTTTCTTCAAGATGTTTTAGAATGTGTTTGCTAACAATTTTCTCAAAAACATTTGCTAATACAGACGTAATGCTCACTGGTCTGTAGTTCGTGGGATGCTATAAGGGGCTTTCTTAGGAATAGGAGTAACGAATGCATGTTTCCATCGAGAGGGGACCTCTGCTTCCATATAACTCCTGTTAAAAATGTGTTCTAAAGCGTATTCTATGTATTGCACAATGTTTTTGATGAAAGCAAGTGGAACGTAATCCGGTGATGTAAAAAAACTGATTGGCCATTCTAGTATAGACTTAGAGATATCTTCTTTGTAGAACCATAGAGAAGGTCCCATCTCAGGAAACTCTGATAATTCATCAAAATCGTTACTTGCTGCTAAATCCTTGGTCAAAAGATCATTTTTATTAAACACCTTTTGAAACTCCTGAGCAAGCAGATTGGCTTTATCAGAAGGAGAGGAGAAATACAGACCGTCATTACTGACTAGAGTAGGAACACATTGCTTAGTACCGCTACGAGACTTAATGTATCTATAGAATTTCGTTCTATCGTTTTGATCAAGTATTTTTTTCTCGGTGTAGAGATTGTAACGGAAAAGAGCTTTGTCTACTTTCACGCTGAATGTCGCATAATCCGCCCATGCACTTATATCACCTGATGTGGAAGCCTTATTCCAAAGAAAAAAACGGTAACTTTCCATTCGTTTTAGATACTTAGGAAGTTTTAGTTTGCTCGACACGATTTCACGCATTGGTACATATAGGTCAATCATATGATGGAGAACGGCAAGAAAAGTTTCATATTGTTCGTCAACTGTCCTCAAACAAGCCATAGTACCGATCCAGTCAATCTCTGCCAGGTGCCGCTTGATATTCTCGTAGTCAGCAGCATTAAAGTCTCTCTTCCATAACGACTTTTGTCTCATCACTCGCCAGCCTAATTTGAAGGTTACAGTGCAGTGATCACTGCTTCCTAATGGAGGTCCTACGGATACTTCGTGAATCAGCATTTGGTCGTTGCAGAGCACTAAGTCAAGGAGAGCGTCCCCCTTGTGGGTTCCGTCACCAGTCGCTTCGAAAGTGCCACGAAACACACCGGCAATACTGCTTGAGTCACACTTATACAGATCTGGGAGGTTAAAGTCGCCTAGTACAATATTTGATATGCCGCATGAACAAAAGTCACTTACAACCTTTGCAAGCTGGATGGACATTCCTACGTTGCAGCTCGGGGCTCGATAAACAGCAACGATACGAACAGAGTTAAGTTGAAGCGTCAAATCACAAACAAGGATTTCGTACGAATCCTTGACCGATTCTTTGAATACGTGCTTAAATAAAAAATATTTTTTCATCAATAGCAAAATTCCCACTCCTTTTTTGAAAATTCTGTCACATCGCACACTCATATATTGGCTACTGGCGATTCCCAAAAGAGGGTCAAGCTCATTCTTAGAATTCAGCCAAGTTTCGGTTAGCAAAACCACGTCATAGTTATTTTGGCAAAGATTCATGACCAAATGATCGCAATTTCTTATCAGAGATCTTATATTTGATAGGGCACATCAAATCATTTTGCACGGTTTCCTACGACAACTTAGCTGTTTCCCGAAGGATTGCCAAATTGCAAAGAAACTGCGTTTATGGATGGCCCGTATTGGGTGGGAACCGGTGAATGGGAAGCACCTGCAGTTTGACTAACTGTGGTGCTGTTACCATTCACAGGTTCACGGCTAGCTAGACGCTGCTCACGTCTACGCTGTCTCTCCTCCCAAGTGAGGGAGGGGCGTAAATAGACGCCCTTTTGAAGAGGAAAGAAGCGCAGACGCGGTGCACGTCTAACAGCTTCCTTTTGAAACTTACTGGCCGGGAGGACAACCTTCATAAGTCTAGGTCTACCTTGCTGTGGTTTTCTCATTGGATAATGAACTACTGAGAAACATTCTATTCCGAGGAAATCAAGAACACTAGTAACACAATGTGAGTCATGGGCTACCCTAGCTGATGGATTATTTGCCAAAGACTCAGGAATATTGGCCAATACAATTGATCTATCAATTTCTAAGTCTGCTTCTCGTCTACTGTCGAAGAAAATAGCCGTCTGATGGGTTGATATCGCACGTTCCGGTGCTTCCGCATTTCTGCTTCCCTCCAACATAGCCAGCTTTTGCCTCAACTCAAAGTTTTCTTTCCTGAGACGACTGATCTCCTGCATGAGCTCTCCATTACGACGATACATTTCCTTGACCTCGTCCCACGTTTGCAGTAGAATATCAATGACGAGTTTAACGTGGCTTGGCACTTTTCTATAATCCGCCATTTCTTGGAGACGCACCACAGGGTCTTCCGAAGTCGTCACAACACCAGTAGTACGCAAATGCCTCGTCTTTCTTTCTGGAACAGGAAGGCCACCAGCAGGAGATGCCATCGATCTCAATAATCCGTGTGAAACGAGGACAATGAAAAGAATATCACAATGAGATCACCTTTCTTGGTGGCAAGTTATACCGCAGTTGTCCCCTTGCCACTAGAAACGTAGTTTGCAACCGCTGAGAAGTTGTTATAAAGTGAGTTCCTTGTAGTAGATAACACCGCGGGGAGCAAGATGCTGAGTCGACCGCACGCGGTAGGGGCAGAATGAGGAATGACCGAAACAAATGGAGGGGGTCGCTCAGAGAATTGTTTGCAGTACTCGCTTGTATCTAATTAAAAGCACTCTTTTATTTGCCTTCACGGCACCATTTATTGAGAGGTACCATTCATTATTCTTAACATAGAATCTTTTGCATTGCACCTGCAAAGGGCCCTTTGATTAATTGTCAATGCATGCCCTCAGAGCACGACACAGCGAGCGATGGAGAAAGAGTTAAGGATACTGAATGAAGCCAAAGAATATTTGTACAGCTTTAGTTAACGATATTTCAGAATGAAAGTCTTGATAGAAATGTGCTACTCGTTAACAATACAGCACTATGATATATATTTATATAATTGGAAGTATGCACGCCTTCAGAAGCTCTGTGTAGACCGCCCAAACTTGAATCAATTAAAATGGGTAAAGGATGAAGAATAAAGGACGGCGTTACTCAATCCCTTTTGGGATGCGCCACGCATTCTATTTCTACGGGATGTCGTGGAGGCGATTTGAATGCGTATTTGGCCATACAATGACTTGCGGTGGCCAACCGATGAACAAGTCAGCGCTCTATCCTTCCCAGACAAATCTGGTACCAATTCACCGACCCCGGAGGGATAGTAGGCTTGGTTGGCCTAGGCGGGAAATCCGAACCAGGAACCTGGTATCAGATGCACGCGACAGCCGGCGCCTCCTCCGACTGCGCTACACTCGCCCAATGCAATTAAAATGATGAAAACAAACAACGATAGTCTAAACACTTATTAAATTCGAAAATTGCGATTGACAGCATGCTTATCGTCAAGCGAAGTTATTCTACTGCTTATTTGCAGGCAAGACGTATGCCACCTGGCCATTTATTTGAGACTATCATGAGCAGGTGTCAGGATCCTCCCTGGGATAGTTGGCACAGTGCTTTTTGTTTAACCATCCAACCCTGGGATAATCTAGTGGGTCCACAAGCAACACAGTCAACACCTCCCAAACCCTATTTAAAACCACTGAGAGCAGCTAGGACAGTCGAGTGCCTCCCAGAAAGCGGATGAAGCCCACGTCTGAGCGGCTAAAGCGCATACTCTACCTCTTAAGCACTAGAGGCCGTACTCGTAATTTATTTATTTATTTATTTATTTATTTATTTATTTATTTATTTATTTATTTATTTATTTAATACACTCTACAAAGAGTGTGCTCAAAACGAAAGCACAGTCAATCAGAAACAGCGAAATGAGGTTACGGTTTCGAGGAATAGAAACACCTCCTTTATGCACTCCTACTACATTGAACCGGTGCCACTATGGATTTACTCAAACGCTGTCGACCATAGTTTAAGTGACCCTGTTCTAGCAATATCCGCACCAGTTGGCCATGGTGCCTGTAAAGGACCTTGTCGGAGCTTCGGCACACGGGTATGCCATCCTCCCACGTGGAACCGACAAGATGGATAGAACTAGCGGAAAGGGTGCAAGATTGCAGACAACTTTACACTTAATTTACAAAAAGTGTTTTCTCTTCTAGTGCACAGAAGATGCCATAAATTGGTAATTTAACTCCACAGGAACAGGGACCAGTAAGAAACGAACGGACAATCAACAAATGCCAGCCAACAAGACTCGAAGAAAGAAAATATGATAAAAACTGTCAATAACAAAAACACAACGAAACAAAACCCTGAATTAATGGTGTTGTTAGGAGCGAACATGCGCAAGGCTGCGGGTGTAAAAGGAATCGAACTTCATTATTGTCATTGTAACCACGCAATGAGGGACCAATATCGATTGTGAGTCAGTGAAAGACGGAACTCGTCGAACTCATTCTTTTGAGTCGCAGCATCTGAAAATTCAGAATAAAAGACCGGTAGGCTAGGTGATGTTAAGTAATCTGGAAAGGTTGAGCGCATTCAGTTTACTCTTAAAAGAGTGACCACTAGTGGCTTCGAAAACATCCGTTAAAAGCCAACCGAACCAACTGGCACATCTGATAAAAATGTTGTTAAACATAACATTGAACTTCGTTGTAGATCTTTGCATAATCAATATTGAACTTACCATTGCGTTCACTAGTTGGTCTAGAAATCCAGTATTTATTAGACGTCAATTTTACCTCTTTCCGCAGAATACGGAAGGCGAACGATAGGTCTAAAATTATTAATTAATTTTGCTTATCCTTTTTTAGGGTTATGTGGGTGGTGTGTAGAAATTTGAGTATTAACTGTGACTCACGAAAGTGTGAAAGTGGATGAAGGGCATGGTAGAATTACACCATTCAACGAATGATATAGGGGCTATTATTATCGTCCAGACCAAGTGTTAAGGAAGACCTCAGAGGTCATCGAGGGGTTGAAGGGTAGAATTTTATGCACTACTCGACATCCATGAAAAACCGTTAAGCGTAAAGGATTGCAAAAACCTCTACCCGACTCCAAAGGTGAGGTGTAGAATCTCTACCAAACAGAACAGCGCCGCGGTTCTGCTTTGAATTTCTTTTTTGTTTAATACTCACATCCCAATATATTGTGATCAAACTACGTCTGCAAACAATTATTTAATATTTAATTTAAAAATACAATGCGGAACGTCTTTCAATGATAAACTCATGAAACGTCCTATCTTCCTCGTCCTCATCCGCCGGTACAGCCTCACCAGCATCAGGATAAGCTAGGCGAATCGCTTCGCTGTTCTTGTGGATGAGTGCCTACAAAAAATTATCAGCGCAGAAAGCTACAATAGAAACTTAGAAAGCTAAAGCTATGGAAGATTAGAAGTAACTTTAACTCGGTGTGGACTGCCTGAAACCGCCGCCTAAGGATACAAACGCGTGTATCCACGACACGATCTTGGGAGACAGCGAACGTATATCGAGTCTCTCAACAGTGGAAGCCATAGGATGTAGATGTAAATCTATTCTTATATCTACCTGCATCAGATCTATCTTCGTAAACTGTATTCAACAAGAAGGGCTCAAATCTGTAGGCACTATCCGTCAATAGATTTCCTCGCTTTCTCCCTCTCTGAGTATAGAATGCGGAACACCTGCGAAGAGGGCAGCATTGTCATGATAAAAATAAGACGAATAGAAACCCACAGAGCCATGTGCTCTTCCCGGATAACTCGCTCTCACTCATAAAAACCGCTGGTAGCCAAATCAGCGATAGCTCCTACGTTTATCGAGTAATAACGTTTCCTATACTTTAATGGAAGCTCTCCTTGCTCAAGTGCTTTAATAGGAAACGATGGAAACGATTTGACGCGTTGACGCGACTTAATACCTCTCCCATAGACTTCTTGTCCTCTAGGCTACTATCGGAATCTGCTGCTTTCGATAAAACATGTAAATAGAATACGACGCGAAATCTTAATTATCGTAATTATCAGTGGATAAAACTTATCCACTGATAATTACGTGCAATGCACGTTTCAACGACGTCGCGTTTGACCTAGGTTCCGCAATGTGAGGTGTACGTACGCGTCAGCTTTGTACGATGGGATAAATGCCGCCCCACCGCGGTCGACACCTATATTCAGATGGAGAACCCACGACTTGCTCCCCTCCCGCGCACTGCGCCAGAAAAGCTGTTTCGTTTAAAGCACACATTTAGCAGCACACATAAATTTGTAGAACCTGTGAAGTGTCCTTCCACGAACTGGTTGATGTAATGAGTAAAAATATGCATACAAATCATCTTCCGCGAGCACCGGAGCAACTTCGATAAGGATCACCTGTATCACCTATATCACCTGTCGTCCCATTGATCATCGAATTGCTCGAGCGGGTGCCAGCAGCGTCTCCATTCGTCCCTGTCGCGTGCCAGAGTGGTCCAATGGATCCCCCTCGCTCGAGGGACACGAAGAGCGTCATATCGGTCGTTCAGGGCTTTAACGAAGAAGTCCGACCAACGCGTTGGTGGGCGTCCTGGTGTTCTTTTGACATCCCGCGGAATCCAGTCGGTGATGGCTCTCGTCCAGCGGGTGTCTGCGAAGCGCATTACGTGGCCGGCCCACCTAATTTTCGACAACTTGGCCCACGCGACAGCGTCTCTGATCTTCGAGCGTCGGCGAAGCTCGGAACTCCGGAGGCCTTCTCTCACTTGCGTGAGTCGTGTCAGTCCGAGCATCGTCCTCTCGATTCCACGCTGCGCGACGACGATCGCGTGTTCATCCTGCTTTCGTATAGCCCAGGTCTCTGAGGCGTATGTTAGGGCAGGAAGAACAGTGGAGTCGAATAGGTGGGCACGGAATAGGACGTTCTTCGTCTTCTTCGCGACTTCTTCGACTCTCTTGAAAGCTCCCCAAGCCGCTCTTTTCCTCCTGCTCAGCTCTGGTGCTAGGTGGTTGGCCATGTTGACTTCGCGACCCATATACACATAGCTGGAGCATTCGGAGATGTTCGTTCCGTTGAGCGAGAATGGGGCATCAGAAACCCATCCGTTCCTCATGAACATCGTCTTCGTAAGATTCAGCTGCAGTCCAACGTTCCCACATACACGATCGAAGTCGGCCAGCATTCGCTCCGCCTGGCTGATGCTCGGTGTTATGAGCACGATGTCGTTAGCGAAGCGAAGATGATGTAGTTGCCGGCCGTCGACCTTCACTCCCATGTCTTCCCATTCTAGTTCGCGCATGACGTTTTCGAGAGTGGAGCTGAAGAGCTTTGGGGATATGGTATCCCCTTGTCGAACCCCTCTCCTTACGTCGATGACGACCTCGTTGTAGAATGGAGAGATCTTGGTCGTGAATCCACTGTACAGCTCTCGAAGGACTCTGATGTAGTAAGTAGGAACGCCCTGAGTGAGCAGGGCTTCGATGACCGCTTCAGTTTCGACAGAGTCGAATGCCTTCTTCAGGTCGATGAACGTAAGGCACAGCGGCAGCTTGTACTCTCGCGACACTTCGATGAGCTTCGTAATGGTGTGTATGTGGTCGATCGTGCTGAATCCTCTCCGAAATCCTGCTTGCTCGCATGGCTGTCCTTCGTCCAGCGTTCTGCTAATCCTATTGAGGATGACTCGAGTGAACAGCTTGTAGACTACGGACAGCAGGCAGATCGGGCGATAGTTGCCAATGTCGTGCAAGTCTCCCTTCTTGTACAGCAAGACGGTTCTGCTGATCTTCCACTGAGATGGAACCTTGCACTCCGACAGGTAACGTGTGAAGAGCCGCGCCAGGGTGTTGATGAGCGCTGGCGGGAGGTTCTTCAGGTGTTCGGGTCTGATCCTGTCGGGACCGGGTGCTGTACGTTTAAGAGTAAATTATTTAAACATAGTTTAGGATAACACGTCACTTTCTTAATTACCAACCAGGGTGTGCGTGAATAAAATTCGAAATTTCGTAAATCATAAATCGTAAACCGTATGCCGTAATATGTCCAGCCATATGCATGGTATTCCAAAAGCCTGCATCGTTTGAATGTTCATTAAATTCCTAATTTACTACCAATGTTTAACTTCACCACCGATCAATGTAGCGGAAACAGGAAGTGCACAGGTAGTCAAACAAACGTACTGAGTCAACATGCCGACGGGACAAAGTGGGCCGTGCATAGAGAGAAACGCATGGCGCAATCCCATCGTGTCACTCACCAAAAGATTTCCGCTTTTCTACGTTTTGAAATAAGTCCGCGAGCACTCCCATAATATAATAGATATATAATAGATGGGTAAGAGAGTTTTTGCCGCCGAAACAGCATGAACATATTTCTTAGACATCTTTTGTAGTCACTTTAAAATGGGAAGGTTGTTTGGTATTCCTCTGGGTAACCTCCTTAGGGCACCTTCAAATTAATTCTATAGGCAACAATTTTGACTTAGAAGGTATTTCAGTTACCACCTGCTACTTCAATTTCTGGTCCAATTTTCGTGGCTAAGAATGTTCCCATTCCAGGCAGTGTGCATAGTTTTTGGAAGTGCAGAATTTCCGATTTCTTACCATTTATAGCTGTGACATAAATGCCTATTGCCGAGTTTTTGACGTCGTTTTTACAGCTTGAATCGATGTGATATTCAGGCGCTCTATTTATATGAATGGAAAAGTGGGCACAACGCGCCGGCCGCAGCTCGCAACATCAACGCTGTATTTGGGGAGGATTCCGCCAACGAATGCACAAGTCGTCATCGGTTCGGAAAGTTTCCTTCTGGTTATGAAAGTCTCGAAGATGAAAAGCGAGCTAGGCCATCATCACTCCTTAGCGACGACCAACTAAAGGCGTGGTGGAAGTGGGCCCGCGTCAATCTATGAATGAACTAGCGCAGCATTTCGGGAGCGCTACATATAGTCGCCTCTTAAATGCGATCGGAAAGGTAAAGAAATTGGATAAATGGATCCTGCACAAACTGACGCAGGGAAGATGATATAGCGCCACGAGACCTGCGTCTGTGAGCCGTCCCCTACCAGTCTCCGTCCCAAGAAGACCATGGTGATCGTGTTGTGGAATTTGTTAAGGCATCGCAATCTAAGGGAGCATTTTTTGGACAAGATTGTGACATGCACCGAAAAACGGATCCTCTATGACAATCGTCGTCGCTCTTGGGACTCATTCCTCTCGTCGAGCCAATTCCTCTGAGAGGAATGAGAGTCCCAAGGAGATGCCGAAACCAAGTCACCATCCCAAGAGGACCATGGTGAAGGTATGGTGGACAGTGGCTGGTATAGACTATTACAAATCCTTGAAGACTGGAGAGACTATCACAGCGGAGAAGTCTGGGCCGAAATTGAAGCGATGCACCAGAGGTTGATGAAAAACCAGCCGGCTTTGGTCAATCGAAGAGCAACAATCCTACTGTATGACAACGTGCGTCCGCACGTTTCTAGAATTGTTGTCCAAAAACTGAATGAATTGGGATACGAAGCTCTGCCACATTCAGCATATTCACAAGATCGGTCCTTACCGATTATTATTTTTCAAGCATTTAGATCGCCATCGTTTGAAAAATTCAGCAATCAAGATGATGTCAAAATGACTTCCTACTTTTATTAATTCTCGCAGTTCTGATTTTTACAAAGATGGAATGTCTAAGCTATTGCACGTTGGGAAAGGTGTTTTAATCGTAATTGTGCTTATTTCGGCCAATAAAATTGCTTACAGTCAAAGTTATGATCTGTCGAAGTTTTCGCAAAATTGGCCATTGTGCAACGAGTCATCTTACTATATACATAATTAATAGTTATTAAATAAACAAATAAATAGATAGGAAGCGCGCAGAACGGCTTCGTAACGGCTACCAGGGGTGTGCGTAAATAAAATTTGAAATTTCGTAATTCTTAAATCGTAAACCGTAAATTGTAAGAGTCGTAAGAGTCACCTAACCTGTAGTGCAGTACATTTAACTTTCCAAAGAGTTTTTTTTTGCTAACCGGGTGTGATTCAATAATTATTTATTTGTCCTCCTATTTTAAGCTGAACAGTTTTCTTTCCAAACTATTTCCAGTTTTCGTGACTTCTTGCTAATAAGCATCTTTCAAATCAAACTACACTTTTCAAGAAAGTCTGAAAAATTGTAGGTTCAAAAACTTTACTTCAGCCTATGCATTGTCTTCCAACAAAAAGCCTGCATCGTTTGAATGTTTATCAAATTCCTAACTTACTACCAATTACGACAGGATTGGGCCATGGGCAGTGAGGGAACGCATGGCGCAATCCCATCGTGCGACGCACCATCTCCGCTTTTCTACATTTTGAAATTAGTCCACGAACATTTCCTTAGCAGACGGATAAGAACGCTTGGCCGCCGAAACTGTATGACTACATTTCTTGGACATCTTTTGAAGTCGCTTTAAAATGGGAAGTTTAACGTATTTCTTGAGGCGACCTTCTTGAGGCATCCTCAGTTTGATTCAAAAGACAAGACAATTTTGATTTGGAAAGTGTCTATTTCGACTTACAAGTAATCCCATATGATTTTTAAATTGGGAAGAACGCGGTTTAAGTTGAAGCTGGTTCATTTGAGTTTGCAGAAGTCCATTTTAAATGCAGCAAGTGAAAACGGTAAATAGACAGCTGCAGTGTTACACATCCATCGAGAAGGAGGTACCAAGCAATAACCACAACGCGATATTCGAATTCAGAAGATCTCTTAAATGTAGAGAGACTGCAGCGAAGGCATTTCGTGACTTTAAAAGTGCTTTCATGTTCTGAACCGTTGATCAACAATATCAGCTGTCGCGCTGACTTAAACCAACCGAGAGCGCCGGTTTCCAATGCGAGTTTGCCTGCTCTTGTCCGATGTCGAAAACTAAACTATTGCACTACTATTCAATAATTCTCTGCATTCGCTCGGGCTACCCTTCGCCAGTTCTGTAACGTACGTTTGCTCTCCGGGCGTTTGTAGCATCCTAAACGGATCAGATGGGGTGAGTACGATAAACTCAATCACACCACCGAAAATGGAGCGGCAATCAAAACTGTCAAAAGCAGTTCGAACTTTTCTTGAACCTATTATAAACGAAATGGACTAGACCTCATTACCAGACAGAACGTGATAACCACAGCGTGATATTAGGATCTAGAATACCCGTCTCTCTTTCTCTGGTAAACTGGTAAGTCGGATTTGAGAAGCATTTGCACAGGGTGCTGTCTTCTGCCACAGTGAAACATTAGAGCATCAAAAAAACAACTCTGAAGGAGAATGTGAATGTGCTGTAAAAGGAGACCATTAGAGTGGGACACCTTTGTAACCCGGTCCACATAAATTTGGACGCTAGTTGGCTGTTGATCGAAGATCACGTTTACCAAAATTTACGATTTACTACCCAAATATCGTAAATCGTAAATTGTAAAAAATTTCGCAAAATTATCCGTAAATCGCAAATCGTAATTACGCATAGCCCTAACGGGTGCTTTGTTGAACCCTTACTTTCACTAAGAAAATTTACTGAGCTCTCCAAGAACTCGGAAAGGCACGAAAGCTTAAGCTGAAGAAGGTTACGGTAGTACTTATCGAGAGTAGTATTATTGGAGAGGAGTCGGCGAGTTCGTGGGTATGCGTTGCGGTAATGCCTTTGCAACGGCTGAAGATTGCAGAATAATATTGTTGTGGCCACCGACACTTCGGCCTGGTCGGTCTTCAATTGCCTTCCTTAATGCGGATTCCGGAGACGTGTACGAGAGACGTTCATTAAGGCATTGCTAAGGAATAAAACCATACCACCAAATAAGCAGTAATAGCGCCTTTACAATCAGTCACGCCGTTCACATTTGAAGTGCGCCTTGAAGAGTGAACGAAAGTTGTTCACTGTTGGAGCAGTCATGAAAATGTTCGGCTAGCGAGCGGCTGAAAGCTTAATTTTGTGAAGGGAGAGGCCTTCTCAGCGAACTTCATTTTTACTATCGTCTCTGCCTTCCCAGCTATCTTCGTTTTTACTATCGTTTCTATCTACCTTAATGATTGCTTATTAGTAGAGACATAGTAGTTTAACATGGCTGGGCAAAACCTCCACCATGGGCTGAATAGTTGCATATCATAGAGCTTATTGGCAGTCATGTAACATTCCTAACATCCTTACTAGGTGCAGTAGTGGGTAGACCAGGACTAGGTTTTATTGGAAACCTTATTCTAGACTCTACACTGTCGTTTAAAGAACATCGCGAATTGATAGCAAAGAGAGGGAATAGGATTGTGCTTACCATATTTAAGTCACTAAAAACAAATTCAGTCATCCACATGCTGCTAGCCTACAAAGCATATGTTCGGCCTGTGCTTGAATATGGTACCACTGTGTTTAGCCCTAAGTATAAGCGTGAAATCGCTAAGCTAGAGTCTGTGCAAAACAGTTTCACAAGAAAGCTCTGGATAAGAGTACACGGCCGTGATTTCACCGTCACTCCCCCTGCCGCTGAAAGGAACAAGATCTTCAAGTTGCTGTCTCTTGCTTGCCGAAGAAGACGATACGATTTAATCACAATGTATAAGTTGATAAATTGTGCTTTGGGCCTTTGCCTGCGAGATTTCTATACTGTATCACCTTCCAGCACTAGAGGTGGTCAAAGTAAGATACAAATACCGAGGGCTAGAACTAATGTAAGATCGGCTTTTTTACTCATCGGGCTGGCTCTGAGTTCCTAAAGTTCTCCAAGAAAATCGCTGTGCCAAATTCATTGAGGCAATGTAAAAAGCTTATTGACCGGTCTCTCCAAGAAGCTTCTTAATGGCTTGCCGAGTTGTTGGTGTTTGTACTAGTTATCGCAATCTGTGTTTTCCTGTTCATTAACATCATCTTTTTTGTTTGTTTGTTTGTTTGCTTGCTTTCGATTTAACCTGCGTGATTGTTCACGTACGAAATAAATAAATAATTAAATAAATAAATAAAACCTTGTAGCAAAGCTTCAACAAAGATAATCTTCTGCCAAACAACAGCTCATAATGAAAGAGTTTAGAAGTCTACTTTGGCTCGAGAATGTAATGTCTTCTTACTCTTTCGTATTCAGGAGGCCACGCCCTGACTATTTATTCATTTCTTATATGCAAAGAGTTGCAATTAGATGAAAGAAACAAAGGTCAGTTTTTCTCCGATGAATGCGAAAATAATTGGCCGAAAATGCAGCTGTCTTTCTACCATGACAGCTTTAACCGCTTGCTAAGTCCAGCGAACATAGAGCGAGGTGTGCTATAGGGCCGTGCGTGAAATTCTGGGCGATCTATGAACTGCTTTATGGTAACCAGTGAGCTTGAGATGAGTTAAGTGAGTTCAACGCAGGATGCGTGAACGGAATGTAAATGGAACGTCTTCGGTCTGAATTCGAATTCCATGAACGGGCGCCGTCAGTGAATTAGTCCACTTTGGTCTCCAGCATGATACCTAGAAGTGATGTTTTTGCTTCTGTGCCAGCGAGGTTGGTAGGGGGGAAAAGTTTATTCTAGGCCTGACGTTTCGACTATTTCGTCGTCTTCAGAGGCACCACTGACCTTCCACCCTGAGTGTAGCAGTGGCTACAACTCGTTGTTAGTAGGCTGCTCGTCTGCTAACAACGAGTGGTAGCGACTGCTACACTCAACTTCAGTGGTGGAAAGTCGTAAATCTGAAGACGACGAAACGATCGAAACGTCGAGCCTAGAATACACTATTCCACCTGGCTGCTAAGCTCACTGGCACGAGAGCAGAAACATCACCGTGAACAAAGATGCCGAGGTTTCAAGATGAGAGAACATGACCTAGAAGTGTTGTTCGGGTGATAGTTCGCACCGAGGACAGCAGAAAATAGGTAGATCGGTGTAATGCCTTTTAGTTCATAACTCTTGTTCGCTGCTCTAAAACCTTAAATTGAACCTTAATATTTTGGTATGAGGCTTTCATCATGCATCGTTTTCTCACCACTGAGCATCGACCCTCTACGTCGTTTAGACTGTGACAATAAGTGGTGGAACCCCGTAGAAATAAGCAAAGTTCCACCCTAGAGCTTGAGCATTTCTTTAACTGTTCTTTAAGGCAGGGGTGAAAAAACAACGACGTCCAGACACATAGGAAGCTACTGATGTGTAAGTCCAACCAAGGAGAAGAAAAGACGACGTTGTTATTTGGTGAGAACGTGGGTGAAATGATAGAACTGCTTCATGAAGTCAGCGATGATTTCACCGTTTCTCCGTAAGGCTCTTAAGATAAAAAATCAGATTCCTAACAAATAATATCAGTAATAAATAATGGGTAAATAATGGGTAACGCAAAGATCTGTGTGGCGCGAACTTTAAAGTAGACAATCAGCCTAAAATTGGACCAAATCTTCTCCGATCAAATAAGAACATATGCCTCGTGGGTGTGAGGGAACGAGTCCGCTACGCCAGGCAGAATACAGCTCAGAGAGCCAATTTTTGATTGCATTTTATGACCGTAGATCTTAGGGAGTAGATCGGTCGATGGTGATCCTGAATATGGAATTTCTTCCAAGACATTATCTAAAGAGCATATGGAGAGCGGCGAAAAAAATTCTTTACCACTTTTGCGCCGATGGACCGAAGGATACGGCCGGTTTTGAAGCTGATGTTTATAGCCTACTACGTTACTTTACAGGAGTCAGCCACCGTAGCAATTGCCCGGAATCGAACAGTGCAGTGCTAGCTGAGCTGGTCACTGAAAGGAAGCTGAAAATTTCACGTATTCCAACCTAAACATAACACTAGCAGATCTACGGAGCATTAAGACGATTCTGATATTCTTTGTTGTGGTGTGTTTTTATCTGTTTTCCATCTGGTAAATTTTTCAGATAGGCAGGGAATTCATTCGTCAGGATGAAGCTTGCCTTTTGATAAATGTATATCCATGGCATACGATGTTCTCACAATTTTCTTTTAGATGTTATTTCTGCTGAAAATGATCGGTGGGAGCATTGTGTTTACTGAATGCTTCAAATTAAATCAAACCAAACTCAGATTCCTTAGTGCTTCACCTTTATATAAATCTCTGAAAGTGCGAAGGTCTCGAAAGGTCACGCGTGTAGCGTTGGTGGAACGCATGCTTTGATAGTCAGCACTTGTGCTCTAACGAGTAATTTGGACTTAGCCATGCGCCTCAGAAGCATCCCTTGTACTCGCCAGGGCTAGCATTCCGACAAAAATACCAAGGATGAAGGGAGCTAATCAATCCCTGTTTGGAGTCCGCCATGCACTCCAACGTTTTACTTGTTCTCACCAGAGAAGTGTTTCAGAAGTCTGAGCGGCAAAAAAAATACCATGCGGCAATGTTCATCCCTCAAATAGCAAAAAAGTATGATCCGCCTTTACCGACTCCTTGAGCCTGTCAACTACGGCTCGTGATTTGCAATGGAATCGTACAGTCGCCCAAAGCAATAACTTCCAAGCATCAAATTTCCAGAAAAATGAAAATGACTGCAAAAATAGATCAAGGGGATCGAATTTCCGAGCCTGCGCCTGTGAGCAGTATTGAGGAATTTGTTCCATATTGGAATGTACGGCAACTCGGTATGCTCAACGGCTCTGCAAAAATGCACCTTTTCGCTACGTTGAAACTGGAGACTATCATAGTGGTATTCCTCACTATTTTAAAGGCGGGGATAATACGGGTATCTTCTTCTTCAGCGTTTGTCCCGCTTAGTTGTAGGGTCTGCTTTCCTGGAATGTTGGCGCCATTTCTCCCGATCAAACGCCTGATCAGGGTGCAACCCAGCCATCTTCAAGTCCTGATGCAGCGTATCAAGCCACCGCTGTTTTGGTCGCCCTCGTGGCCGCCTACCGGGCACACCAAGGTTAAGACCAGTCTTTCGGACGGTGTCACCTTTTGCGCGAAGGACGTGGCCGTACCATCGCAGACGAGCTTCGCGCATCTTCTCAAATATCGGGGTGACTCCGAACCTCTGCGGTATGGATTCGTTGCGTACTCGATCCAAACGCGTAACTCCGGCCGTCCACCGCAGCATCTTCGTTTCCATTACGCTGAGGCGCCTTTCAATTTCTTTGGTAACGGGCCAGCACTCAGCTCCGTAAATAGCTACAGGTCGGACGACTGCTCTGTAGATCTTCGACTTGAGGCGCTCTGGTATCTTCTTGTCGCAGAGCACTCCCGTCAGAGAGCGCCATTTGGACCACGCTGCACTCACGCGTGTGTTGGCTTCAACGAGTAAACCGCCACCAGACGCGATTGCTGATCCCAAGTACTTGAATACCGAAGTACGTGGCAGCTTAATGCTATTTACCTTAACGGAGCTGGACTCGTCTTCATCAGTCGTCATATACTCGGTCTTCTTGATATTAAGTTTGAGACCAAATCTCTCCAAGCGATCGCACCAAGCTTGTACCTGCCGCTGGAGTTCAATCTTATCTTCGCTAGCGAGCATCACATCATCAGCATAAAGCAGCGTCCAAGGGACTGGCTGCTGAAGATCACGCGATATGGCATCCATAACGACGACGAAGAGTAGTGGGGAGAGCGCAGACCCTTGATGTACTCGACTCTTTGAACAAGAGTACAGTATTCGTACCCACTCTATGAGCTCTTCGGGGACTCCATGTTCCCGTAAGGCATACCATATCAGTTCACGCGGAACGCGATCAAAGGCCTTCTCCAAATCCAGGAAGGCAAGATGCACCGGCTTCTGTTTCTCGCGGTGTTTTTCTATCAGAAGACGAGCGGCGTGTATGGCATCGACTGTGCCACAACCAGCTACGAAGCCGCACTGGTTGGTAGAGAGCTGGACGGTATCACGAATTCGTCCGTCGACAATCCGCTCGAAGATCTTCATGCTATGCGAAAGCAATCGGATTGGACGGTAGTTTGTGCAGTCTGCTGGACTGCCCTTCTTTTTCCAAATCGGAATCGTCGTGTTGTCTGCCAGATATCGGGCACTTTCTTCTCCGCAATAACCTGGTTGAAGAACGTCGCCAGCCACTTCGTTGGGTACCAGGATTTCGATTTCCATAAGTCGGCCGCCAAATCATCGGGGCCCGTTGCCTTGCCCGGCTTCATTTTCTTCAAAGCCGCTTCTACCTCCTCTACGGTGATTTTCTGAACGGGACCGTATACAGGAGGAGAAGATGGAATGCTCGGATGAGCAAACTCTACTGTCGAGACTTCCTCGAAGTAGGTGCGCCATCGGTTCAAAACCATCTTGCGGTCCATGAGTAGATGGTCATTCTCATCGTTGATGCCAAAGAACTTCTCAACATCCTCAGTCTGGCGATGGCGGACCTTCGCGAGTCGATAAAGAAATCGCTCGCCATCGCGCGACTCAAGCTTCCCGTTGATATCATCGTAATGAGTGGCTCTTGCAACGGCTACCGCCTTCTTAGCGGCTTTCTTGGCTTCCTGATACAGACGCCATTTATCGGCTGTCTTATCGCCGAGGAATGCGTGGTATAATCTCTTCTTCTCTCGGAATTTTTCCTTAACTTCGTTAGTCCACAGCCATGTCTGCTTATCGACCTTACGCCGTCCCGGTTTCGTAGTGCCGAGTTCGGAACGCGCAGCATTGAAAATCGCGCCGGTGGCTATTTGCCATGTCTCGTCGACGGTCGTGACCGTCGGCAACCGAATGCGCGAAGTAACAGCTGCTTCATTTTCTTTCAGTCGCCACCACTTGATTCTTGACGGACCGCTCCGTTCGACCTGCTTAAACATCGGTGGTGTGATCATCATAGTGCAGATCAGTGGTTGGTGTTGTGTGGCGACCGTTTCATACGGCACGACCTTCGCGTCCGTGACAAGCCCTTGGTCACGATTTCGCACAAGGACAAAGTCGATCTGCGTTTTAGAATTCCCGCTGTAGAATGAGATAAGGTGGGATTCACGTTTTCGGAATCTGGTGTTCACGATGGTGAGGTCATGCGACTCCGCGTACTCGAGGATACGCTCACCATCGGCGTTACGTGAACCAAAACCGAGACCACCATGACAGCTGTACCCGTCTTTCGCAGCGCCAACGTGTCCGTTAAGGTCACCTGCGACAATGATTACGTCTTGTGACGGCACTTCTGCTGTCTTCTCATCAAGCAAGCTCCAAAATTCATCCTTGGCTCGCTCAGAGCATCCAGTCTGTGGAGCATATGCAGAGAAAAGATGATACCGCCGCCGTTCTGCAGCGATTACGACCTTCATCAAGCGGTCATTGAAACGTTCCACGCTTGCAATCGCGTCTCGGAACCGTTCGGAGACGGTTATGCCAACACCGCTGGTGGTCCTGGGACTGCCACACAGAACGGCTTTGTAGCCTCGGCCTATGTCCCTTGACTTGTTACAGGACCACCTCGTCTCCTGCACCGCACACAAGTCAATCTTCCTTCGCTCCAGTGCCTCTGCTATCTCAAAGGAGCGGCCCGACAACGTACCCACATTCAGCGTTGCCACGCGGGTCTTGCTTACGTTGCGGAACTTTTGGACTAGCTCAGTTTCCCCCCGATGCCGTCCTCGCATCAGGGATCCTCGCATACTTTTCACACTCGCCGGGCTTTGGAGTGCGCGTCGGCTCCCGCGGACGCCGTAGCATTATCTCGTGAAACATTCAGCACCTTCAACCATATGATGTGACACGGGCTGTTCGTAGGCCGGTCTGTCACTAGGGCCTGTCGCCTGCATTCGAGTGTCCGTGTTCAGCTCGGCTCGCAAAAGCGAACAGTTTCCAGTGGCACCACGTGGAGGAACGGACATCGCCACCGGGGATAATACGGGTATGGTACGCCAGTTTTTAATCTTTACACACGAAATGCTAGCAGTGTAATAGGACGAGTTCAGAACAGTTTCACCAGAAAGCTTATGATACGTAGCATGGGGTTGCACCAAATTTGCACCAAATTCCGTCAGGTAGTCAGGAATCGCAATATTGGGCTAGACACTCTTGAATTGAAAAGAAAGAAGTATAGAACTCACTGACTTAGTGACACTGAGAACATCTAATACTCGTGATGGTACAATAAAATACGATGCTGGAAGAGCCAAGCGAAATTGTAGGCGCTTTTTTTTCTTGCATACGACCATCTCTTCGTATGAGAAGCCTCGCAAAAGACAGAATCTTTCTAGAATTTGTGATGCTTTTAAAAAATTTTGAATTTATTAGGTCATCCAATAAGTAATGTCGTTTTTGTGCACTAAGTTCTAGCTCATTATTTGCCGGCAGATTTGTGTATTTCGAAGGTGCACTGAAGTGATTCTAAGGTAAATGAGACTTGCTCTTTTAGAATCAACCATTCGTTGAATTGTTAGCATGCATGTTCAGGTGAAATGGCTTGGCAAATCTCAAGGGAGCATGTTCGGCATTTATTTATTTCTACGTGCATATAAGACACACGTCAGAGAATATACGAACAAACACAAGGAGAACTTAAAAAGAAACCAACATACCAAACAACAAGCAACTCTAACACACCTTAGCTAAAACTAGTACTTCAGCAGATTACGTTTTGCCATACTCCTGAACGCAACAAATGACTGCGAGGAGGCAGGTACTCCAATCTTAAGCTTACAAAAGGCTGCTGGCGCTCTACACGCGAAGAACAATGCACGAAGGTTAGACCTGGGCCTTGCAAAGGATAGCTTAATTGCGCCACCACGAGTTACGGATGGAAACACGGAAAATGATTTCGAGATACTACTCTTTATGCTTCCATTCAGCAATTTGAAGACGATACAAGCATCTCGAAGCTTGCGACGTGATTCCAGAGTATGTAGTCCTAAGTAGCTATTCCTTATACTAGCCCGAGGGATTCTGGAGTGCAAAAAACCACCTGCTCTAATCACCACTCTTCTAGTAAACTTTCTTTGGATCGCTTCGAGCATCACAACATTTTTCTTTTTGCCAGGAGAAAAGACTGCAGATCCAAATTCAAGAATTGGCCTGACATACACCTTATATGCCATCGTCATCACTTTTGTATCCTTAGTTGACAATCCTTTGAAAATTTGAAACAGTTTCATTAATCCCTTCCTATAGATCATTCGTACATGTTCTGAAAAGTCAAGCTTATCATCATAAACAAAACCCAGGTCCTTAACAGACTTTACTCTGGAAATAAGGTGCCCTTCAATTAGATAGTCCCTAGCCGCTTCCGACGTACCTAGTCTCATATACAACGTTTTTTCAGGAGCTAGCGGGAGCCGCCAAGTACGGGACCACAGTTCCATAAAATCAATACCTTTCTGAAGTATGCACCAGTCATTCAGGTTGTTCACCTCCCGATAAATTTTAATGTCGTCCGCAAACTGCTTAACCACTACCCCGATGTCCTCCAATTGTTTGGCAATATCAGAGGTGTAAACAGCAAACAAAAGTGGCGACAAGACTCCCCCTTGAGGAACCCCACTTTTAGCATGTCTAATAGTGGAGAAGGACGTACCCACTCTTACTTGGAATGTCCTATTGGTCAGAAACTCATTTATCCAATTACAGATAACCGGGTGCACCTTTAGCTGTTTTAATTTATATACCAGCTTCAAATGACTTATCCGGTCAAACGCTTTTGAAAAATCCAAGTATATTATGTCGCACCCTCTTTTCAAATCAAGGCAAGCTGTCCAATCATCTAGACATTCAAGCATATTTGTCTCAACTGATTTTCCAGGCACGAACCCATGCTGACAATCAGGAATTACTCCATTTCGGGACAAGGAGTCAAATAGATGAGATTTAATTACTTTTTCAAAAATACGGCATGGAAAGGACGTGATGCTGATCGGTCTGTAATTACTAGCATCACTCGCTGGGCTCTTCTTTAAAATAGGAGTTACATACGAGTGCTTCCAACGCTGCGGTACCTCACCACTCATTAGTGATTGGTTGAAAATGTACGCTAGTGGACCAGCCACCACATGAGCAGTGTTTTTAAAAAATGAAGTAGGAATCCCATCTGGAGTAAGAGAAGATGAATCTGAACAGTTGCAAATGACTTCATAAAGCTGTTTCGCATCAAACCACGGAAATGAGAGCATAGGCTCACAAACATCCGGATTATAGTTAGGCAATTCAAAATCGTCCTCCTGATAAACTTCACAGAATTTGTCAGCCAGTACTTCCGCCTTGTCCTTGTCCGTGCTCGCTATCCAACCATCTTTACACAGACAACCCACCGAACCATTTACTCTCAGCCTCTTACTTAAATATTTGTAGAACTTATCCCTCCGGCCCGATTCCAGCAACCTCCTTTCCGTATTACTGTTATACTTTAACAGGGCTTTCCGAAATTTCCTATTATAACCATCAAATTTTGCCCAATCCTCGGCTCTACGGTTCTCATTGGCTACTCTAAACAAATAATCCCTATGATCAAGCATACTCTGCAAATATGGAGGCAAAACAGAATGTCTAGCCTCTACACGCCCCCAAGGAACAAAGCTATCCACCACAAAAGAGAGAATCTTAATAAAGAATTCATATTTTTCATTAATGCTAGAGATCGAATCAAAAGTCTCTCTCCATGGGATCAAAGCAAGGAAGCGGCAGACCTCATTATAATCACATTTACTGAATTGTCGACAATATGTGTACGAAGGCTCCACATAAGAGCAGCATAACTTAAACTTTACACAATTATGGTCGCTCAATCCCACCGGGGGACCAACAGAAACTTCATCGACAAATGATTTTTCCGAAGAAAACAAGAGATCAAGTACATGGCTGCCCCTTGTAGGCTTTTTCACCAATTGCTCCAAATTGTGGCTCCTTACCATTTCTGCAAAGATATTACCATCAGAAGACGCCGACGCCAGCGGAGCCCCCCAGTCAATATCAGAGACTCGGCATTGCATGCTGATCGAATTCAGGAAGAGTAGTAACGCAACGGTTGCTACCAAAAATATCTGCGATGTATATACAGATGCATTAGATGTTCGAAAGATGGTTTTCCAAGTTCAAATCTGGTAATTTTGACCTCTCTGACTCCTCTCGATCAGGAGGACACGTGACATTTGACAACGACATGACATGATGGCAGAACTGGAGGCGAACCCTTGTCAAACAGTGGAGGAACTTTCGAGTATTCTCAACGAACCTAAATCAGCCATACATTTTCATCTATGCCAAATTGGAAAGATATGCAGAGCCGGTGTTTGGGTACCGCACGACTTATCCGTCGAGAACCGTGCCAACCGATCGACGCTTTGCCACGCACTGCTTCAGCGACACCATGCAGACCCGTTTCTTGATCGACTGATCATGGGCGATGAGAAATGGATCTTGCAGTATAAACCAAAGCGCGAAGGCTTTGCTTTCCAAAATGAACGACCAAGAAGTATTGCGAAGCCGAATATTCATCTCAGAAAGGCACTCACCTGTGTTTGGTGGAATATCCGTGGAATTGTCCACTTTGAAGTGCCAACCGATGCTGCTTAAATCTGGAAATACCGTTGACGCCGACCTTTACCGTGAGCAGCTGGATCGAGTGAACCACGCATTACTGGAAAAGTATCCGGCGATCGTCAACAGAAAGGGCGTAATTCTCCAACCCGAAAATGCAAGACCGCGCTGCGCAAAACGGACGCTGGAAAAAACAACGAATTCGGATGGCAGGTTCTGCCTCATCCATCGTGTTCTCCCGATCTCGCACCTTCGGATTACCACTTATTTCGGTCTCTACAGCGTTTTCTCAGTGGCAAGAAATTTGAAAGTTTGGAGGATATCCAAAATGAACGTTCAATGTCCACAGATTTCACTCAAAAACCACAACAGTTTTATTACTCAGGTATTGAAGATTTGCTCCTTAGATGGAGAAAGCTTGTCGATAATGATGGTGATTACATTGTTGGCTGGAATGAAGTTTTGTTGAAAATTTGTTCAATTGAAGTCAAAGTTGGAAAAACAACATTACTTATTGGATGGCTAATACATCTGAATCCATAACTTACTGATGCCCTAGATGTCGTCTATCATTTACTTTTCCAGCTAGATAGTATGTGTAGATTGTATTTGCTTTCCTCCCTTGGTGATTTTTATACAGATTGCGCATAATTGTACTTGTGCTCGTGTAAATAAATAAATAATCACAGTGGTATTCATTTTCACCGTCCCATACATTTGCCTGAAAATCTTTCCTGATTAGCAAGATTAGCAAGAATTTTTAAGAGAATACTTCGACTTGTTACACAACACAAAAGATAAAGGATGGCCTTAATCAATTCATTTTGGATTGCGCCATGCATCCTACTTCTATGGGATGTCGCGGAGGAAACTTGGATGAGCATTTGGTCTAAATAATGACTTGCAGTGCCCATCTGACGGGCATGCCAGCGTTTATCTTCGTCACACAAGTCTGGCACCAATTCACCGACCCTGTAGGGGCGGGAGGTTTGGTTTGCTTGGGAAAGAAAGCCGAATCGGGAGCGTAGAATCGGACGCTTGTCACAGCTGCCGCCTCCACCAACTGCGCTACCCCGCGCCCCCACCTTGTTGCATGCCTAAACTGTAATTCTTTGAAATTATACAGCAGAAGACTGTTAGCAGTCCCGACCTCCGAGCGTCGCGGTGCGACGACGGCTGCCGCATCGGCCGCCGCGGTGACCGCGCGCGACCATGGCCGGGAGGCGTCGAACAAATGCGGCCGTCCGCAGCGGCCCACAACGCGCAACGTGCGAAGTGGACGAGCATCGAGTGTTCTGCTGCGCGACCTGTACAGGAGGCCGAGTCGCATTCAGAATCTGCTCCCAAGTAGAAGCCTTCCGCTCGCATCGCGTTTCGTCTGACGACAGCGCATTTATATGGTGGACTGCCAACACTCGAGAGGTGAGCGCCTCCGACTGCACTTCTTCCCTTCAGCTTGACCTTGGTTTAGGCACCGGTCTAATATTGTATACAGGGGGTTTCTCGAACAGCGCTCTCATTTGGCCGGGTCATTCGGCCAGGTCTGTTCTCGATGGTGGCTCGGGGTTCTACATCTAAGCGAATCTGAAGCCATTCTTTTTTGAGCAAACATTGCCTGTCCCTTTGTGTGCATCATTCAAGTCGCCATGACGTAGTATTGTACGAAATTCCAGGGAAGCGCCGACGATCGGGACACGTAGACGACAGGTGTCCCGCGAAAAAATCCAGATATGACGGAATAGAACAGTGTGGCACGAATTCGATTTCCGAGGCGGAGAACAAGGATGGCCATAAGAGAAGGCGAGCGAGGAAGCGAACGAAGGGATTGAGGGAGCTCGTCAAGAATAAGGTATTGGAGAAACAGATTTTAGTTTATCTGGCAATTTGCTGTTGTGTGGAAGGTGGAACCAACGGTATGGTAAGGTACTATGTTTGGGCGGTTGGTGCCACTCTTATGCATAAGTTACCTTGCAGTAACCGTAGAAGAAAAGTATATGAATTTGAACCATTCAAGTATGTAGTACCCCTAAGCGCAAAGCGGCTCGTAGGGGGTCACCTTGTATTCGGTGGTTATCTGCTTTCGTAAGGAGGCACATGAATGCTCAGTTACAACAGCAGTAGACTAGCTCAGGTCAGTCTAAGGGTAGACCATACCATCCCTGTGTAATTTTTCAGTTTGGTGCAACACAAAATGTTCAGTACGGATGCTTCACATGGTGACTCCCTCCGAGCCGCTTTGCGCCTAACAGGAGACTATCACAACGGTAGATCGGAACGGCCTAAGTGTTGGGTATGGGCAGAATCGCCTTTCTCTGAGAAACAACAAGCTGCAGTTATCTCGACTGCAGTACAACTCTGCGCAGAGTTAGGGACGACGGAAGTTGGACCATTGGCGGCAGATTCACGTGCTTCACAGTCGACGAACGTCTGAGGGATGAGGCAGGTCCCATAGCGGGCCAGGACAGCTCAGATGGCGTAGTAGACCCCGACTTGTGAGCGAGGTGTGGAGGTTTGCATCTCGTGCGCTGCGTTTGTTTTGCACTTTTGCAAAACTCATTGAGTTCATGTTTGTGATCCGCATAGCGGTATTATTATGTTATCCATGCATTTGCGTACAACACATTCTTGTAACCACAGACTAGTCTTGTCCTCCTGTGCTCGTGTTGTGATCCACTTGCTGACTATGGAGTGTGGATTGCCGTCACCTAGAGAGGAAAAAAGTTGGCAGGCGTGCAGGATAGTAAGAACACTGAGCTAGGTCAAAGATAAACAGTTGGAGGAAGTCCATAATCAAGGAAACGTAGAAATTGAAAAGAGGGTTGACGGCGAATGGAACTATGTTGATGAGGAGGAAGACCAGAACGTGGATCAGCCAACTTGGTCAAGAATGATCACGTCTCCAGGAGGTCAGGCGGTTCCAGTAGAGATGGTATGTTTCCGCCCTGAGGAATATGGAGGGTATTCTTGAGGAAGGTCTGACTATAGAATATATATCCAGGTTTAGAGCTGGTACACCAACCTTTGCACACCATTTCTGTACCATGCGAGCTTCAAGAATCTGATAAAGTTTGATTTTTACAAGGCCGACTACCTCGACGAGCACAGAGGGCTTTTTGAAAGTCCTATCCAATACTTGTTTCCCAAGGACCTTGGTTCATGTGAAGAATGAGGCTAAACGGAACCTTTGGCTTTCATTCATTGCTTGTATTGCAGCTAATCGTATTGCTCTATGCACTATGTTCCTGTGCACCACTGGTGTTAAAAACTACATGTAATACTTTTGATTGCTTGTAAATGCTTGCTTATTATGTGTGAGTGGGTAACGTACTATAATACCTCTAGGTGGATCACATACATGAAAAGCATGAGTTTTACGAAAGTACAAAACAAACCCAGTGCGCAGGATCCAACCCCGACCCTCGCTCACGAGTCGGAGTCGCTCACTTCTACGCCACCTGAGCGCTCCGCTGTTCCGCGACGGGAACCCTCATCCGGCAGGCGCTGTCGACTGCGAAGCACGTGAACCAGTGTGCCGCCAACGGTCCAAATTCCGTCGTCCCTAATTCTGCGCAGAGTTGTGTTGCGGTTGAGATACTTGCAGTTTGTTGTTTCCCAAAGAGAGGCGGTTCTGCCCATATACAACACTTGGACCGTTCCGACCTACCGTTGTGATAGTCTCCTGATATTGGAGACCATGCCCTATGTTATTCTTCGGCGACGCTGTTGTCGTCGACGCACTGCGTAGCACCCGTTGAACGCTGTTGCCGACGTCGCCAACAGCGTCGCCGAAGTATAACATAAGCCTATCTCAACGCTAGGTCGCGACAGCGAGAGGGTAGGCTAGTTAAGTATGCTATGGAGAAGTGTTTATGAAAGAACCGAACCCGAGAGTCGCGCCGCTCTCAGAACTAATCTTTTTAAAAAGGATTCATCTATCAACGTAAGCATATACGGGCGCCACTGGTTGTGCATTGCTCTGGAATTCACCAGTGAACTGCTGGGAGATATCCATTAACCAGTAGGTGTCATTACGTTGTTAACAACTTCTTCACCAGAATTGAGTATTGTGAGGCAGTGAGAGATTTTTTAATTCACCAAAACTAATGTGCTGATCAGGGATGAGCGAATAATAAAATTTTGAAAGCCGGATAACGGATAATTTTGCCCAAAAATGGCTGGATAACGGAAAACGAACAAACAACAAAAATTAAAACTACTTTTAAACCATTCTTTCTCCAATGGTCGGTAATTGTAACACTGTTAATGTTACATGTGAAATAAGCCACTTTTACTATTCTTATTGGTGTTTTTCTTCGAGACACGTGGTGGTGCAGTCGGAAGGGCCGCATGTCGCATACTCTCCGACTCATTGCTCTTGGTTCGGATTTCCCCTCCAGGTCAACGTAGCCTTCTATCCTTTCGGGCTTGGTACTTGGCTTGTCCGCGCAGGAAAATGCACTGAATTGTCCATCGGCTGACCTCCGGAAGTCGTTGTACTGGCCAAATACGCATTCAAAATTCCTCCAACATATCACGTAAGTGTTGAATGCGTGTCGCATCTGACACCACCGCCTCTTATATACTTTATTCATATTTTTCAGCTGCAATGAAGTTACTATGGATAGATCCGACGGGAATTTCTGGGCTTGTATGGGGCAGTCGTTTAAAAAAGTCGCGTCTTGTTTACTCTCCAAGTAAATTTAACACTAATTCTTGACCAGATCGAATACAACTCTCTATTGCTTTGGAAAATGGAAATTGTTGATGGCTGCTAGTGCCAAACCCAAACGTAGTTTTAAAAAGCGCTAGAAGGTCGTGTAGATGCGGAGTATCAGGCACATCCTTGAAACGAAGTGATTCGTATCGACGTTTGTCCTTTTCTCCACTGATCGACTGGTTTTTCCCAGATCGTACATTATGCTAGAAGGAAGTTTGGTGAAAACCCCACAAATAGAAATGAGCAAGGCAGTGTTCAGCATTTCAAATGCGCTATGAACAAATAGGTAGTTTAGTCTAATTATAGCATTGAGAACTCTGAGGGTGCACCGGCCTGGCATTGCAAGCGTATCTTCAGCGTATCTTGACTGCCAGTGGAAAAAACACAAGACGATTTTTTTAAATTGTCATTATATTTAACCAACGATAAGTAATCACAAGCTCGCCACATTTTGTTGTTCGTTATCCTGCGAAAAATCCCCGGATAACGAACAACAAAAAGGGATGGGCCAAAACCCACCGGAAACCGGATAACGGTTAATCCGCTCATCCCTGATGCTGACTGTTGAGTCATTTGAGCTTTTAGGATAGACTAGATTTCCGCGACCCTAATCAGCTTTGTCTTCCTGAAGTTCTTTGTTAGTGGCAGTTGCAGTTGCAGTTAGCGCTATGACCGTGAGAACAGTGCTCACATTCGTTACCCAAGGACCCTGAACTCTTTCATGTGATGTAGCATGCTTTAATGTGCCTGTAACTCTAAACTGAATGCAATATAGTCATTCATTTTACTTTACGAATTACTTCACAGCATTTCATGCTAGAAAGGCGCATCACAGTCGCAGTAATTGTCTGGAAACATTCTAAGGGAGGAAGTGAATAGAGTAGTTGATCTTGGTTGGCTTCACTGCACATGTGTTCGGGCGATAACACGCAGTTATATTATCAACCTAGTTCTTTGCATGTTTGTGAGACAGAACTGTGTTACGAGGTACAGCGACTTACAGTACAATTCACCAGCACTACGGCCGTGTATCTCGCAAGCAACGGTCTGACCCTTAGTAGCGCGTACCATTTTAGCTACGATCGCTTTCTGATAAGCGGGACCTGAAATAACGTATTACTATGGTGAGGTTCAGGTGCAATGGCTGTGCTTTGTCAGAGCCAGAAACTGACTGTAATTCGTCGTTCTCCGACAGACGGACTACTCTTCTAACAGTCACAGAGCTGTTTTAACTGAACTAGCTTCAGTGGCGCGTGAATGGTTCACATCTATTGACTCATGTCACTATTTACGTTCGAACTTGCTTCCGTTCGACCGCATCATGTTTTACCGGCTTCTGTCCGCCATTCATCGTGGGCTAGTCAGTTTTTTTTTTTTTTTGCAAACTGGTGCAAATATTAAAGGAGGACGTACCGAATCCGTTTTGGGTTGCGGTGCGCATTCTACTTCTACGGTGTGTTGTGGAAGCGATGTCACTGCGTATTTGGCCTATACAATGATCTGCGGTTTCCAGCTTATAAGAAGATCAGTGCTTTATCCTTCTCAGACAACTCTGGTACCAATTCGATGACCCTGGGGGGAAAGAAGGCTTGAATGACCTGTCCACAGAATTCAAACCGTGAACATAGAATCGGGTCACGCGACAGGCGGCAGCTGCTCCGACTACGTTCCACGCGTCCATATAACGAATAAAGATAAAAGGATAAAGGACGGCGTTACTCAATCCCTTCTGGGATGCGCCAGCGCATTCTACTTCTACGGGATGTCGTGGAGGCGACATGAGTGCGTATTTGGCCATACAATGACTTGCGGTGGCCAGCCGATGAGCAAGTCAGCGCTCTATCCTTCCCAGACAAGTCTGGTACCAATTCACCGACCCCGGAGGGATGGAAGGCTTGGTTGGCCTGGGCGGGAAATCCGAACCAAGAACCTAGTATCGGGTGCACGCGACAGTCGCGCCTCCCCCGACTGCGCTGTACGCGCCCATATAACTCGCGTCGGCGATATTCATGATGTTCAGATGTACATTCAGTTACTGCCCTTTCTTCAGTTTTTCGAATAGTTTGTATTGAAGCATTTTTTTTTTTGGACGAGATCTTTTATTTGTAGATAGAAGTGGCTCTTCGATCGGCATCCTCACCGTTGTCTCCTCTGTTTACTACGGTTGATTCAGCTGGAACTCCCCGTAAGTTTGTTCAATTTTGTGTTTTGCTTGCGCTTTTTCGCTCATTCTCGTTGATATTCAGAGGCGGCCTTCATCGAAGTGATCAAATCAATTGGTCTGAGTCAGGAGGACTGGCTAAAGGTTCGTCGAATTGCTCGGTTTAAACATACGTTACAAACATCGCCGTAAGACCCAAGTTGTTTTCAATATACCCAATTTCGCTATTATTTCATGCGGGACGTCATATTTTATTAACCTTCCATTCAAATTAGGTTTATTGGTGTCGCTTCCTACATTTTAGCTGGATTCGCTAATCTGTTCGGCTGACCACTTCTGTGTTCTCTGTTATTAGATGTCTTATCACCCAAAACCATCCCCTTTCATTGCTTGTGTTTTCAGGCGGCTTCGTTGTCTCCAAGGGCCGCAGAAAGCATCTCGAATATCACGAATATGTTTTGTATAGAAAGGAATACGGACAACAAGCTAATGCTGAAGTACCGCGCGGCGGAGTGGAACATCGAGGATTGCACAGTGTACCTCGTACGTGTATTTAACTAAAGTTTTTCTCTAATTTTGAAATTATTTACAAAATTTGCGAATTTCCCTCCCTTTATGCGATTTCCTTGTCTAGGACAATCTTCCAGCCGGATGTACAACAGAAAAAATCTGTCGAATAGCCAGAAAATTCGGGACCGTTGTTGAGGTTAGCTATTCGTAAAATACGGACGGTTGCACTTCATTGCGTAATCATACTTTACAGGTGCGACTGCCCAAGTCTTCGTCTCGACAGGTTCATTCCTCCTATGGAGTATTAGAGTTGGGCAAGCATTCTCGTTCTTTTGCGTTTCTTCAGTTCACCGAACCGGAGGCATGTAGGAGTATGTGCGATGTGAGTGCACTAGTTCATCTCTACAGCTCGCTGGAGCGGTTTTATTTTGCACCAGTCAGAGAAAAATGCGATGACATGCTAGGAAATGCGAAGTACCAAGTATCGCTAAGGCGTTTAAGTTTTGAGATGCTTGGCATTATAGGATTATATAGTAGGATACCAGAAGCTACTGCTGTGCACTTATACAAGTACACAGCAGTAGCTTCATAGATACGCATCTATTTATTTTTGTAGTTTCATACTAGTAGACACCCTACGTCACTGAGTTTAGAGGATCTTCAGCTTTCGGATTTTGGAGGTTTTCTTACGATTGTCGGAGTTTTGTATACTTTCGAAGTTGCCACACCAGGACTTTACCAATTGGTCCAAGTTTCCGCCGAGTTCGCCCTCTTCAAAGGCCTGAGAATGGTGCAAGAACTTGAGGCCTCACCTGTTCAAACGCCTTTCTTAGTCCGACGATCCCGTTTCCGAAAGGAAAATCTTGTTGAAAGCCTCATTCCCCTTTTTGCGCGTTCGTTCTTCTTCAAAAACGAAGCCGCTGGAGTGAGGAGGCATTTGGTGATCTCCCATCTCTTAATCTTGAACTACTCCCAGGCACCTGAAGAAGGGGGCACGAAGAAGCGTTAGGCCGATCGATAGAGGTCCGCCGCTAGAGGCACAAATTCAGATTTCAGGATTTTTGGAGGATTGGAGACTTACTGAATCTGTTGCTTTTAACAACTATCAATGACTTAGTTAGTGCTACACCAGCGATATAAAAAAAAATGCAGTCAGCGAGATTATTAACGAGTTCGCCCATAGAACGATGACGGTGACGATGTCGATCATTGAAGGATTCGAAAATATAAAGGAAACCTTTCGAATAATCGCTAAATATATGTTTCCCTTCCAAAACCCTTTAGTTCACCGTGGTTCGCATAGTTGCCGCTAGTGATGGCGAAAATCCTTGCAGGCTTTTTCGCACAACGCTCCTGGTTCCACTGAATCTAGTGGGAAGAATCAGTCGCTGGTGCCACTGCTACAGCGTCTCCTTTTGCAAATAAGAATGTGAGTACGACCGACCAGTGCCTTTGTTTCGAAGAGACGTTCATAATAGAAGAGAAGATTTTCTAGACTGTCGAGGCGTCGTCGACGGCGAACCTATGCGCAGAGTGTCCTATTAATGCGACTTCGAAGG
Organism: Heligmosomoides polygyrus polygyrus; assembly: GCA_947396885.1. NCBI lineage: Eukaryota > Metazoa > Nematoda > Chromadorea > Rhabditida > Heligmosomidae > Heligmosomoides > Heligmosomoides polygyrus. The sequence continues at coordinate 77,062,904 of OX377201.1, read as the reverse complement.
CAGCAAGCTGCCATTATAAGGAAAGAACGCGCAGCTAACAAGAGAACGGCTAAAATGTCACGTGAGGTGAATCGCGAGAAGGCCGTTGCTACTAGATCTCAGCGAAAAAATGGTGAGTGCTAGATTATCAGCGGTGCTTCTTGCTGCTCTCCGTTTCGGTTGTGGAGGGAAATCACTTCCCTTGTTAGGAGAAAGCTCCACTGAACGTCGATCTGTCGATGGTGAACTGAACGCTTCATACTCCGACAGTGGCGAACGTAGAAGGCTGAGCTTCGGCAAGAAGAAAAAGGCGAAGGCACGTCGCTCCACATCAGAAGCGGTGGATGTCGGAAAGAAGCGACGGTAAGTGCTTTGTGATGACCTTACGCAGCATTTCCAATAAATGTTCTTCAATTGCTCTTAAGGAGACGACGAAGAAAGCGGAGAAATGCGCTGGGCCCACATTCTATACATGGATCTCTGAATGACTACTTCGAGAAGATGCAGGTGTTCCCTTTGTAAGTGGATGGTTGCATAGTCGCTGCATAGTCATCTTTATCTTCTCAAATTGTTTGCCATAACCGTCCTCTTTTAGCGCCACTTACGTGGAACTGCGAAAAGAATACGTAGCGCTGCGTCGTAAATCTGACTCGCAGACCAGTATGATGGTGAAGAACGACAAGCATTTCAAGGAGTTTGCATCTCGTCTCTGTGGAGGAAAGGTGAGTTTGTACCTCTTGGTCTAGTTTTGCTATGGTGTACTTGAAGTGAGATGCTACAGCGATGTTCGCCTTACATCAACGGCGCTGTTTGACCGCACGTAACGTCCGCGATATCCTCCAGGTCTGTCAGCATCTACCCGTGATACGGGGATGTGCTAAAACATTGTCACTAGTAAGGTCTTCAGCTTAACCGGTTCCATGCTAATATCAGTGACCGGCCCATCCCCGTACCACGGTTGGGTGCTGACAGACCTGGAGGATATCACGGATGTTTCGTGCGGTCGGCCAGACAGCGTCGGTGGTGTAAGGCGAAAATCGCTGCCCGGAAAGCAGAAGATGCGGGTTCGACTCCCGCCTGCCGCAAGAGTTTTGATCGAAACAAAACATCCTGTTACAACTAGTGGAGTAGCTGAGCAGGAGGAAGTGAGCGGTTTGAGGAGCTTCCAAGTGCGGCGAAAAAGTAGCGAAAAGGACGCCGAACATCCAGTTGCTTACCTACATATTCGGCTTCACTGTCCGTTCCTACACCAACGTATATGTCAGAAACCAAGGGTCTATGATAGAGGGAGGGCTGTTGGACAGCCATGTCGTTCTACGCGCCGCTGACAAGATGCTCCAAGCAGGAGAATGACGTTTTCCACCTCACACTCATGGAGGCCCTAGGGTGCAAACTCTAGGTTGTAGCTACCATTTCAAAGCAGAGGACACGAACAAGCAGGGAAGTGACAGAGGAAGAGTGGAGAATGTCTATGGAGGTGAAGGAGTCGCAGCCTGGCTGAAGTGGAGGGACTGCACAGGAATCATTTGCCATAGTAACTGCCACGCTTTAAGACATTCTATGGAGTAGTAGTCAGGCGTTCCTTCCCCTACGGCGGTGAGTGCTGGGCCTTCGGTAAGGTGAGAGAGAGCACTGCTCGAGGTGGTATGGGTCCATCCTCGGAAGTCTAGCCGGCTACGCGACACGTTTGTTTGGAGTGCCCGGAAAGCGTCCGCGAGGAGCCCATAGAAATGATGGAGGAATGCCTTCAAAAGAGATCTTGGTGAAGTCTGCGCCACGGAAGATGACGGCCTTGATGCCATCGAAGGCGGCAACGGACCACCAAAACAGCGGAACGTGGGAAATCCTGGGACTGCGCTGGACTAAGCGGTCAGAAGAGGGAAGATCGCCTGTGGATAACAAACCTCCTGGGGATAACATTTTATCAAAACGGGGCGTTTTCGAGTCCTGCCTGTCACATTTTTGATCGCTACAAACACCGTTATAAAACCAATTGGCTAGCTTTTTTCGAATTCGCTACAGTCAAAACTTTAAAAAGGGAACGGGGTGGTGTCATGTTGTGTAGGTAAACGGCGCTTGTGGGCGCATGGTAGCGCAGTGGAAGAATTGCCAGCTGTCGTGTGCATCCGATTCCTGGTTCCACATTTAGATCTCAGTCAGGCCAACTAAGCCTCCCATCTCTCTAGGGTCGCTGATTTGTTATTCCTATGGGAAGGCTAAAAGACACCGACCGGCGACATCAACTGGCCGCGCCACGTCACTGCATAGGCCGAGTACTCATTCAAATTGTCTCCAAAGCATAGAATGTGTGGCGCATTTAAAAAAGAATTGATTGACGCCTTTCTTTATCTCTTTATCCTTAAACTCTCGTGTAGTTCCTCTACTTCTCGTTCAGATAGTCCACAAGCTGGAAACATATCGAGATTGCCATTGGAGCGCCGACGTTGTGCAGGAGGAACGGTGAAGGATGACGGGTGTTCGCCGTGACCTGCATGCTGGCGGTTCTCGCACTACGAGGTTCTCTTTACTGCTGATCACTTTGCGATGTTTCTACTGAGGAGGGCAACGGCTTCCGACGCAGCGCTTCGCTCTTGTTCTCTCCGACGGGTCGATCTGACATTCTCAGCACTGTTCACTCCGCACAGGAATCATCGAAGATATATCACTTCTAACTGCGGTCTGCAAGCCATGAAGGGCCATCTTTGTGTCTGTTGTTCTGCCACGTGGTTAGGTTGCTTTATGTTTTTCCTCCCAGCCAAGAAAGCTCGCGCCTCGCAATTTTCCATTCAGACTTCGCTTCCCGTCAATTGTTCGGTGTACAGAGTATAAAGGATGACGCATTTATATTAGGCTGTTATGTACATCAGTCAAGCGATCAATTCATTAAGTTTGCGGCGTCATGCCAATTGCGTGGACACGGTGCTACTGTTCCGCGAGGGAGACACCTTCGGTGCTGGCTGGCTGGGGAAGAAGGGGAGACATCGCAGCAGAGGCAGTGCATCGAAGATTCTGAAAAGCAGCGCTCATCACAGAGGCCTAAGCTGCCTAAGCTAGGCCGGGGCGAAGACAAACCTACCGATTGATCCACTCCGGAAATGCGTAGCCGTCCTCTTCACCACCTGCTTGTATCGTTTCGTCGTCCTCTTCGGTAACTTGCAGCCCACGTTGTCGAAGTGTAGCTCCTGGAGACAGTGTGCTTAGTATTATTGAATTTGTGTTGCAACAATGTTTATTTAGGTGAGGTTGAACCTTGCTCGGGCATGGGCTGAGAGGACGTTTTGAATCATAACTGTAGTGAATTTGTTTATCTGCATAGCACCTAGATTGGACACAACGTTCTAGCCTGGATACGTCAAGTAGATATAATGTACATATCCACTGCTATATGAGAGTTCCAAATATGGTGATGTTGGGTAGCGGACCTCGTGTCCCGTTCCTCCTTGGCTTTAACTTTTGCTGAATGACTAGCTCGAAGAACAAGGCTACGACCCTGATGTCAAAAAACTGAGGGCAGGCATATTAACATGATTCGTATGTAAATTGTTGAGGATTCTAGCCATCACAATGAAATCAAAGCATCGAATCCAAGGTCAACTGACTAGATATGCCCCGACGCCCTACTTTTGGTCAATAAAAATAAGCTTTCTAATTATTTCTAAGTAGTCGAAACCGCTAGGCAAATTGGAATTTCACATTTGCTGTGGAGGAGCTCTATTTCAATAGCACTTACGCCGTCAATATAATAAGCACTGCGAGGTATTCGGTGAGTACCAGGCACAATTTGTTCGTGGAAGATGGCAATAAAACGCCACGCTATTGTCATGTCCGATCGTTTCCGAAAGATTCTGCCATGGCTATGGCTTGAATCATAGGAGTTGTTATGCTGTGGTCAAATTTTCAGAATTATTTGCTGTCTTCTAGCCAATCTTCCTCATTTTCCAAAAAAAACAACAAGAATTTGTCCAAAATTGTCAGATATCAAGAAGAAGAAAAGAGGTAGTAGTCAGGCTGGCGAAACGATATCCCTAGTGTCCAGAAAATATCCATAAAGTAATGTGGCGTTCAAGGAATTAACTCACATGTACACACAAAAATATGTAAGACATTCGCTGCGCTGGGAAGCTGATAATGAATGCGCTAAATGCCTCGTAGAAAGAACAAGAATACCTCCAATGTCATTTACCTGGTACGGTGTTGTCCAAAATTACTGCGACCACTCCGCCAACAAGCATCTTGATGCTGAGCAACATGTTGACTATTTGGTCCCATTCGGGATTACCTGAATGAGAAAGATGTCCCTGATTAGGAGGCTTTGTATAATACCGCTCCTGTCTTTTGGTTTTGACGCGAAATAGGAGCGAAAAAGTGATTTTTCGCCGCTTTCCCATAACTTTCCCAAAAGGGCCCTATTCAAAAAAATGTTCCCATCCGAATCCAATGTTGATCTATCCAACGATGTAGGTCCAGACAGTGGTCTTTAGAAAAAAATAGACTCGAGACCTATAAGACCTGGACATTTTCGGTGCAATTATCTCGAGCGAAGGAGCAGGGTCGACACCGTTGAATTTTGTATGTCACCACAACTGTATCTTTCAAAAATCACTGACCATGAGTGATACCTTCATCGCTGGATAGATCAGCATTGGATTCAGATACTAACATTTGGCTTTGAATAGGCGTCTTTGAAGAGAGTTATGAAAAAGCAGCGAAAACGGCAGTTTCTTACGCCTATTTCGCTCATATATGCCCATTTCTAGACGCATTCACCACGCATCCATGATCACTAAACTTCCACTTTTGGAATAAGGTGCGCGCACATATAGCTTCCGTCAGCTGTGTATTTAAAAAAAAATGCCCACAAGAAGTCGCTATTTCCGGGAAATTCCAAATTTGTGCTCCTACCTGATCTAAATGGTGATCGCTCCAAGTGAAGAGGAAGTATCAGACCTATCATCAGTGATAATCCCAAAATGGAAAGATTTCGCGTCAGCTTGAGGTCGATCAGCTGAAATCAAAGGTCTATTCAGTTTTGCCCAACAAACTCATTAGTCATTCCACAGCGTCATTCATTCTACAGGGAGTAAAGCTGCTTGCTAGAGCTGGAGAAGAGTTTTCGCATCACGCGATGTAGAATTTCGGTCCAGGCGCCATTCAGCTTCCATGATGAAGGTATTTCTCAATAGCAGTGCTTGTTCAAGAAAAATATCTCCTCATATCATTGGCAACAAGGTGAAGAGCCGTAAATGAGTATGACTATGTTTGCTTTAACAGAAGATGCGGGTTCGAGTCCCGCCGGGCGCAAGAGTTTTGATCGCAACAAAACATTCTGTAACAACTAGGTCTGTGTTAAATTTGAATTAATTTAGTCAAAGCGCGTATACAGGGTGCGCAAAAATTACCCGCACAAAGAAGATGTCACTGCGGAACTTCAACACCAATGCGGATTTGACAAAGAAACTTAGAACATAGCTTCTCTGTTCCCTTACTAATAAAACGTATCAAAGTCATTCGAAGTGGCCGCCTTTCATACGAACATAAGTCCTCAGAACTTGCTGTAGTGGTTCGCGAATGGCACGCACAGCGTGATCGTTTTTTCTGATGAGGAAGTCTTCACCCTGCAACCCACGGTGAAGCGTCAAAACGATTGTATTCTCTCACAGAATGTTGGAACTGCTATCCGCGACGGGAAACTGGTCGGTAGAATGGAACATCCGGCATCAGTTATGATTTGTGGTGCGACTACTTCTACCGGCAAGTCCCTATTAGTTTTTGTCGAATCCGGCGTCAAAATTAACAAGGACGAGTACTAGAAAACGATCTTGGAGGACGTGTTAAAGCCCTGGGCCGATGCACACTTCGGCTATGACAGATGGTGCTGCCAGCAGGACTCTGTGCCTGCTCACAAGGAGAGGACAACGCAGCAGTGGTGCATACGTGCGCTCCCCGATTTTATTGCGCCCGAAGACTGCCCTTCGAATTCGCCGGATTTGAATCCTCTCGACTTCTCTGTCTGTTCAGTTATTGAGAGCAAAATTTGCTACTCGACACACAAGCATGGCTTCTCTGAAAGATTCCCTGACTGAAGCATGGAACGAAATGAGCAACGACTACCTCCGTGCCACCGTGGGATGCGTTCGTTACTGGTCTGAGGACTTGTTCTCATACGAAATGCGACCACTTCGATTGACTTTATTATGTTTTTATTACTAAGGGAATAAAGAAGCTATGTGTTAAGTTTCATTATCATTCCTTATCAAATCCGCAACTGTGTTGAAGTTTCACTGTGATATCTTTGTGCGGGTAATTTTTGCACATCCTGTAAACGCATCAAACGTTTATCCTTCCTCCTACGGCGACGCGGTTCCTGCTGACGCAGTTTCAGACAGTTGAAGGGATAAAAGTTGCTGTGAGGCCAAGGTCTTCATCTCATCGCTAGCGTCTCCGTCTCCCTAAGCCCGACTAAGTCTCGCAACAAAATTTTTATTCTTTGACTGGGATGGGGATACTGCGTCTGGAAGGTCACCTGAAAAGCTTTCACTAGCTCGATCATCGAAGCGAAGAAGCGAAACAAGTGAGCTCTACAAAAATCATTTTCCTTCTAAGCGTTAGACTTCTCTGTATAATTCTCAAGTGGAGTGCATAAGTGCTAACACCGGGGTTTTGGAGTACCGCAGAAGAAGCGTTATGGGGAGGTGAATTTTTCGCAGCGGTGAGTTGCCTCATAAGTGAGGGCCGAAAGCTATGGACCTTGCTAAACAAACTATCGTTCTTATTTATTCCAGTCTGTAACCCACAGATCTTACGACTAGTGCTTCATTTTTTGCGTACTGGCGTTAATTCCTAATGCTATTAAATTTGCGTCCTAGGAGAATAGTTGTACCTATCCGCTGGGGTGAAAATCATATCTTGATCCTAAAGGAAGGCTTCTTCAGTGTAAATTGGAATGCTACCTGCAGATTACTCATTGCCACTCCGGCTATCATGGATATACCCATGGTGAGAATGCCACCGACAAGTGCGTCGGGAATCGAAGCCAGGAGGGCAGCCATTTTGGTGAAGAGACCAAGCAGAATCAGAAGGAGGCCTGCGATCTGCATTGTTGTCCGACTCGCTACCTAAACTGCTCAAATGTAGCGGCGCTTTTGAAGATGTTTTGTTAATGCTCTACATCAGCCTATATTTTGAAAAATAAAATTGTTCGTTTTTGCAACTCCACGCAACTAAATGTTCTTGTTTAATGCAGTTATCTCTGCTCCTCCATTTCGCTGAGCACCTTGAACAGGACAAGGAACTGAAGCAATATTGTTTCGAAAAACTACTCGAAGCGAGTTCATTATTTCACATTCTCTACTCGACTGGTTTCCGTAGGATCCCTCCTTCCTTAAGTTCACCTTTCAGAAGCACAGACATGTTGCGGCGTAGATGCGCATGAGCTTAGGGCTAACCCCCTCCACCATCGCAAGACCTTTGCTGTGTTCCAGAGCGGAAAGAAGTAGATGGAAGGTTACGCATAACTATATCTTGTCCACATTCACAGACTTTGTTATCAATTTCTTCATTTCACTGTCCGCAAATGAAGTAGAACAGAAGGACCACAGATCATGCACAGCCTTCTTCCCAGTATACTGAAGGCCCTAGTTTGGTTGATTTCGAACTAATTAGACCATTTTTAAAACCGTTTTATTTTAGTCTAATTTTGAAATGTGGCGAACGGGTTCGGAGGAGATGCCGGTTTTCGCGTGCACCTCGAATCGAGGTTCTTGGTTCGGTCTTGTCAAGACCAACTAGGTTTTCCATCCCTCCTGGGTCGACTAGTTGGTACCAGTCTGATGTGAGAGGGATAAACTACAACTTGTCCATAGTCTGGCCATATCAGTTCACTGTATAGGCCAGATGTGTGGACATTCGGACTGCGTCCACGACATCACCTAAGTTGAATGCGTGGCGAATCCACAAAGCGATCGAAGAGCGCTGTTTCTTTCTTAATCCTTACCCTTCCTTTCAAACTCGTTTAGGATCAATGCTATTTTATAGGCAGCATGCCGTTTCCCTCTGAACATTTCCTCTGAACCCACAAAAACGAGCTCATTAACCTTCAGGTTTAATGGGCTTGAACGCCAGAAGTTAATTATTACCCTTGTTATGTGTATCAGTGCGATGTTCTCCGCATAGGTCGTAACTCCAGTGCTCACTCCCATAACCGCAGCCAGCATACTGCCAAAACCTGAAATTGAAAGTGGTTAGAAACAAGGCACTTTTGTACTTTCACGACTTCAGAGGTCCAGCAGAGGTTGAAGAAATCGCGAAAACTTTGATAAGGGGTTTAGGGTAAGTAACGTTGGGTGTGGGTGAGTGAGACTATAGGAGTCGCCGACCATATCAGTTCTGGAGCGTTTTTTACCCACACCTACCGATCTTACTCGACCGTAATACTAAAAACGCATGTCAGATTTGTGATCAGCACTCCATATAATCCTTTTGGGCGAAATTTGGTCAGACATTTTTTTACCTCTCCTCGACCTCTGGCTTCGTGAAAGTACAGTAGTGCCAAAAAGACTTTAAAAGTCATGTCACGTCCCGTCATGTTGAGCGGAATGGGATTTATGGAATTGAAGCAGTGTTGATTTCAAATTGAGTACCTTTCGATCAGAAGTAACTAATGGAAATAGTAGAATTCTAACAAAATCTCATTTTTAAGCAATCTCCATGATCAGTATCTAGCACGGCAGAGTCCCGTTCTTGAGTAAAACTACATTGAAGATATACATTTGAAGCATTTTTTAGGGGTGGTTCAGATAGTGAGCTGGGGCTGTTAATCGTCCTACCTTCAATCATAATGGCGCGATTCACAGCATTTTTCGGTGGAGATCTTTGCTGAGAAACTCGTGCGAGTAGATCGTAGGAGCCGATGTTCTCAATGACACTTGAGAGACAAGAGGCCACGTAGCCCAGGCAGAGTCCCATGCTCCATCTAGGCATGCCAAATTGCCCTGAACAACGGATCTTACACGCCATTAAGGACGAGACGAAGATCATGACAGGGCTATGACAGCTTGGCCTCAGATTTGCGTCAAACGCTGAACATACCAGGAAAAGGCACCTGAAACCACGGCGATTCCTTCAGCACCATCATCGTCACGTTTTTGTCGGTTCGAGCTTGTCCGCCGACGGGCTCGAAGTCGGTGATTGTCATCAGGTAACAGATGAACCAGACGAATAGAAGACTGAGGAGGTACTAAACAGCTGTGTCTTCATTCTAAGTTCTCATTTTCTCTGATGCTTGAACGATTTCAGTCTGCAGGCACTAGATAGACAAACAACTGGAGAATCCTGCCTCCCAGCTCTACCTACGTACTAAACGAAGCTGTCCTTCAGGCAAGACAACGTTTTCTCTAACAGTGTTTATTTGTTTTTGCTTTTGTTTTTGTTTAGCTCTTTCATTTGTTGCCTGGTGATATATACAGTCAGCAGGATCAGAATTTTGCCACTATCCTCAGGACTTCAAATTTTTGGGATCTGGATGTGTGAAATAAAAATCGTTGCTAGAAATTAGCGATAATCTGCCCTGTGTTATTTCATTAGTGGTTTCGTTATTCCAAGCCAAACGGCCAGTCCTCGACAATGGAATGGTTTGCATGTTCGAACGGTGGAAGGGGGTCATAGGGGAAGACTCTCCATGCCTCATTAGGGTATAAGTGTGTTTTCTTTCCGAGTCATTAACTCTAACAAGGAAGGGGTGTCAAAATCTAGTATGGAATCGTAATTGCAACGCCCTAATGTAAACACTGGCCGGCGCGGAATTCCATAGGAATTACTGGCAGCGGCTCGGTGGCGCAGGTAGTATTGGTCTCCTATCATGAAAAAAGATGTCAAGAGTTGTGTGGTCTCCTCAGCCTGCTGTTGTATCACATCTTTACTGTGTGGCTGGTGTTTCAGGTTTGCATGAACTTTCAGGTGTTTATCATGTTGCTTTCAACTAGTTTTTAGACCGTCCAGACTCTCGAAAAAGCGCCTTTTGCATACTGACCAAGAGTAGCTATGCACAGGCACGAAGCACATAAGGCAAGAGAACTGGCCGTCGAACAGAGGTTGTATATGAGCACCAGGTTCTCCACAGCCCACTCCCTCACATGAATCAACAACCTCTGGAAAAAGCCTCCAAATTCTGACATTCAAGAACCCTTCCGACGTGCAGATATACGCTTTAACCCTTCTTCTGTGTGATCACTAGCTGTGTTAGTAGAATAGGCTTACCGGAAATTGTCCAAATAATCGAACTCTGGTGGATATAACCCGTTTCTTCTTCAGTGAATAGTAAGGCAGTGCAACGTGAAGATCCTCTAAGTAGACTGCTAGAGCTACTATACTGGCAAGCATGCTGAAAGAAATCAGTTGACTATAGTGAAGGAAAACAGTCATATTTAGTTATTTGTCTTTGCAGAGACAGAAAAAGGAGGTGGTTCTTAATGTTCAGTTCCTTAGAAGAGGGTGCTGCAACGTGTGATTCTACGTATGAAATCATGAAGGAATTTGTTGGTCGAAGCGCGGGATCGAAGCCGGTCCATTCGTTATCAAGCGGTTCCCTTCGTCTGTAGTGTTATCTACACCCTTGTTCAGGGAAAGTATCATAATCGTGGTTGTAGTCTGTAATGGTCTGCGTTCGGCGTAGATTCATTTCAGATCGGTTGAAATCAGCGCAACACTGTAGCTGTTTGGGCAATTTTGTCGGATGATCTATCGTGAGTGACGCACCTCATTAATGGCGGATTTGTGGACTCGCCAACTAACACAACACTACTGGACTGTTCAGACGCCTCAGCACGAACCAAAGGTTGCTGGACTTACAGGAGTGAGATCCAGTGGAGAGAGAGCTTGACCTCGATCGTGGGCACTATACTGGTCGTGAGCAAGAGCATCAGGGGCACAATGGTCATTGGTCCGATGAGCTTCGCCAGAGCTCCAGCCAAACCAGTGCCTCCGATCACGATGAACGAAATGCAGGCGATGAACAGACTTCCAGAGATCTGAATGACCATTTTCCGCTAACAAATACCCTTGTAGCTGAGAGGAGTGGTACAAGAGGGGAACGAAGGTTGCGAATACCTCTTGCAGACGTCCTTGCCAAATCTCAGCGTCGACGAAGTCGTTTTCGCTGTATGGACACTCGCTTGCTCGAAGTGCCTTATAGGCCAACAGTGGGGGAAGGAAGGCCATCGCGGGACCGTGTAGAACGCACAGTCTGTATAAAGATATCAATTGAAGTCAGGTGTGGTTGCTATAGAACGTTGAAATTATAGAAAACTTCAAAGAGTTGTTTAAACATGCAACGAATTTCTTCGGAAAAACTTATATGACCTCAGTCTGAGAGTTGCTTGCTTTTTAGCGAAGAGTGGGCAAGATAAAGGCTAGATAAAGAGCGGTGTTATTCAATCCCTTTTCGGGCGCGCATTCTACTTCTACGGGATGCGTGGAGGTGATCCGAATGCGTATTTGACCATACAACGACCTGCGGTGGCCTGCCGGTGAACAATTCAGCGCTTTATCCTTCCCAGACAGATCTTATACCAATTCACCGACCCAGGAGGGATGGAAGGTTTGGTTGGTCTGGGCGGGAAATTCGAACCAGGGACCTCGAATCGGCTGCATCTGACAGCCGGTGCCTCTCCGATTGCGCTAAACGAGCCCAAAAGTGAGCGAACCTACTGAAAACTAATAAAAGAAGCAGGTGATAAAAAGGTTTTTACTGCACTTCTTATGACAAACTATGTTTAAGTTTTCGCAGTTAGAACTGTGTCATTTTGGCAGGATAAATAGTTGTGCTTGTATTTGTATTTGTGTTAAACAGCAAGCAGGAACTTTACTAAAGCAAAAAGGTCTTTTCTCATAATGGCTGTAGATTTTTTAGTGGATAATGATTCAGTAAACGTAGAATTCTTCGTTTCAAGAAGTTCACTTAGAAAAAAGTAGCAAGGCATCCAAAACTGTGAAAACGGAAGCCCAAATCATAACCAGCACACTCTATTTGCCTAACTACATGCCGAGTTTTCACGGCCACGAAATACTGCATTTCCAAAGACGATGCATTCGAGGAAGACGGCTTTATCACTTGTACCGTAATTAAGTTAGATCGTTACTAAGAGATCCGAAAAACAGTTGCTTGATGACACAGTATCTACACAAGATTTTCCATGCTCCTCAGCCTCCGGAAAGACGATTTCCCAAAATGCTATCGAGAATCACATTAGCGCCTCACTTCTTGTTGTTCTCTTATCAAGCAAGATCAGATTTGCAGCCTGTTGCAGGAACTTTTCGAACTGAATGTGCTCCGCACAAACGTAATTGTTTAGTTGGATAACACAGTGCTTAAATGAAGAATTTCGGCCATACTCTGACCGCAACCGTTCACGAAGCCTCCGGGTTCTATCTTACAAAGTGGCTCCAACCGCGTCAAGAATCCAAAAGGCAAGGCGCTGCGCTGCCACCCAGGAGACTGAAGTAGAGATCTCCGTCTAGGTAAAAGCCAATCACTGAGATATCAGTTGCTAAACTCTTGTTTCATCCATTCCAAAAATATAAAAATACATAGACAAGCACTTTTTCCGCTCTATCTCATTTCTAGGATAAGTGGATTTATCGCGTCTTGTTCCTTATCTAGTGCCAATGGCACTAATATCTTCTCGACATGCCTTGAAATGAAGACGCTGGTTTTCTCCAGGAAGCACACGATGCCAAAGCTACGGCGAAAGCTCGCTGGAGGGGTGCTATCCGAATGCACTATAAATTCAATTGCGCCCGCATTTGCAGCGCCAACTTAAATTCTTGAGTGAGATGAAATCTGACATTCTATGGAGAACTTTCCAAAATGAGGGCAACATTTAGCATGTTTCAGTGAAATTTTTTTCCAGAAAACATCATGCTCCTCTTAAAATGTTGTACCACTTGCTCTTAAGATGTTTTTTTTAAAACCTTTACGAAATGGGCAGTTGAGCAGCTGATCACACATTGTGCTTGGATCAACTTAATAAAAAGGCACCCATGCGTAATTTTAATAACCATCATTAACCAGAGTGTCCATTTCAAGGCATGTCGAGAAAATATGTGTGCCATTTGCGCTCCATAAGGAACAAGACACGATGAATTAAAAATTAATATAGAATTAATTTTTTCTTAAAATTAATCGTAACCAAGATTAATGAAAATTTTAAATTAGAAGATTGATTATTTGGCGATCAGGATAAAATCAAAGGAATATCGAGCTACCGCAATCCGAAGGTCGTCTGAACTATTGTAGCGATACCACAGCTAACGAACGTCGCCGCTATCAGCTGAACTCGCAGCTGTACTGTGGCGTCTCCAGCACAGACGGCTTCGGAGACGAGAAATGGATAAACGAGAAGGCCGGAGAGGCAGAGCATTGCTTGCTGAAACACACACTCGTCAATCTAGTTGGCCGCTCACTTTGTTGAAGCACCGAGAAAGTTCGAATTATAATGAACAAACGCATTTCATTTACGAGTTTCAAGTTTACAAAAATTACTCAAATGATACACATGCGTTTCGCATTTATTTCATAGAAATGTTTTGAGAGTTTCTATGTGGTCTACCCATCTAGCTCTAACTCTTTTAGTAGCAGCTTAGTTGTATCAAGAGAAATTCTAGAGACGTCAGCCACTTTACTGACAATGATTCCGCATTCAACAATTCGGCTGAAAATGGGAGTGAACACAAACCTGAAATCCGAACGTTAACGCTGACGACCATGCTGGCACCTCGTTCACTCTTAGGTGAAGTGGCTCGTGGCCAGCAGGAGAGGCATCCATCGAGTTGATGACGCTAAAATATTTTGTAATTTTTCCTTCAAGCGAAATTGGTGCATTTTTTACAACAGTATGTGAATACTGAATTTTGTCGTGCTCTGTTTCTGATGCACTTCGCAGTCGGGGAACGCTTCCTTTCATCTTGTTTCTAAAGTTAGTAAAAACAGCCGGTGACTTCGAAAGTTCCATCTGCAGTCGGCAGCCTCGGATAAACCACCGCCGTTCATAGATACCGGTACGAAACAGTGTATTTCGAACGACTTGTCTGTTCTGTAACCGGTTCAACAAATGAAAGAGACCAGAAAATATTGACTGGAATAACATTCAGAGGTGTGGGGCAATGTAGAGCGGGGCCAGCGGGTCATCACGTTATTCGAATAGTATTGTAACTGTGCAGTATCCTCTAGGTAATATTTTAATTGGAGGTATTAGTATTTTCTAATTAAATCCATGTCTACCATTTTTATTTCGAGCTGGAGACTTTTCAAATCGTACAAGTCACTTAACATTCTAAGATCCAGATCCATTAACGGAGATTAACATGCTAAACCAAACGCTTCTCTTTATAAACTGGGCACTCTTTAAACAAACAAAAAAACAATTCTTCTAACCAACTTAGACGTACATAAAATCCAAATAGCATGGAGAAGCCTACATATAGTTCCGAGAAAGTCAAAATATTAGCCCTTTCATGTGTTTCTATTGAAACCTCATCTAAGCAGGGTGTCTGAAGAAAAAATGCCTACACTTTTTGAAACAGCATAAAATTCCTACCCTCCTAACTAGAATAATTTTACAATGTTTGCTCTGGGGTACTCTGACGTAAAGAATTTTTCCAATGTCCTATACATTAATAGGAAGGCTGCGTAATGCAATCGCCCAATGCATCACGACGCTTATTGGAATGGTAGTGTTAATGCTGCCGACCTACCCTTACGTAAAATTCTGCTATTGGATTGCTTCTGCTGCTTCTAGATTTACAGTCAGGCATGTAGGTATCACGACCTATTAAACGATTGCACAGCACAATCTCTCTGCATGAAACACCAGCAAATTCTTTGCTCCTTAGCACCTCAACATAAACCTAAAACGTTGTTTAAAAGAACGACAGTTCTGCGCTATTTAAACAGCATAGTGATTTCCGCGCTATAACACCCTGGTTTGAAAAGCATCCAGTTTAAAGTGGAAACTGTATATGCGACTACATACAGCCGAACACATACACCTCTACGCATTGAATTACAGTCACTGTTCGTTTTAAATTATCAGTTTTTTGCTCATGGACTAGTCGAACTTCATCTCCAGCAGACTGGAGTTTTGCAGGTGAATAAGGTCGACATGGAGAAATAAAACAAATGCTTTCTTCTGTGCAGTTGAGAAAGGGGCATCAATGCAGAATCTAAGTGACCGCGTTTGTGTGCAGGTTATCTATTTTGCATCTGCCTATTTTGTTCTCTATAAAAACGAACCTCACAGGCGAACTAAGTCCCTGTCGTCAGAGCCGGCCAGTATCACTGCGAATTTAGGCACGCGAGTGAAAAAAGGTAGCCTTGATTGTTCTGAAAACATCATCGTAAATCTGACTGTACAATCTTTTTTCGCGTCAAAGAACCGGTATTGAGTGCCGGTTGGAATAATAGTATAGGTAAGCTGCAAGAAATCATGAAGAACGTTTGCAAAAAAATGTTCACTGGAACAGATCATTGCTCGAAGGCCAATTTAATCGGGTACTTTGCCTTAGCAACGAATCTAGCGGAAAAGCTTCGAGGAAGATTGTAAATGGGTAACGAGCTGGAAAGGTAAAGGGGTATGGTCCAAAAACCAAGAAAACCGTGGCAGCAAGAAAAGTGACTTCTTATCTGAAAGCACCTTCAACAGAGAGATTCTATGTACATACATCTGGTACCAACTCCATATAGTGCTCTCCGCCGTGTGATTTTGGGGAGTATTTTAAGCAAAAGCGACCGAAATGGCAGCTCTATACAAAGAATTGGTCTGCTCAGCTTGTGCTTTGCTTAAGGTCGTAGCAGAATATTCAAGCAAAATTTGGTACTCTAAAACAGAGGCCAGTCAAAGACCTACAGATTGAATGGAAAGCCTCTGTAACCCCGCGAACCGCCTAACCGCACGACGGCGCTCAGTGTATCGGTGGCGTCATGCAATTCACCAGTTTTTGTCCACACATTCGCCTGAATTATTGCGAGCGACTTTGTCGAAGGTTCAGATGACGCCAGTGAGGACAGGTGAGCTAGTCGGACGGAGAACAACAACGAGGCCACTTTTTCGATTCTGCACTCCTTCCTACGCTCCTACGCTAACATATACTACATACATCAGAGGGTATCGCAGGAATAGCATGTGATCATGTCGAGAAGAACCTGGGTAACAGCGAGCGATCGAAGAGCATCATACCAAAGAATGTATTAGAGTTTCTGAACATCATCGATGAGCTAGAAAAAAATTAAAAGAGCTGTGATTATTTCTACGTCGTCGAAAAGTAGTTCATCGTCTTTAGTGAGGATCCTTTACTCGTGCTGGAAGGTGTACACCCTTCTTTCAAGGAAGGTGCGAAAAGACTGCATACTCCTTGAAGTCCTTCTTACGAATGAATAGTTTCAGCTACTCAAATTAGCCTCAATTGACTCAATCAAAGCGAAATGTTTGACTGCATTCCCTGGATTCTGAACTTGTGGAAAGGGAAGGGTGTTCGCGTTGTTTTATGAAGTTTGTGGAATTGCAAAAATGGATACCGTAAAATTCTACAGAAATGGGATGTAAAGAACTAGTGAAGACGTCGAGAAAGTTACCTATATCACTCTAGAGCGAGTTTTCCTTCAATGCTCACCAGCATTCTTTGCCAGCGTTCTTAGGGCAACATTCGGCGCCTTGTTTTTGAATCCACTTAACAAATCGAATTCAATCCAGTTCACAATGGATTCATTGTGGTAGGACATACTCAGATAGAATGGCGCACTAGGAAATTGAATAGCCAGAAGTGCGATATCCGTAAATCGACGGATGGTTTGTAGAGGTGGAAAGAAGCGCAAGGCAGGCCAGAGCTACCATGATAATTGTTTACAATCTTTTTCGATTTATATAGGTTCGCTCTGCCAGCCACCCATAACAGGTGCTAGTTCTACCTTATCGTTTAAACTAAAGCACCTCGTTTGCCTTCCTTATTTTTGAGGCGCTATAACACCTTCGCTAGAAAATAGAAAAATATGTTTTTTATGTTACAGTTTCCACCCGTTATAGCGTTATACTTTGAAGGGTCCAGCGAAAATCAGCTTTATAAATGCGTCGCGTCCTAATCGGAGGTGGCCTTTCTTACAGTCCTTTATGCACAGCTATGCTCAGCTTTTTTGCTATTCATCTAAAGTCACATACATTAGTTAAATAGCAATGAAATATGCAGTAAAAACCATAAAAACAGATCGAAGGCAGGGAACAACTTCAGATCAATAATGATGCCCCTTTCTCTAGAGATAGTCTCTTAGGGATGCGCCATGCATTCTAGTCCTACGGGATGTCGCGGAGCGAGCTTGAATGCATATTCTATTTATACAATGACTTCTGGTAGCTAGCCGATGAACAGGTCAGTGTTTCGTTTTTTGCTCATTCCTAACCAAGTTTAATACCAATTCAACGACCTCGTAGGGATCGAAGACTTGGTTGGCCTGGGCGGGAAATCTGAACTGAGAACTCGCAATGGGGTGCTTGCGACAGGCAGCACATTCTCCAACTGCAGTCGTGATCCGCATTACGAATACCAGAGCTAAATTAGATGTGATCAACAGAATAGAGCTGCATCCTGATGCTAAAATATGTTTTATCGTGGTCAAATCTCTCGTGCCAGCGATGATGAAGTTGTCTATCAGCATTCACAAATGACATCGGGATATTGCGTGTGATCAAAGAGCGCTGTAATGAACTAGCATCCTGTCCGGAAAGCAAGGCTGCGGTCAACAAAATCTTCTGTAACAGCATATTGCTTTTACAGCCATTACGGAGTAAAAACAAATGTGTAAACCACTGAAGGATGAAGGATTAAAGGCGGACGTCGTCACACATTCTAC
Source organism: Heligmosomoides polygyrus polygyrus (assembly GCA_947396885.1). Taxonomy (NCBI): domain Eukaryota; kingdom Metazoa; phylum Nematoda; class Chromadorea; order Rhabditida; family Heligmosomidae; genus Heligmosomoides; species Heligmosomoides polygyrus. The sequence continues at coordinate 77,045,032 of OX377201.1, read as the reverse complement.
ATACTTCTATGGTATGCCATAGAGGCAGTTTTAATGCGTATTTGGCGTACACCAAGACTTGAAGTGTACATACAAACGGCAAACAAGTCAGTGCTTGGTGCTTCCCAGACAAGTCTGGTACCACTTCATCGACTTGAAGATATGGAAGGCTTGGTTGGTATGGACGGGAAATCCGAACCAAAAATCTGGAATTGGAAGCACGCGATAGCCTGCACCTCCTCCGACGATGCAACCACGCGCCTTGAAAATAAAATCAATTAAATAATGAATAAAATAAAAATATTTTAATATGCACCACTAGCAGTTAACATCACATTTCTACACTTCGTAGTTTCAGGTCAAGAGGTCGCACGTCCAGGTGTCGAAAAAATGTGTCGTCCCACTTCGCACTACGTGTCCGTCAAACCATTATCTTAGCTAATTTGAGTTTGAGCCGACTTCTTGTGACGTTCCTGATAGAGGAAGTCTTCCAACTTAAAACTCCAACATGTCCATAGTCTACAACCAGCAGCAAAAAGTAGTTTCCAATGACTAACAGGTGTCTAACACTGTGCTGGACATGCTGCAGACCAAGGACATGTTTGGGAACTTCGCACGCCGAAAACGTCGATATGCACCAAATAGGCGCAAATGTGCAGCTCGTAACTATGGACGAGACAATTGAAGGGTAGGTCGAAGCCCCTAACACAAATTGATTTGTAATGGTGTGAAGATAAGCTGGTCGTTCCCGAACAAATCTACGCTAGATTGGGAAAATTGTGAGTCGCGCTCTAACAGAAGGAGTTATAGCCGTAGGGGGTTGAATATTATTTATTCATCCACGGGGCGCTAACGAAATTGTGGCACATCATAAATATGACAATCAAAGGGCAGCAATACTAGATATACAAGAAAGGAAGTTTTAAGATCGGACGAAGGAAGGTAAAAGAAGTTTCAAGGCCTAACTTGAAACAAAAAAAAAACAAAAAAAAAATGAAACAATGAGTTGTCACAACGATGTTTTGTTGCGATCAAAACTTCTAGCGCCAGGCGGGACTCGAACCGCACCTCCCTCTGACCGGGCGGGAATGCTCTACGCCATTACACCACCCGCGCCGTTTGATCGAACGCAACATCCACACCTCGTGGGACCGATCAGCACCCACCCGTATCCGGGATGAGCTGGTCGCTGATATCAGCATGGGACCAGTTAAGCTGATGATCTTGATAGAAACAATTCAAATCAGTTTCTTTAAGCCTCAGTTGGCTGGTGTCGAGGTTGTAAGCTGTCACTACGATGTTTTGTTGCAATCAAAACTTCTAGCGCTAGGTGGGACTCGAACCCGCACCTCCCTCTGACCGGGCGGGAATGCTCTACGCCATTATACCACCGGCGCCGTTTGATCGAACGCATGTGACAGCTTACTACCTCGATACCAGCCAATTGAGGCTTAAAGAAACTGATTTGAAACAATGAGTGGTTTTTTAAATAGTGCTTTCGAGCAGAAACAAAGAGAACAATTGTCGAACTGTATTATGTGATTTTTTTTGCGAACAGGAACATTCGAACGGATTAAAACACTATCGGATCAAGTGTTACGGAAGCAGTATTATGCAAATAAAATGTGATTACGACGAGTCCAACGACCATTGTAGCGAATTCAATTCACTCGTGCGTTGTTTGCTAAAATACTCACAATACTTCCAGTGACCCAGGCAGATAGAGCCCAACGTTTGCGATACATAGGAAAAGTTATTTGAATATGAATAGTTCACATCATTTTCAAAAGTCTGCAATCAAGCCTGGATTAAAGGCTGGAAAGCCCCAGTAGGAAAGAACCTGACCGGGCAGTACTGATAACTTCACAAATTCTCAAGCCTATTTAGCGTGGAACACTTGCAAAGTGAGCAAGTGCTATGGTTAGGGAGTTCAGCTGGAGTTCCACCGTGATGATTTGTCACTTAAGAATAGCGTGCATGTGAACCGGTTTGAAATATAGCTGGGTGGTTGGTTGTCTTTGCTGGAAAACATCTAGATACCTGTTTTGCTCTTGCTGATGACATAATTGCCACTGTTTAAAAATTCTTTGGCATTAACGGAGAGGAGTTCTTACCAAATTCTTTAGCACTAATTTCTTTAGGATGGCTGAAAAACATAACTTTTCAATAATGAAACTTCGAACCTCCTAAAAAAACTTACGTCGTCAGATCACACAACACTTTATCAGAAAAAGAGAGGCATTGCGCTGCACTAACGTTCGCTAATCTTGCCTTAGTTTTTGCAAAATATGTCGCAGATGTAAAGAACGACAGTACATGCAATACTGGTTAAGAGCGCCAATTTTCACTAACTGTATGTAACTGGCTGACAGCACAATAAGAATATGACCGATTGGGAGCAAATAAGGGAAGCCGTTTCAGTTTAAGTGGAAAAGGTATGTGCGTAAAAGATAGAGGAAAATGCGTAGGTGCTGAAAATATGAATAAAATTTTCTTTGCGCATAAAAATGCACAACCCCTATTTCCAGCCTTAGCAGAACATAGAAAACAAAATCATAATCATACCCTATTTCCAGCCTTAGCAGAACATAGAAAACAAAATCACAGAGGGTTCGTCGAAATCAATTAAATGAGAAAACCCTATTGCTATGGTTTTGCTGTGCTTCCAGCTCACTATTATTTATTCCTTTCATGCAGCCGTGGATTGCAACAAAACCCCCAGCCAAACAAAGTGGTCTTCATCATATGCTTTCTTCGGGCATACTATGCACTAGGTGGAAGATATTCGAAGATCCTTCAGGACCCCAAATTCTCATGGATAACCCTTCATGCCCACAGTGGCTTCCTTAGCTTCTCCACGATGAATTCGCCCGCAGGTCCGTCAAAGTAAGAAAATCAAACTGGAAAGAACATCAAGAGATTGCTGAACCCAAAACACACGAAAACTAACGAATTTAAGAAATTTGGTGAATGGAAAGGAAACTAGAAACTGCGCTAAAGTTAGACTTTACAAAAAAGCATAGCTCAGCTCCAATTCTAAGCAGCTCTATGCTATTTGTGATGGAAGTAAAAGCTGGAAGGGAAAAATGCAAGACAGGTTGCATAGGTCGAATTTCCCAAGGTTAAACTTATAAACCAGATTTTATCGTTGTAGTAACACATATTTGCATTGTAATTCTATTACTAAATGAAATGACAGGTTTTTCCTTTTTGATGTTAAGGTTGTGGTTCGTTTTCACTGCCCCGTATATAGTTCATAGAAAAAAATAATCACGGGAGAAAGTTCTGACTTACAATTAGGTAGGCAAGACGGCGAAAAACAGCAGACTCTGATTCATGAATCGTGCCCATCAAGCGTGACCTATTTTCTCGCATTACACTTTTAGAGAGGACTTCAAGATGCACCGCCATGGCATGAGGCGAAAAGGAACCACAGAAGTAGCGTCCTCATGCTCTTCAGTGTCACTTGCACATTGAAAGCGCAAGCATATGCGCTTCAATGGATACCAGAATTGTCACCCGTTTAAAAACTAAAAAGGACAATACAAACTCCAAATTTGCGCTGATTTTTGAAACGTGGTAAACTCTCCACTAGGAAGCAGGTAATGTTAACAAGTGGAAGAGAACACCTAAACAAGTAGGGGTATCCAAAGTTCACAAAGCGTTAATGATACTTAAAATGTAACGTAGTTCAGAGGAAGACAAGAAAATTTTTAAAACAAAACATACAGTTTTCAACTCAGCCGGATTTTTGTAGACAATGTGCCAAAAGTAACTCTATTCTAGGCAAAATCTAGGATGGTAATGCTGATCAGGCTTAGCAAGGAAGAGCAAAACATATTTCATATCACATTTCGCAAAAATTGATAATGCACGTGGTGCAACGGAAGTGTTTTAAACGTTGCAGTAGTGTTCAATCGCAAAATATTTACATCGAATATTTACCACGGCGAGAAATTCAGCCATCGAATTTGTCATATACCGGTAGGATTAGGTCCGAATCGAACTGGATACCTGGTAACAACAACCTGCCGAGCTGAGCTGCGCGCACAATGTCATTTATACCTGAACTGTGAACAAAGAGGAAGGCGCAATGCACCGAAGAGGAGACTGATACCTTGCAGTGTGAGGTCTCGAACACGATCTGAGGCTTCCTTATATCACCGGTTAGTGAAAGAAGATCTGGTTTTCATTCTTTTCACTGTATCTCCCAACAACGAAGGCAGGTGCCTGTACTGTTACCAAGAAAACTGTAACTGTTTCCGATGTAGAATAACGCAAGCTATTCTCAGCTTTCTTCAAGACAACCATCTAAGAGTGCTTGTTTTGTCATTTAACCAGAAACCACACTTCATAGTGGAACTCATACAAAAATAACAGAACGAAGCGCGTGGAAGAGCAGACAAGGGAGGCACGTATTCTCACGCCCAACCCGAATTGAGGTTCTTGAGTAGAGTTTCGCGCCTAGGCTATTCAAACCTCCGGGAACTAGTAGCAGACTTGTCTGGGAAAGATTAAGCACCGATATGCCAATGTAGCGCGTGCAGAGCAGTCATAGGAGGTGTCGGCTGTAGCGAGCACCCGATGCGGGATCCTGGTTCGGCTTTCCCGCCCAGGTCAAGCAAGCTTTCCATCCGTCTGGGTTCGGTGAATTGGTACCAGAGTTGTCTGGGAAGGATAATGCGCTGACTTGTTCATTGACTGGCCACTGCAAATCGTTGTGTGGCCAAATACTCTACGACATCCCGTAGAAGTAAAATGCGTAGAATGCGTGTCGTGCCCCTCCCCCGAAAAGGATTGAGTAACTCCGTCTTTTATCCTTATCCTCATGCCCATCGGCTTGCTAGCATAAGTCATTGTGCAGGCATTCAAGTTGTCTGCACGATATCCCGTAGAAGTAGAATGCGTAGTGCTTCCCTCGGAGGGATTGACTACGCCGACCTTCATCGCTTGTATCCATTCCTGTAATAGAACAGACGTTTCTTTAGGGGATAAATTCATGCTGCAAAGCAAAATATGCGGTCTCACCAAATTGGACGCAATAGCTCTGATAGGAGCACAATCCGCGCTCAGGCAGAATAACGGTAGGGATAAGGGATAAACGCCGGTATTAGTCAGTCTCCATTTGGGATGCGCCATGCTTTCTACCTTAAAGGGATATCGTGGAGGCAATATGGGAATTGGCCTATGCGATGATTTGCGTTGGCCAACCGATGGGAAATCCATATTTTGACCTTCCCAGACAAGTCTGGTAGCAATTCACCGAAACCAAAGAGATGAGAGGCTTGGTTGGATTAGCTGAGACACTAACCAATAATCCTGTATGGGGCGCAGATGGCAGATATCGCATCCTCCGACAATATTACCGCTCCCCAATGTAGGAAGGAAGAAATATGTTTCAGATGCATATAAAATCACTCATTTGGTGGGAAAAGAGATTGGGAAAATGTAGTAATTGTGACGCCGATGGCATGGACGACGATAGCACGGTGCGAACAGCTCCAATTTGCCGAACGAATTCGCTCTCATTTTACTCAGCTACAGGAAGCCAGTAGAAGTATATATTGCTCACTACCAGACAGGATAGGTTGTCGTATTTGCTTCAGAGATAATTCTCGAAGATAAATGTGCTCCAAAAATGGTACATAGTGATCACTGTTTAAACGGAATTCTCTCACGGCGTTCTGGAACCACGCGGCTTAGTAGGACGTAATGGATCCATCGATGTAAAGGTTACGTCGTCAATTGCAAGCCCAGTGAAATGTTTGGTCAGGAAGGTTCAGAGTTACGGTACATAATACGCGCCCACGCGGTTGGGAATCTCTCTCCAAAACGTAGAAAATGGCAAATGTCGTGCACCTAGTATATGCCCAGCCCTACAGATATAAACACCATCCAACCGAAAGCCTAGCTTATTTGTTGCTGATAATGTTGCAGGCACTGAAGACTAACGAAGCTGACCATTGTAAATTGCTTGACCCCAGAGGTCTAGAATTTCATACTCATGAAAACCTAGCCATAGCGCATAATTGGGAGTAATATACAGATTCAGAGAGCCTCACGTGGGCTGAAAAACTGGCCGATTAGATGAGATTTTTCACTTGAGAGTGGTTGCTCAAATCCGACAGTGTTATATTTGGATCAGTCTAATAGTTGGCAGAAGATGTTACGACAGTTTTATGTGGATGCGAGAAGGAACGCTAACAACGCACCATTTGTTCCTTTTTCTGTGAATTTCTACTAGTGCGACGAAAACGAGAAACTTACGAGTGTGACTCGAACGGCAGACTGACGTCAGGCACTTACTTAGAACCTCTTTGCGAAAAACTGAATGAACGATGCTTAGAAGGGCGACGTTCTAGTGTTCTGGTAGGGTCTCCCTTCCAGTTCTCCACAGTTGTCAAGACTAGTGGATGGAAGTATTTAGCAACCAAGAAATTGTAACGGGTGATCAAGGCGGAACGACTGATGAGGATGGAACGAACCCAGGACAAGGAGAGGACCGCAAAAGTGTTGGAATTCTTAGTGTTGGAATGACTGATACGCTAGCAGAACTACATGTAAGAGAGAAGGCCAGATAAAACATTCTTCTAGAGCATATCTAAGAAGTAGCACTTCTGTTATTAATATTATTCAGGTTTTAGGAAAAGTTCTCGTCGTTTTTAACCCCTAGATTCAAATGATCATGACTTCAAGTAAGTTTCCTTAAGCCTCATGCGGCTGGTATCGAGGTTGTAAGCTGTTACAACGATGTTTTGTTGCAATCAAAACTCTAGGAGGGACTCGAACCCGCATCTTTGCTGACCGGAAGGGAATGCTCTATGCCGTGACTTCGTTCGTTGCCAACTATTTAAGCTAAGGTAGAAGAATTAGAACTGTATCGATGTCAATGAAACCAGCTAGGAGGAGGCTTTAGGTTGCGAACATTTGGACAGTTAGAGTTTATAAACTGTTGGAAGGCATTCTTGCTATTCTTGTACGTAGTGAGAATTCTCCTCTGAAAGCAATCCATAAATACGGAAAAATATTTAACACTAACATCAAAGTTTGTGCTAAATTAGGGGAACACTGCCTAGACTTTGCTTCTACCCATCTATCTACGACAGACAAATTTTAGCAAGACTTTATGTTATTTTAAGGTTCTCTATCACCATTCTTAGGTGTCTCGTGTCAGTACTTAACCGCTGGTCTTTCAAGCAATCGCTTATTAGCGTAGCGCCTAAATTTTGACTTAATTCCGACTTCGTTTCCCCGAGATTCAATTCATAACGCTCCATTGCACAAAAATCGGGCTTTCCCACTGTCACTGAAAGTGACCTATATCATTCAATTTCTAAAGTAATCTTACGCATTTTATTTAAAACGACATTTCATTTTGTACATAGGGGTATCAAAACCTCCTTTGAAGTCGCGGAGTAAAAACAGAAACAATGGTGGGAGTATTTGAAATGCTAAAAATCTCTTTATAATCTAGTTGAATGATTGCCCGCTTCGCTCTTACGAATTAAGGCTTGGACTACGCCTATCTTTAAGTCTGGTATTACAAGCCCCGACCCCTGAGTCACCTTGTGTTCAGTGGTCGTAGATGGTCGTAGACCATTTTCGGATGACATGATTTCTCTGTGGTTACTATCTAGCTATTTGTAGAGCTTCCCGTGGAAAGATAGTACACTTCGGCACGTTGTCTTCCAAACGTTTCTATATAATTAGTGAAATTTGAAGGATATTGAGCAGGCCTTTGCCCATACCGCGACTGCACATGCTCCTGGAGCATTCATAAAGTTAGGCAAAAGAAGGAACTCTGGAATGTACCTGATCAAGTTTACCGTACTATGTACATACGAAGTCTCGATGTTTCGAAGCGGGCACGATCCCTGCTGCCGTTTGAAGAACGATACTTATAGCGAAGCGGGTCGAACAGCTCGACGGGCGCAGTTTGTAATGGAAGAGCCAGACATAGAAGCACATGGAGGCATGAGCCAACTCCACTGACATACTAAGAGATAGATAATAGAGCGCACAACAATCGAATGGCGAAACGACAGCATGCCCGAAATTTTACTATACTGTACTGCCTCTACGCGTCCCTCGCTTCTGCCTCAAGCTTCTGAGCTACAAAAACATATCGCGAATCCGAGGTTCTGCACTCGCTCACCGCGTGAGTGCTTAGAGCACTTTCCTAAAAATACTGGGTTAAGGTTGCAAAATCAAGAGGCTGGTTTTTATAATTCTATGTCTGACACTGCGTACTAAATTTATGTCAATGACCTATTAACTTTATTTATCAAGGGCCATCTTTGGTGTCACTGAAATCGCAATGACGCGTTCTGAAATACGTCGAAGGGGCGTGAAATGTCACACAAGGAATGGAATCTGGACATGGCAGATAAAGAACGACGAGCGGGCGAGGACGCTGACGTCAGCCTTGATCAGAAATGAGTGTTCGGTGTTACTGTGTAGAACATGCCCCTTTGATTCCTATTACTCGATACCACATCAGGGGAATTTTTTGTGGAAATCGTATTGTCAGGATGCCACAACTGCAGATGGTCTTGCGCTGATTCATCCATAATTCTGGCACTGCGCTTGAAGGTTCCCTGCTCTTTGGCTAAATAGTCCAATGAATGCGCGTGGTTCGAAATATATTATATCTAGCCTTTGCCTCAAGATTTCGAAAAGAGTCCGCCCAGTGGGCCGATAGACGTGGTTTGACATTCCAAGAAATCATGTTTGTTGTAGTTGTCGCCCATTAGAAAAAAACATTACTAGAACAACTATCGATGTCACGAACGCTCAAAACATAACAACCTGCTCTCGAAGACACCTAAGCCCGGACTGTTCTTCATCGGAGTCACGTAGCCACTTGTTGGTTACATCGTTCGCTGAATGCATTGTTTGTCGTAGAAGATTTCGTCACGGAAGACCTCAAAAACCTGGGTCGGCACTAGTTCGCTATTTAGTGTCCATGTTCTCTTCATAAAGCCCGTCTTTTTCAAAGCAACTTAGCTAGGAAATTTGATCCAATTCACACGGATTTGAAGTCTGCGCGTTCATTGATGGCTTCAGGGTGCGACCTGTAACGCTCAAAACCACTGTCTGCTTGACAGAGAGGAGCATACGAAGAATCTTTCAGGAAAACTGTGTGCAAATATTCTGACGACTCCGAATAGCTAAAGTGGGTTCAGGTGAAATGAATTTTCTATCAATATACGATCACATAGATGTAATTATTAACACATGAGAGTGCACAAACCAAATTTATTTCAAAAATGAATGAAAATAAATGAAGAAATATTGAACAAGATACGATCATCAGCAAATTTTGGGATGCGTCACCATACAGTGTTGCCCACATATGCTGCAATAAACTCAGACATTCAAAAACAGTAACAATGGACCAAATTTGACTCAATTTGAAACTCCGCATAATGCAGTATTGGAGATCACAATGGGGCAGTACTATTAATAAGGGGTCACTCCTAGATTAACGAGAGCATTCAGATCGTGTGAGTTGCTCGCATACAGGGTCGTTGCGCAGCTGTTACAAAATTTCAAAAAAGTAGGAGATAGCGGTATGAGAAAGAAGGCGAAGAAAAAGGTGCGATGGAGGGGAACCAGGCGAGCCTGGAAAAAAGGCTTTATGCTATTGCAGGTTTCTCACAAAAGTGAAGGGGAACGCTGGAGTTGAAAAGTGAACGTCTTCAACTGAAGTCATGGTATAGAGTGCTCTTTTCCTACATTTCGTTGCTGTAAGAAGGAGTAAAACTTAAACTTATTCTATGCCATGTCAGGCACCCTGTAAGCGCTGAGTGTCAAGCGGAAGGAGAAGGACAAAACGGTAGGCGCAGAGGTGCAGGAGGCTTCGTCGTCTGGCCGACGAGAAGTGCGCGAGCGGCTGGAAGTGGAATCGCTTGTTGTGTGATGCTAATCGGGCGCGCTTCTCGACGCCTGATAGATGGTTTCGAGAGAGCGACACCGTGGCGCAGTTGTTGGTTGCTGCAGTAGGGCGCCGTCGTCACCGAAAGCGACTCGGGTCGAACCCGTTTCACGCGCGGCCCAGGCAGACAGCACGGGGCGTCGGGCCAGCTCGTCCTGTCCCCGGCTTGCCCGTTCTATACCCAAGCCATCCCCCTATTCTCAGTGCGCGTCACGCTGACAGCTGTGCGAGCGCGTACCTGGTTCAACCCGCGGTGCGACCTTCGACAGAACCGGGCGCTTCACGAACGTGGCGTCAAGGAGCTTTTTCGTGTCATTACACATGCACACACTCACAGTGTTGTCATCTGGCTGACAAGAACCGAGAGACCTCTATCGAGTAGCTGGAAACCGAACAGGGGCTTTATGGAAAAGCTGACTGGGAGTGGGCAGAGCAGGAGGCAAATGTGGGTTTTATCCGATCAATTCGTGTGAAAACGCAAAAATACGGTAACATTCTCCTGACCTTAGGAAACAAATGTGTTTATTCATGAGAAACGGACTTTCATTATTTTTCTCATTTTTCTCTCTTACGCCTTCTTCATCGTTAACTGAGCAAGCATCTCCGAATGCTCCAGCTGCGTTTGTCTAGACAGTGGAAACAACCTAGTGCGGAGGCTGGGTCGATATTGGGAGATTTCAGAAGTGCCGATGAACTCGTGAAGAAGACGACAAACATCCAACACCTTGCCCACAGGTCCACTACTGTTTTCCTTCCGCTAATAAAATCCTGGGCTCGTGAAGCACAGTCGGGAGAACGTGCCAGCTGTCGCATGCACCCAATGCCAGGTTGTTGGTTCAGGTTTCCCTTCTAGACCAATCCAGGCTTCCATCCCTCCGGGGTCGGAAAATTGGTAGCAGACTTGTCTGGGCAGTACAAAACCCCTATGTTGGCCGAATACGCATTCAAATCGCATACAAGGCATCCAGTAGAAGTAGAATGAGTGGCGCATACCAAAAGAGATAGAGTAACGCCATCTTTCATTAATTATCCTTTTAACGAACGCCTAAACCAACCAGAGCTCTACGAAGGGAAGATGATTACAGCCGCGCAAAGAGGATTGTCATGGCGCTGCTCGAAGTGCTACTAGTCATGGAAGTCCTTCCGGAGTACCGAGCTTTGTCGTCATTCGGAAATTCGAGACCCTGCCGCTTGGGTCATCGTTGTACATTAAGTGGGCCATCTAAATACGCCTCGCTAATACATACACACGGGACGAAAGCACAATTGACGGACCTCCCGGGATTCAAAAACAACACTAGGACACCCACCAATACATGAATTCCTCTGAAAAGCCCTGAAGAAAACGAGAACCTCGAGTGCTATATCTTTTCCCATACAACTGTCTAGCTCTGCCTTTGCATTACAGCCTTGGAGGATCATTCAGCAAAAAATACCTCTGATCCCCTAACTCTGTCCTTGTAGCGATGATGATGGTCACAGAATTGGGTTTGCTACTGCAAGGCCAGATTCGTATGCTTGATGATCAGTCTGCAGGCCTATAGAACAGTTTACATTTACCAACTGCGTTTGCGCCTTGGAGGTCCACGCGCTGTTGGAAGCTGTTCCTGAAGTGAACAGAAAAGCTCGGAAAAACTCGATCGAAAATTGGAGCTCACGAAGATAGAAGAAACCTCAGATTTCAGCGAGTGTCTAAACCCCAAAAGACTTAAAATTGCCAAATTTATGACTAAGGTGGGAATCCGAAGGAAGTACTAACAGCGTTTCTAGGGGTAGGTTCTGTATGGGTTATCACTTGCCGCAGTTACTAGTGATGGTGGGGTAGTCTTAAAATCGGCATCCCTTATTCTTAAGTGAGTAACAGAATTTCAAGTACTCGTAGAAATCATTAATAAGTAGAAATCTTTAATATGCCCAAAGTAAAGGAACAGATTGAGGAGAATAAATTAGCGGACAATGTGCGCATGTTGGAAGAATGAGAACGGTATGTGGAGAAATGTATCGAAGGGAAGAATAGCCGGCAGACCTGTGGACAAGTTTATCGCTAACGAACGGGTTTGCAGACCTGTCAGCAAATTACATCTGATCTCACCCTTGTTGATGTGTTTTGCATGGCAAATGTGTCAGCTTGCCGTTGGAAGCCTGTTCACCTCTCCCTAAGATTAGATTTAGGCAAAGTAAAAGCTGCAGCACCTCTGACTGTTTTGTACGTTCGAATGATCTTAGCATTGGTTAACTAGCAGATATGAAGGCAAAATTCATTGATCGAAGAATCTACTGAGCATCTGAGGTTAGTCCAGTGTGTTTTCTTTCCCACTGCGAGGACTGCAAGCGGCCGAAAACCTGCAGCAGGAGCAACGCGGAATGGAAAGTTTTGCCATTGAAGTCCTGGTCCTGTAGCTCAGTAACTGCAGAAATGTCTTTCCACCAGAAATATCTGGTTCCTTATGTTCTTAATTAGTTCTGGGTCTACGTGCACTAGAACTGTTCCCACAGCTGGCAAAAAATGCTTAAACATAAAAGAGCCAGAAGTAACATGTGGGGCATTTAACTAGGCATGCACTCTTCTGCCAGGTCAAGCTGAGTGGTTACTTCAGCAGTTATCTATTATTTAGATTCAAACGCTAATGGTCGGCCTTAGACATCTACTTTGTGGGAGGCGTCATGCATCCTTCTGCGGTATGTCGGGCTGGCAGTTTGAATGCGTATTTGACATATAGAATGACTTGCGGTATCCAGCTGATAAAAAGTCAACGCCTTACACTTTCGAGACTTTTCTGGCACCAATTCATCTCCTGTGGAAGGATGGTAGGGTTGATTGGCCTATGTGGTGCTCAAACCAAGAACCTCGACGCGTTTCACGCCATAGGCTGCGCCTCTCCGAATGAGCACGCCTTAAATTAAATTCATTCTATCCTCTGCTAAGTGCGCGGGATGATTGTGCAGAGTACGATAATATGCTTAGGAAAATGCAGAACGAATGGCGTACTAAACGGTTGAAAGAACACCAGTCGAGGTTAGATTTCTGTTTTTGAGCCAAGGCTTCACATTTACATTTAAAATGTGCACCTGTGATGCATGTTGAGTTGTTGTGGTAATAGCCGAAAAACTAGTAGGAGTCGAGCATTTGATTAACTGCTGCAGTGAAATCTGGAATCGACGGCGCAGGATTATTGGGCGGCTAGAGATGGCAGGTAAGTCTTTTCTCTAAACCCACTTTATAAACCCTTGAAATAATTAAAGACAATTATTTAGCGTTGCATTTTAGCTGAACACTTAAACAAATAAGACGGAACTAACAAGAAAAACGGAAGGGAAGGTATGTCCGTCTCCGATATGTGCTCTACAGGTTCCTGAAACGGCGCAGCTTGCCTTGTAAGTATAATACATGTATGTAGCAACACAACACTTGTAGAGACAAATAGGAGAGAACGCCTAAGACGAGTGGTATTTTTTCTATTGGACCTATGATGAGCGTTTTTAATCCTAAGATGAAAGTAGCAGAGAGAACTTTCAGCGAGAGCAGAGCGTCATACAGTAGCACGAAGCGGAACTTTAGCAATGAGGAGCGCCTCAGCCACACTTGTAAAAAGTTTTTCGGTGAGGGAGGAGACCAAAGTAATTAGTGGACTTCAAAAACGAAGCCGGAATAACTTTTTCGAATTTAGAAGTGGACGGAACTGCTTCTTTTGTCAAAGGACGGCGGAAATACCAAGGACAGTGGTCACACCTGTTAGAAAGAACAAAGGGTGGAATTGTCTCGCCATTAGAAGCCGTCAAGTGTTGTGTTTCGTCTGCTGGAGCTCGCTCCCGTTCCATGACACGAAACTGGTAGAGTGGACTAGCACAGGAAGAACAGCTAGCGACTTGTCACTAAACGACTGAAGCGTGGCGGATCCTCTTCGAAAAAGCCCTCCTAAATACATTCGACCCTTCAGAAGCGCCTGACTGTCCAGCTGCTTCGCTTAACGCGTAAGTGACTGCAAACAATCACTACCACCGTGGACTATGTGTATCATATTTCATGCACGACCATTTTAATAGATTTTTAAAGGAAATTAAGCGATTATCATCTTCCATTATGCTAGCTACTGGCGGTGATTCATAGTGGTTTTGGATATCACTGAAGACTTCAGAAAGCATACATACTGCCAAGAACTGAAGCTAGAAGTCAGACAATACGTCTCACTTAAGACTTCAGCCTATGCCCTCACTCAGAAGGTGTGCCCAGCATTAGCTGCACCGAGTGCTCATTTTTTGAAGATCAGAGTCACGGATCGCGTCTACGACGTGTCGACTGATAAAGGATAAAGGATAGAGGACGGCGTTACTCAATCCCTTTTGGGATGCGCCAGCGCATTGTACTTCTACGGGATGTCGTGGAGGCGATATGAATGCGTATTTGGCCACATAATGACTTGCTGTGGCCAGCCGATGAACAAGTCAGTGCTTTATCCTCCCCAGACACGTCTGGTACCAATTTACCGACCTCGGAGGGAGGGAAGGTTTGGTTGGCTGGACGGGAAATCCGAACCAGGGACCTGGTATCGGGTGCAAGTGACAGTTAGCGCCTCCTCCAACTGCGCTAAACGGGCCCTCTGTCGTCTGATATCGTTCGCAAACTCAGTGCCTGACTTCTGGAACAAGAATTCATTCTCAGGACTGCGAAAAACCTAAATGCTTCCATGGAGGCAGGGCCAAAACGTAGGTTGTCATACGTAACACTTAGCACAGAGCGCGCATAAGAACGTGTTAATTGGGTTTCATTTTTGACATTATCTGAGCATGCGTTCTCTTGCACACACATAGGAAGGTGGAAGTTTTCATATTTCACGACTCTATCCCTCACTGCTGATCCCGTTGCGGCATACAGTCTCGTATCCAGGTCTTCTCTTCACGCCTCAGCAGCCTGCCCCGCTGCTACTGCTGAGTGTGCACGCACATTATAGTATTAATACTCTTGACCACATCGTACCGATGCGGTGTGCACATCACAGAAAGAGACTTTCTCGTCTTATCGGATGGCGTTACTCATCAGCGAAGTTCTCGGAAATCTCCAGTGCTTGCAAGGTCGGCTTAGGCATTGAGGCAGGTTTGACAGCGAAGTGGGAGTTTTTAGCATTCTCTGTCGTCACAGAAACATTACGTTTCCATGACCGCCGCACGGTGAAACTCCGCATTGTGAAGTGCTGTTGTAAGAGTTTCTACATTAGCTCTGCATGAAGCTGGTAGACGTTTCGGCGAGGCCACTTTCTTCAGAGCCTGAAAAGAGCCAAATTATTTAGAAGTTTCAAATCAACTCACCGAATATCGCCCCAATCCTACAAAGTTCAGTGGGGGATTTCGGGGTCAAGGTGGAGAGCCTCTCCTACGGGGTTCAAGTGTGCGCTGCTTCACGTACCTCGACCTACAGGGAGGGCGGGTCCAACTAGTGAGATCCGTCTACGATGGACGAGTTTGCGCGGTGCAAGAGGGCGGTCATCTTGTGCTTGCCTGCCGCCAATACCAACTCCCTTCAGAGGTTGAATTCCAAGCTAGAGTTCTAGAGCAGGTAGTGGACATGTACTGGATGAAGCGAACATGTTACCAGGACTCAATACGGACATTTATCTGTAACTACACTTAAGGTGGGATCTACAGTGTTCCGTCGGAACTTGGAGAACGGCTCAGGGTACTTTTATTATATAGATCTCGTTGAGCGTTTTGGTCTCCTGGATTTTTAAAACTGCAGCTTTTCTGATGATGAGTTTCAATGATATCTCTTCAGTATTCTTGTACGATTGGAAGGGTGTGTTTCACACTACCCTTTTCGGGCAGGCTGGTTACTTGTGAGGCCTTCCTATATCAATGAAGCGCGAATTTCAATTTCGGAGATTTTTTCTTGAAAACATGGATCCCAAAATGTGTGAAGGGTAACGCAGATTCTTCTTTCTTCGGAGCATTATATGTATAATTATTAATGATCCTAGCACACTGACTTGCCAAAATGAGGAGTGGAACTCACATCGAAATAAATCATACATTAACCTCCTTCTGTGTTATAAATAGGTGCTTAATCTAGGAGGTGGACCCAAAAGTCAGCTTGCACCATTTCTATTAGGTTGGCAACTAATTTCGTGGACTCTCAAGAATCTTCAGCAAAAGTATTTATCAACAAATAACTAATGACAATCTTTAATTAAAATAAGATCCCTCGGAACGCAGAAGTGCTTCCCATATATCAGGTAGCTGGTCTATCCCACGGCCATAGAATTATTGTGCTTTTAAGGCCAAGACCTTTGGAGGTGCATTTTGACCCGGTCCACATTATTGAATCGTCTTCCAACGAAGAAGTACTGCACCGAACTAAGAATGTGGTAGTCACTTGGCGCAAGGTCTGGGCTGTAAGCTGGATGAGTTTGACGCTCCCAGTCAAGGTCTTCTATTTTTTTTTGAGGCGTCCGGTTCGCTACGTTCCCTCCGTTTGGTGGTGTCAAGAAGGTATTAATTTCTGGGAGCTCGTCAAGAACGGTTCCAGCATTAATGCTGTGATCTACTCTTCTCAACCTGGCCGCGCGCAGGCTGAACTCCGCTGGAATCGGTTCAGACAGATTTTCAGAAGCGGAATTATCTATCAGCAAGATAACGCCAGATCACACGTCACGAATCGGGAGCTTCAAAAAAATCGAAGACCTTAGCTGGGAGTGTCTAACTCACCCACCTTACAGCACAGGCTGTGCTCCAAATGACTAGCACCATTACAGCACGCTGCAGCACTTCTTGGCTGGAGAACGATTTATTAATGTGGACCATGCCAAAATGCACCTCCAAGGATTGTTGGAAAAGCACAAGAATTCTACAGCTGCGGGATGGGCCAGGTAGCTGATAAATGGGAAGCAGTCCCGCGTTCCAACAGATCTTACTTTGGTTGAAAACCCTTATTTGTTATTTGTTTATGAACACTTTTGTTGAAGGCGCTTGAGAGTCCACGAAATTAGTTGCCAACCTAATATCTAGTCCTTTTCAACCAATCTAAATAAACCGGTAAACGTGATGGATGTTATGGTATCGTTTGAGCTGATGTGGCCCTCTATCACTCCGGATTTGAAGAATCGGTATCAAACTTCTGTGGAAGAAATAAATTAATTGTTCATTGTCTATCAAACGCAGCGCATTACGAAAGCCATATACCTACCCAAAGCGCCTCCATGATCTTGTTAAGGGTGGCCCAAAAGGACTGTTTAACTCTGAGCGTTATCCCTATTCCTCATTGAAAGATGATTAGGACTGTTAAATTTAGCGTGTGTGTGTGTGATATGTGTGACCAACAGCCAACACATACCTTTAGTACAGTCAACACAAATATTTTCGGTGTTCATTCAATTGTTTCTTTTCGCTCGCATTCATGTTCAACTCCATATGTAAGGTCAATAAAACAAATGAGCGTGGCGACCGCAAGATGTTTAAAACACCTAACGCATTACCTTAGCCCCCCCCCCTTTCCGTCTCAGGGAAAGCCACATATTCCGCTCGGTAGGTTTTTTTCCTGCATATTCAGGAAACATATGTGAATGTCTCTCCCTTTTATTTCCAGGCGACCTTTTCCAGGGCTCCGTAAAATCATGAACCGATGCGACTATCGAGTCATCACGCTTTACAAGCCTGAATTGGGACATTCTGTGGCAGAAGTATCCCGTAACCTTAGCAGTGCTTTGGGGTGGACTGGCCTTGCGAAAAACGGTGAGGCTCTGCTTCGAAAAAATCGCTTCTGGCGATTTTGACCTCAAGGAAAACAGGATCGCGGGCGCAGGTCGTCGCTTGACGATGAAGTTTCGAGGACAGCCGTCGAAGAAAACCCGGAGACGAATACGCGTACGTTAGCAGAAGACCTTGGCGTATATCGTAGTACGGAAGCAAGGTATTTGGCGAGAATTGGCAAGGAGAAGATGTCGAAATGGGTGGCTCAAGAGTTGACCTGTGAGCAGCGTCTGGCACGTTTAGACCCATGCTGCTATTCGCTTTAAAAACGAGCCTTTTGTAAGCCGCGTTATAACTGTAGATAGAAAATGGGTACTTTGCGATGACAGGAAGCGGGGATTTGTCTAGGTAGGCAAGGATGCTCTACCAACATCCTTTCCTAAACCCGATCTTCACTCTAACAAAGTTATCCTTATTTGTGGTGGTGTTGTAAAGGTGGAATCCATTACAGCTTTTCGCAACCTGGTCAGGTAGTCACAGCAGAGCCTTACTGTTTTGATTTACACCAAATTTATGAGAATTTGCGAAAAATGTAGCCGGCAGTGGTGAATAGAGGGGGGCGCTACTGTTGCAAGACAACACAGGGCAACAGACCTGATAAATCGCTCAGCTAAAATTGATCCATTTAGGTATAGAAGTTCGCCATCATCCACCATATTCGACACACTTTTCCCCACTGACTCTCAGGTTTTCCGATCTCTTGATTTTTATTTGCGTCAGAAACAATTCACTAATTTGGTCAATGTTGGATGTGACCTCCTTGATTTCGTTTATTCTTGTGATCTCAGTTTTTTTACTGCAAAAGATGGGATTGATTACCTTTCGTTGGCAAAAATACCTAGATTCTAATGGTTTTCTTCGATTAATAGAGTTGTGTTTGAGCTGAGTTATAGCAGTTTGAAGTAAGTGGCCTTTTTGGCGATTAATTTTGCGACAGTCTAATTTCTTACTGCTCATGATTAATCGTTTTTCCTCTCGATTCCGCGAAGCATAATAGCTGGGAGCAGGGAATCGCTGTCGGTCACGACGCCGGCCCATGACAACTCGTCCACGTGGGAGGGTTCCAGAGACGCGCCCAGCCGAGGTCAGGGTCAAGCTTGAGGTTCGGGAATCGAAGGGGGGGTCGTATTGCGGCTTCGTCTGGGGGGGGGGTCGTACTCTCTCGGTTTTGGCAGAGGACTCTCTCCAAATTCAGGTTTTTAGACGATGTTTGCATCTATTAATAAGTTGTTTTTTCCAGGTGTGACTACGACAATGCGGAGATTTACAAGCACTGTGCAGTGAAAAATAAAGATTTCCTGTCTGCAGATTTATAGTCAAGGAGAGATTTTCATTTTTTCAGATTTTCCCAGGACGTCATGGACACGGTAGTTTTCTGCCTGATGAGCGACGTCTACTTCCAGACTTGCACTCTATAAAATTTCAAGTGTTGATTACTGATGACGACCTAAGTGCTTTCCCTACAAGGTTTTTAAGCGCTCTTCGAGTCGATGACGGAATGGCAACCGAAGGACGGACTTGCTTGAAAAGTAATCTCTCTCCTGCAGGAAACAGCATCAGAAGATAAAATCGTACCCTATAAAATTTTAAGCCCGTTGGACACACAGTGATAAAACTATGTTTCTCTGAAACGATATTCTATATGATCAGACGTCTCGATTTACCGAAAAGATATCGACACACTAATCACATGGAACACGTTACTTTTAGAACCTGCCTTTTAAAGCATAGAAAACACATCTACTAAAGCTTTATGAATTTTCCAGGAGCCCCAAAAAATCTCCATTTTACGGCAGTTTAATGCGGCCACTGCGTTCTCTGACATGACCAATCGCAATTGAAATATGGACGGACTCCTCGCTGGAATTTTTTTTCTGCCTTCTGAAGGACAGGACGACAGAGAGTGGAATTGCATTATATGAAATTTTAAGTCATGCTTAACATACAATAAAAACTATGCTTCTCCGCTGTGATGAAGATATGACGAGGATGGATCGCATACAAAATTCTCATTTTTCATGAAAATATTATTTTTTAGCCGAAGCAGATCACCCATACGGATAAAATCTAGCCACAAGAATCTAGAAGTTTTGATCAATTCACTGTGAAAAAATTGTCTCTGGTCGACTTTGCACCAACGTCATCGGAGCATAAAATTGAACGTTCATAAAAAGGTTCATAACTCGGTAAGTTTTTCGAATTTTGAAAATTGTTTTAGCTTTTCATAAAGTAGATAAAACGCCCTTTCTCATGGTGTAGAAACCGTTTTTCAGAAAAGGAGTCGTCACGCTTGGCTGCTGGTTCGATTTTTGAGCGAAAAAAATTGAAGTGGCTTCACAAAAATATTCATAAGTTGACCAATTCATCGAAGTTTCAAAATCCCGCTAGCTTTTCAGAAACTAGAGAAAGAGCCCTTTCTTGCTTTGTAAGAATTAATGTCCAAAAATTCGGTCTTCATGCGCGGCAGAGGACGTTCAATTTCGGTTCCATGTCGCGAAAATACGTACCGAAAATCGAACCCCCCCCCGCCCCG
The DNA here is from genome assembly GCA_947396885.1 of Heligmosomoides polygyrus polygyrus. NCBI lineage: Eukaryota > Metazoa > Nematoda > Chromadorea > Rhabditida > Heligmosomidae > Heligmosomoides > Heligmosomoides polygyrus. The sequence continues at coordinate 77,024,846 of OX377201.1, read as the reverse complement.
CATGAAGACCCCTTTCTTGGAAAACGGTTCTTATATGGTTAGAGAGCACATTTGCTCTATTTTTTGATGAGCAAGCAAGATTTTTGATTTTCGAAAAAGTAGCCGAGATATGATCAATTTTCGGAAGTCGTGAACTGAATCCTTCACCGGCGTCATCGGAGTGATTTCACAAAAATATTCATAACTCGGCAATTTTTTAGAAATTCAAAAATTCCGCTAGCTTTTTGAAAAGTAGATAAACAGCGCTTCTTTACGGTTACCAATTCGTTTAGCAAAAAAGGGATCTTCATGCGGGGCGGAGGGGGTTCGATTTCTGGTCGATTTTGCCGAAAATCTACCAGAAATCGAACCCCCTCCGCCCCGCATGAAGTTCCCCTTTTTGGAAATCGATCTTTACATGGTAAGAAAGCGCATTTCATGCACTTTCAGAAAAGCTAGCGGGATTTTTCAATTTCGAAAAATTAGTCGAGTTATGAAGATTTTTGTGAGATCACTCCGATGTCGACGGTAAAGGGTCGGTCCGAGATTCAGTCACGACTTCCGAAAATTGATCATATCTCAGCTACTTTTTCGAAGATCAAAAAATTTGCTCGCTCATCAAAAAATAGAGCAAATGTGCTCTCTAACCATATAAGAACCGTTTTCCAAGAAAGGGGTCTTCATGCGGGGCGGGGGGTTCGATTTTCGGTACGTATTTTCG
>OX377201.1:76996503-77023946 GCA_947396885.1 Heligmosomoides polygyrus polygyrus | reverse complement strand
TGTCTCTTGAGAAACAGTTGAAATCCGAACGGAAGTGGAGCACATGTTCATGAATTCGACGGATGAACCGTTTGAAAAGCGGAAGAAGTATACATCGAGAGGCTGGCAAAGGCTCGTCGCTTCTGGCGGTATTTTCATCAGCTTAAGGCTCTTTTCCAGCAGGCACCTCGGAAACGAGATTCTCGTGATCCCTGAACCATGCCAGCTGTCAAGGAGGACAATTGTCAGGGGGTGCTGCCGAAGAGCCAACCACGCATTCTCGGAAGAAAGGCGGGACTTGTTGCTCACATGTAGTGCGCGTGGGTGTCAGCTGGATATGTGGACCATGCATCCGGGGCACTTCTCAACACCGGCGGACTACGCCTTCGATGAAGTGCCTGTCGACACGTCCTGCCAGGAAGCTTCCGGCAGTTCTTCCTTGACATTTATCCGCTGCTGCTGGTGACAGAAGCTGCTCTGCTTCGCGTGTTTCATAGAACGTTACCACAACTGTTAAACAGTTTATTGCATGTTCATTAGCGTGATTTGTGTTTTGAAGTAAAATCGCATCACAGAAGGTTGAAATCAGGGTTGGAAATCGAATATGACACCTAGTCATGACAGAAAAGCACTTTACGGTGACAAAAACGCAAAAAGGCACCCAGGAATGCAGAAACCACACTGCCGGAGACAAACCCTCGACCTCTCTCCCGCAAGTCCGCCACGCTAACCACTCGGCCATCCAGTCGCTTCAGCCCTAGAGGCGCGCGCCTCCCGTGAATGCGCCGTGTCGCTTCAATTAGGAATTAATCAGTTCCTAGGTTCTAGCAATGATTGAAGCTCCAAACCTTTTGCAGGACTATTTGTGGGCACGACAAGGGTATTTCAAGCGTCAGTTTTGCGTTATCGGCCCCGCACTTAAGAGGTACGGTTTTTTGCCATTTTTGACCTACCCAGAGGTCCGCAGGAAATTTGGAAACCACTATGGTGCTTCCCAGACAACGCCCTACAACACTTATAGGTCGCTTTGAGAAACTCCACGGTGACCTCTTTGACCTTCCTCGTAAGTGCAAGTGGTTCCATTTTTGTACACTTTGTGTATAAGAATGCCCCACAAGTCCTCTATCAGCGGTGAGATCTGGAGGAAGACTAGACCACTGCAAAAGTTGAATTGTATTGGAGTTGATCCAACCTCTTATAAACCTTGTAGAAAAGGAACAGAATAACTAACTACAAGGTTCCTAATCGCATTGGCGGGTTTCTTTACTCTATGGTACCTAAAGCATCGATCAGGAACAAATACCTGGGTCTCCACACATTGGCTTCTCGAAGGAAATTCTTTGATATTTGTCGGGTTTATAAGTTGATCCACTTTTCGCGCTTTGTAGACTCCAAATTCTTTGATCTGCGTGCGTCTCAAACAAAAGGGGAGCCTTGAGAAGCTTCCTATCAGTCGACCCTAGGAGTAAGCTGAAGGTGGCCCTTTCTCCTCATAGGATATTGGTTTGACTCGCTCTAGGTGTGTCTTCATGTTGTTGTGTTGTTGTAATACTTTTTTCTGCCGCTTGCGCTTATCGCGAACGTATTGAATAAATAAAATAAATAAATAAATTAAACCTGCAGTTGACTGGCGATACGTGTGTGGATGCATTATCTTGTTGGAAAACGAGGTTGTGCCTACGAAGTCTCCTTAAATATGGCAAAAGGTGATTTCGGAGCAATTCCTGGTAGTCTTCACTGTTCATCCTAGACGAGACGAACTTCCGAAACGAACGAGACAAGTTCGCATCCAGAAAACGCAGCCCAGCCGTGAGACTTTCACCGTCAAAGTTGCTCCTAGAGGATACTCGACCTCTTTTCTCAGATCTCTCCGGTAGTGTAAAAGAAGTGGAATCTTGATGGGTCCGACGGGTACAGACACTATTCGAGAGATTTGAGGAGAGAGAGAAGCGAGTATTCTACAGGTGCTACTTTTGTCGGTGGAAGTCTCATGGTTTCGGCTGCGTTTCTGGAGACGAACTTGTTGCCTTGGGAGTTCGTCTCGTGTAGGATGAACAGCGAAGATTACCAGAAATTGCTCGGAGATTACTTTTTGCCGTATTTCAGAAGATTTGGAGATAGATTTAGGCACAATCTTATTTTCCAACAAGATAATGCATCCATGCACGTATCGCAGTCAACTACAGGTTGACTCAACTCCAACAGAACTCAACATTTGAAGTGGCCTAGCTGTTTTTCAGATCTCAACCCGAAAACTAGAAAGCTAGTGGGACATTCTTGTACAGAGTGTACAAAAATGGAACCGCTAAGACATCGGTTTCTGATCTGAAGAACGCCATACGTCATGCATAGGCCAATTTTGAGCGAACTGTTGTTGATAACCTAATCAGTAGCATGCAAAATAGAATTTTCGATATGGTTGCAACAAAGGTGATGTGACGAAGTACTAATCTTACTTTGTTTGTAGGTACTTTTTGTGATTAAGCAGATTTTCTATGAAGCGAACTTATATTTTGCACCGGTCTCCATTTCTTATATTTTAAGTTAAAGTTTGTGGTATCCTGCACTGATAAGATAAACTGCTTAGAATTCTCCTATAGAAGTTTTTCCATAGTGAGGAATACGATGGTAGCATTATTGAACCTCGGCAGTGGGTTCTTCGGGTACCTATGGACAAACCAGGTTGAACCTATTTTGCACCGGGTGTATTAGGTTATAATAAAGTTTACTCGATTATTCGATTTTTCGAATATTCGGTTATTCGAAAATTTGAATAACCAAACAATGGGGTTATTAGATTATTCGGGAATTCGAATAACTAAAAAATGGTGTTATTCGATTACTCGCTCATTCGAATTTTCGAAAAATGGGGTTATTCGATTATTCGGAAATTCGAATAACCGAAAAAATGGGGTCATTCGATTATTCGTTCATTCGAAAAAATTCTAAAAAGCCCAAGTATAGTGATTAGGACAGTTAAATTTAGCGTGTATGTGATATGTGTGACCAACAGCCAACACACACCTTTAGTACAGTCACCACAAATTTTCGGTTTCATTCAATCATTTCTTTTCACTCTCACTCGCATTCATGTTCAACTCCATATATAAAGTCAATAAAATAAATGAGCGTGGCGACCGCAAGATGTTTAAAACAGCTAACGCATTAGCTTAGCCCCCCATTCCGTCTCAGGGAAAGCCACATATTCAGTTCGGTAGGTTTTTTCCTGCATATTCACGAAGCATATGTAAATGTCTCTCCCTTTTATTTCCAGGCGACCTTTTCCAGGGCTCCGTAAAATCATGAACCGATGCGACTATCGACTTTACAAGTCTGAAATTGGGACATTCTGTGGCAGAGGCATCCCGGTAACCTTAGCAGTGCTTTTGGAGCGGACTGGCCTTGCGACAAAAACGGTGAGGCTCTGCTTCGTAAAATTCGCTTCTGGCGATTTTGACCTCAAAGAAAAACAGGATGGCGGGCGTAGGTCGTCGCTAGACGATGAAGTTTCGAGGAGAGCCGTCGAAGAAAACCCGGAGACGAATACGCGTACGTTAGTAGAGGGACTATAGGGACTATATCGTAGTACGGAAGCAAAGTTTTTGGCGAGAATTGGCAAGATGAAGATGTCGAAATGGATTCCTCAAGAGCTGACCCCGTGAGCAGTGTCTGGCACGTTTAGACCCATACTGCTGTTCGCTTTAAAAATGAGCCTTTTGTAAGCTGCGGTTATAACTGTAGATAGAAAATGGGTCCTTTGCGATGACAGGAAGCGGGGATTTGTCTGGGTAGGCAAGGATGCTCTACCAACATCCTTTTCTAAACCCAACCTTCACTCTAACAAAGTTATCCTTATTTGTGGTGGTGTTACTCTTACTATTACTATTACTATTTTATTTAAGCCAATAACAAAACAGCAAAATCATCAGGCGAAAACATAGCAATTCTACGATTGGCTATATAACAAGGAGAAGGAAGGCAGGTTATATCCGAAATAAATCTGCTAGCTGAGAAGAGCCCATGATTTAAATTCATGTATACTACCAACAAAATTCATTTGATTAATATTGCTTACTGTGTACACATTGCAAACTCATCATCTTCTCTAGACATTCATTCCATTAAGGTCATTTCAATTTAAAATTTCTGAGAAAGTAAAAGTATTATTTTTTCTAATTCATACCCAGGTCTAACCACAATTTGACTGTACCTAAACGAGTTGTTAGAGGGCAAATGAGAGCATTTCTTAAAAGCGTTGCACAAATAAAGCGGTTTTGAAAAAACCAGCCGAGTTATAGCATGGTTTGTAAGAAATTAATTAATTTCGCACCACTCTCGAGCAACATTCGTGGCAGGCCTAAGCGTAAGGAAGTAGCCTTTCGAACTAGGCGAGGTATTCCTTCTTTCAGTAACCGCCTTCGTTGCTTCTATAACTACAGACTGGTCGACCATAATACCGCAGCAATTTGTAGAGTGACGAAGGCTTTAAGAATGTCTTTTTGCCTTATCGTTTTTGCCATCTAACTTAACATGCAGTATACAGCAAATTGCATTATACGACTGAGAACAGTAGATGTTTTGGAGTATCAAAAGTAATTAAGGAACAAAACTGGAACTGTCATAACGATGTTTTGTTGCGATCAAAACTTCTAGCGCCAGGCGGGACTCGAACCCGCACCTCCCTCTAACTGGGCGGGAATGCTCTACGCCATTACACCACCGGCGCCGTTTGATCGAACGCAACATCCACACCTCGTGGGACCGATCAGCACCCACCCGTATCCGGGATGAGCTGGCCGCTGATATCAGCATGGAACCAGTTAAGCTGATGGTCTTGATAGAAACGATTCAAATCAGTTTCATTAAGCCTCAAGTGGCTGGTATCGATGTTGTGAGCTGTCATAACGATGTTTTGTTGCGATCAAAACTTCTAGCGCCAGGCGGGACTTGAACCCGCACCTCCCTCTAACCGGGCGGGAATGCTCTACGCCATTACACCACCGGCGCCGTTTGATCGAACGGAACATCCACACCTCGTGGGACCGATCACAAAACTGGAACTGTGTTGTAAAGGTGTAATCCATTACAGCTTTTTGCAACCTGGTTAGGCAGTCGCAGCAGAGTCTTACTGCTTCGATTTAGACCAAATTTATGAGAAGTTGCAAAAAATGTGGCCGGCAGTGGTGAATAGAGGTGGCCGCTCCTGTTGCAAGACAACGCAGGGCCACACACCTGATAAATCGCTCGGCTAAAATTGATCCATTTAGGTATAGAAGTTCTCCATCACCCACCATATTCGACACACTTTTTCCCACTGACTCTCACGTTTGCCGAGCTCTTGATTTTTATTTGCGTCAGAAACAATTCACTAATTTGGTCAATGTTGGATGTGCCCTCCTTTATTTCATTTGTTCTTGTGTTATTCTTGTGATCTCAGTTATTTACTGTAAAAGATGGGATTGATTACGTTTCGTTGGCAAAAATCTATCTCTAATCTATATCTAATCTATATCTAGGTTCTAATGGTTTTTATTTCGATTAATAGAGTTTGTGTTTAAGCTGAGTTATAGCAGTTTGAAGTAAGTGAGTCCTTTTCGGCGATTAATTTTGCGACAGTCTAATTTCTTACTGCTCATGATTATCGTTTTTCCTCTCGATTCCGCGAAGCATTATAGCTGAGAGCAGGGAATCGCTGTCGGTCGCGACGTCGCCCATGACAACTCGTACACTTGGGAGGGTTCCAGGGACGCGCCCAGCCGAGGTATCTAATGGTCATCTCACACCCGAGCTTCAAATATCCGCGCGCAAAGCCCTTGAGGCATTTTGGATATACACCAGAGACCCCCAAGTTCAATCGGAAGGGGAGTGTGTATGTACCAGGATGTCACTAGCAACTTCTCATCCTTCATCCGTTGTGTGCGCTCTGAGGCGCGCGTTCTACCCATATTGGTAACGTAGTATAGACTTCCATGCATAAGCGGGTCTCAGTTGCTCAACGGTGGTCATCAAGTCTCACTCGGCGCTAATGGAACAACGGCGAGATTGGCGCAAATTGGAGTGGTACTCCTTAACACTCAGCAACCCACAGCAACTGGCGAGTTGGAGGGCCGTTCGCGTTCGAAGAAATGGGCTATAAGCTTCGAAATACTTTCAGGTCTTTGATCAAGACGGTTTTCCTCGAAGCATTAAGCCGCAATAGAAGTTTTTCATCATAACAAACCAACGACATTCAGCCTACTCTCTGATTTGGCAAACTGATAACATTAAATTTTGCTCGCAGCAGGACTGTGGACGACACCAAGCAAAGACTTCATTTAAATGTTTCAGCGCCACTTCAAGTTGGGCAATCCATGAATTTTTTAGAGACTGTACTCCACATGAAAAGAGCAATTGGTACAATATGTCAAGCCGCCAAGAGGCTAGTGCGAGACACACTGTTAGGTCTGAAGTAATGCTTTTGTCATAAACGCATTCGTGCAATGAGTTTGCAACAGTTTGCTCATCGAAGTTATAAGAAAACTCGCTATATGGAGTCTTAACGCCTCAAAATCGAATGTAAGGATGAAAGGTAAAGTACATGTTACTCAGTCCCTTTTGAGATGCGCCACGCATCCTACTTCTATGGTATTCGAGGCGACTTGAACTCGTATTTGGCCAATGAATTGCGTTGGCTAGCCGATCAAGAAGCCATCGCATATCCCAGACAACTCTGGTACCAACTCACTCACACCGGAGGGATGGAAGGCTTGGTTGTGGGCGTTAGTGATAAGGGAGGCGAGTTTGTGGTGCTACCACAAGAACTTGATAGGAGTATTACCATGCTCCACCTCCAGGACAGCACCGTCTACTATCAGTCCACTCCTGAAGAATTTAGTAAACAGGTCCGCTTTCTAAACCGAAAGTGGGTTGAGGTTGCAAAGTCTGCAAACTTCCCTAGAAGCATTACAGCGCGGCTGAAGTGTGAGCATCCCGTATGCCCGGTCTTGTATGTTCTTATCAAGAACCGTAAGTTGCCACCAGGTGGTGCCCTTAGCGACCCTTCGCTTTATAATGGTTAGGCCCATCATATGTGGCATTGGTGGTCCTGCAGACCGTATATCTTGGCTGCTGAACTTGGTTCTTACGCAGCTACTACGGTTCATTCCAGCTCACCTTCCTAACACCAGCGCCCTTTTGGATAAGCTCCGGGAGACTAATGTAGAACATACCTGCGTGATGGAGTCGTTTGACGTCACGTCGTTGTACACAAATGTCTCCAAAGGCGATGCCATGCAAGCGGTACACGAGATCCTTGTTGAGCATGAGGTCCAGCTGGTCCCTTTTTGGACTCAACAAATAATGGTGCTCATAGACGAGTGCCTTCAGTGCAACATATTCAAGTGGCCCAAACAGTACTACAGGCAGGTTAGAGGCCTAGCTATGGGTCAACGCTTGGCTCCGGTGCTAGCTATAGCGTACATGTCAAAAATAGAGAAACCCGTAATGGAACGCAGATCTTTGCTGTATTGTCGGTATATCGATGACTGTTTCATCGTATGTCCCACGCAGAGCGAAATGGATGCGTGCTTCGAGTTGCTTAACCATCAGGCTGAGCATATTAAGCTCACAAGGGAGAAGCCGACAAGTCACTGGTTGCCGTTCCTCAACGTGGAAATTCGTCTCTCTAGGAACACCTTCCAAACTAGGTGGTACCGGAAGCCAGCAACAAGAACATCATACGTCAACCACGGCCACCAGCACGCATACACAGGACACAATTGCGTGGTCAAATCGCCTTCACGGTACCTTTTATCTCGGACGCTCTCAGTGCTCAAGTACGGGAATGCGTTCGTAAGGCTGAACTGGGTGACATCGTTAGGGTCGTTGAAGTGCCTCCGGCTAATCTCATGGCGCAACTGGTTAGGAACCGTCTTTATGACTGCGCTTGTGAAACGCCCTCTTGCATGGTCTGCCCATTCGGCCGGGAAGGCGACTGTAGGGTTTCAGGAAGAGTATACCTCATAACTTGCATTGAATGCAAGGAGGAATACGTTGGTGAGACGGGCAGACCACTTTGGGTAAGGGTGAAGGAGCATGTGGACGGGCTCAACAGGTGCAAAGTCAGCACACCCTTGGGGGAGCACAGGCTGCGAAGTCATAGTGGCGCAGTGGTTGGAGTGGCGGTGACGATCCTGGCTCGCGAGGTCGAAATCGCAGCGCGCAAGGCCTTGGAGGCGCTGTGGATTGCGTTCAAGAACCCCGCAATCGACAGGAAGGAGGAGCGAGTGGCCATAACCCAGGAGTTGGCTCCATTTGCCGACATCTGTGGGCTTGACCCCGGGGGCGCCAGCCGGAAGGTCGCTGAGGGGCTGACCCGAAGGGAGGACCTCATTCACCCACATTTATCACCATCTGAAGGGTGACTCCACAGCCTTCGGCTGTTTACATAAGGTCACTTGGGCTGTCCTCCTCGCGGTTCGTCTCTTTCTCCCTTTAGCTTTTGAGATGGCTGAAACTTGAAATGACTCTTGGACGGGTAATTTCTCTAGCTCCACTTGTCTTTTCCAGGCTCTGAAGAAGGCGGTTACGCCGAAACGTAAGCCGAATAAACGTTCGATATCAATCTTGGCACGACAGCTCGACGACTACCTGCCATACTGTTCATTATAAAAATTTAATTCAGCTATCACATGACAATCAGACCAGTGGAATCATCCAAACCTTAAACCCAATTTTCAGGGCTTGGGTGGTTACGCTTTGGTTGAGCTTTTTAAATACACTTCTGCTTGCATCACACAATAAAACCAGCACAACCTCCTTGGACCACACAAGCAGCACTACTTAAAGTACGAATTGCACGTTTTCATTTGCATGCATTAGATTTTAGGTGCGGGGCGCAGCCGGAGAAGGTGCCTGCTGGCGCGTTCGCCCGTTACCAGGTTCCTGGTTCGGATTCCCCGCCGAAGCCAACCAAGCCTTCCATCCCTCCGGTGTGAGTGAGTTGGTACCAGAGTTGTCTGGGATAATGCGATGGCTTCTTGATCGGCTAGCCAACGCAATTCATTGGCCAAATACGAGTTCAAGTCGCCTCGAATACCATAGAAGTAGGATGCGTGGCGCATCTCAAAAGGGACTGAGTAACATGTACTTTACCTTTCATCCTTACATTCGATTTTGAGGCGTTAAGACTCCATATAGCGAGTTTTCTTATAACTTCGATGAGCAAACTGTTGCAAACTCATTGCACGAATGCGTTTATGACAAAAAGCATTACTTCAGACCTAACAGTGTGTCTCGCACTAGCCTCTTGGCGGCTTGACATATTGTACCAATTGCTCTTTTCATGTGGAGTACAGTCTCTAAAAAATTCATGGATTGCCCAACTTGAAGTGGCGCTGAAACATTTAAATGAAGTCTTTGCTTGGTGTCGTCCACAGTCCTGCTGCGAGCAAAATTTAATGTTATCAGTTTGCCAAATCAGAGAGTAGGCTGAATGTCGTTGGTTTGTTATGATGAAAAACTTCTATTGCGGCTTAATGCTTCGAGGAAAACCGTCTTGATCAAAGACCTGAAAGTATTTCGAAGCTTTAGCCCATTTCTTCGAACGCGAACGGCCCTCCAACTCGCCAGTTGCTGTGGGTTGCTGAGTGTTAAGGAGTACCACTCCAATTTGCGCCAATCTCGCCGTTGTTCCATTAGCGCCGAGTGAGACTTCAGCTACATGACCACCGTTGAGCAACTGAGACCCGCTTATGCATGGAAGTCTATACTACGTTACCAATATGGGTAGAACGCGCGGCCTCAGAGCGCACACAACGGGATGAAGGATGAGAAGTTGCTAGTGATTGAAGTGCACTCCTATCGTTGTTCATTGTTGGATTAACTGTAGTCTAGTATATGCATGAATGCCTAGTGGGTCTGAGCTCTCTATGGTGGCTAACACTCGCGGAAACAAATTTCAGCTGGAGATTTGGAGAACCCTTTGCTTTAGACGAAATGAGTGCCTGGTCAACATTTTAGAAACACTATGAAGTCTTCGAAAAAGGCGATTATTGTCGTGATGCCAGGCCACAATAATGGCTGTTCCATAACAAACCTGCGTGGCACAGAAGAATTAAATCTAGCAGCGTCGATCTGATGAGACTGGATGGCATGCTTAAGCCTATGCATAAACTCTCTACTTCTTTATTTTTGTTCGTATCCACCCACAGTCTTATCTCTATATATTGTTAACACTTTGAAAAGTTGAGGACCTTTCTATAAATTTTGATACAGCCGCACACACCTATTCTTCATTATATTCCTTTCAAGTCATTTCAGTCAATCGGTGTTTTGTCCTTGTCTTGTTGTTGCTTCTTGTTTTCATCTTGTTGAATATAGCTCGAGCGGAGTACGCATGGTTTTAAACCTGTAGACTTCCATGGCAAGGCGCGTGTATTGCAGTCGGAGGAGGCGCCGACTGTCGCTTGCACCCGATACCAGGTTCCTGGTTCGGATTTCCCGTCCAGGCCAACCAAACATTCCCTCCAGGGTCGGTAAATTGGTACCAGACGTGTCTGGGGAGGATAAAGCACTGACTTGTTCATCGGCTGGCCACCGCAAGTCATTGTATGGCCAAATACGCATTCATATCGCCTCCACGACATCTCGTAGAAGTAGAATGCGCTGGCGCATCACAAAAAGGATTGAGTAACGCCGTACTTTATCCTTTATCCTTATCCTTAGACTTCCATAGCATAGTCCGCCCAGTCGCAAAATCCGCTACTCTTGAGACCCGATGTCATCTCATCCTATGTGATCTGCCGCGGCGCCGACATCGGCGTTCTTCCAATCGTTCGTTGAGCTCCTGAATGGTGGCTTTCTCGATGCTTCAACTTCTAGACCTACGGAATCTTATGGGGTAATTGTCAGCCCTTCTGAGGACATGTCCCCTCCCCTCCTCCCAATGGTTGCTCCGGCATTTTCTGCAAGATCGGAGCTGCATTTTCCACCGTCCTAACATCGTTTGTTCGCCGACATACAAGTCATCCCATCCCGACGTGTTCGTCAGCATTCCCTTCTGAACACCCTCATTTCAACGGAATGCAGCTGCTGCACCTGCACCTAACCCAGGTCCAGCGCTCAATTCCTTAGAGGAGGGAACGCCTGACTGTTAGAGGTTGCTTTCTAGTGACTTGGAGCGTCTGTGATGGAAGTGAATTTCTCTGGAGTCAGCACACATGGACCAGACTGTATTTTTTCTTCCCTGACCGATTGATCCACGCTCCCTTCCTCGGATAAGTCACTACCGAGGCCACGGATTTTTTCCTCTAGTAACTAAGTGCATACGCATTTTTAGAAGAAGAGCTTGAGAACAGTTTCACAATAGTGCCAAGGTTCCACTACGAGACGTTTTGCAGGCTGCTAGTAAAATACTTCTCCTCGGTGATCATTTCAGACTCTTGCACCTGCATCTATACTAAAAGAAACTGATCCTTGAGTGATATCTGCGTGAGATTGCTCTAGAGAATAAGACGTATAAAGCTCACGAAAATGCTCAGAGCATCACATTTCGCTTCATATGACGGTGTTATCCAGATAGTTGACGTGAGCGCCTCCCTTGTCTTGCACAGATCTATATCTATGATCTTTAATAGCTCATTGTTCACTACTCTCAGAGGTACTTGAAATAAATAAAGCCACTGCTGCGCCATAAGCTGCATGAAAGCAAAATTTCGATGTCTTCTTATAGACCAACCAGCGCAACTCTTACTTTTAGGATCTTGGAAAGGCCTCTTCATGACAGAAATGTGAGTTGGTAAGTGAAAAATGTGACTTGACGTAAACAACACGTTTTTTGAAGTGGTGTTTCTACAACAAATAACAGCTAACGTAACAAATATCTCTTTCTCAACTTCAGGTGTGTAGCATGTCGGCATGTTTTGGAAGGTTCTCACAGTATAAACGTGCTCTGAGACACGCTACACGCGTGAAAACAAGCAAGCGATCACACGCGGTTTAGAGGCGGAGGAATAACGGCAATCCTATCACTTGTATCACCTGACATATGGAGTTAATGGCGTCTCCATTCTTTCCTACCGCGTACCTGAGTGCTGAAATGGCTTCTTTTCGTTAGAGGTTCACGAAGATGTCCTTTGACCAAGCGCGCCTCTCGCGGTTGGCTGGCAACTCCTACAATACCGCCCGCGTCGCGCGGTCAAAAAGACGTCGCATGCTCATAACTCTTTTAATTTTAAGTTGTTTGAGAAATTGTTGGCACTGTTCGATTCGTCAGCTCGAGATCTACACAAGCGTATATAAAACTTTATAAGAACATATTCGGGGTCCGAACACGATCCCAAGTTCATTCGGACGATTACGGCGGGAGACCACCATTCCCTGAGGGTGATCGGTGATCTTTTGGTTATTGCAAGTGTTGAAAACTCAAATGTGGGCGAATAATGGCGCGGGAAACTTCAAACGCTAAAACTCCGCCGCCCTAAAATGGCAGCTGGTGCTAGGACAGTTTAATCAGCTAGGAAGTTGTGAGCACGTCGTCGTAAAGAACCTTGAGCGTTCTGCTTACCTGCGCATTTGTAGGCCGTTAACTCTCTTCTCACAGGGGTCGACTGAAATTGGAAAAAATCGTGCCACACAAGCCTCACCGACATCTTCGCACTGCTGTAACTTTGTAAGCTACATTAAGCTGCATTGCTGTGTTTCAGCGCACTACTAGAACATTCTGCTTCCTACAAAACCCACAAGATGCAACCGGAAAGATTCAAACATGACAGAGTTATCGCGCTCAGAACACGTCCGCGCGTGCAATTCAGCACAACGGTTGATGTTCTCCTCGCTCTTACTCGCCCATATTACAGCTTTCCCTACTCACAATAGCACCATTCAGTTCAGCATGAAAAGCTCTATCAAACGGTATAAAGCATGGCCCAATTCGAAGATATTGATTTGCAATGACGTCAACCTCCGTCTGCCGCGGCCTCAGAAAACTGTAAGGCGGCCTCGTCCTCGATGCAAATCTGTCAAAAAATCGATGTTTCCAGAATTGGTCAAAGCTGATACAGTTCGATAGCGCTTTTCATGCTGAACAGAACTATGCCATTGCGAGTGTCGAAAGCCCAAATCTGGACGAGTAAGAAACTCTAACCGCTACCTTCCGTCACTTTAAGCTGGCAGCTGAGGCTAAGGCAGTTTAGGAAGCTGAGGAGTTCTGAGCACGTCATCGAGAAGTACCCTAAGCGCTCTGTTTGCACACGCATTTGAAGGCCGTTTGCTCGGCGGGTCTTCCCGCAATGGTCCACTGAAATCGGAAAAAAACACGTGACCCAAGCCTCACCTGCATTTTCGTTCCCCTGTAACATTGCCTACTCCTAAGCTACGCCGTTCTACTTCAAAGTTCCAGTAGAGCGTTTTACGGCCTACAAGACCCACGAGTTGCAGCAGAAACAGTTTGAACTTGAAAGAGTTATTGCGCTACGAACTCGCCTCTGCGTGCAATTTGCAAGCGGTCGCCCCCTCGATTGAAAGGATCGATTCTATATGCATTGTTCACGGCGCGCTCCAAAGGCTAGCTGGACAGCATTAGAGCAAGTTCTTAGTAGGGCGGCTGGCGATTGAACTCTCCAAACGCTCACTCTACCAGTTGCCGAACGCACTCGATTGGTAGGTTCATCTTTATACGCATTGTACATGGTGCGCACTTAAGTTTCGCCCGGACAGACTGAAGCAATTCTCAAGTAGGGCGGCCTAAAATTTCTTATAAAATTTTCGGACAGTGCAAGATAGTCTTGAAGGCTTTACATTTTCCATGAAGCGAAGATAGAAACCCAGTGGACATGCTTCCGCCCATTCGATTGATAGCTTCGATCCTATATGCATTGTGCATAGTGCACTCTCTGAGCATTCCGGGGATGACAGAGCACTGACAACGCACGTCGTGCTTGAGACTCCGAAAACACTGCACGTCCCATGCACTTCCTGGAAAATAAGGTGCTCTAATCGCAAAAGCCTGCTGCAGTTATATTTTTTAGGCCACCCACGGCGAAAACGCGTTCTTATAAAGTTTTATATACGTTTGTGTAGATCTCGAGGTGACGAATCGAACAGTTCCAACAATTTCTCAAAAACTTAAAATTAAAAGAGTTATGAGCATGCGACGGTTTGCGACGGATTTTTCCGTCGCAAACCGTCTTTTTGACCGCGCGACGGGGGCGGTATTGTAGCTTACTTGTGATCTAAGTCATGTTTTTTTAATTGTTTTTTGCTTTTCGCCTATTTTTCACCATATCTGTTTATTAAGTAGTTGTCGTTGGGGCAAGTGACATAAGACACTATTAGATACGTAACGTTCGTCGGGGTGCTTCCATCACAAATGCGATTAGTAATCTCACAGTGATTGGTGAACTCGGCCTCAGGCGTCATTCATCCCTGTGAATCTAATTGAGTTCATTTAAGGTGACTCCATTATGTCCCAATCAAGATGCCAAGCCCAAAAAACAGGAATCTTGCCATTAGTGCTCAGTCAACGAGCTTTTCCCAAGAAGCAATCTTGAGTTCGTCCGCCTGTTTCCAGGTGAGTTCGAGGAGCTCCACGTCCGTGTATACCTCAAGCTGGTACATGTGAGGAGAATGGGACCGATAGGAACTTGGCACAGCCTAGCAGTGTTTCAGCAGGTTCCATCATTGGTTAACGTGCAGTAGTCGCAAGTTTGTTGATGACACGTTAACTATGTTGGCCATTGAGGGACATGGACACAGACGAGCGACGAATTCGCCATCGGTAGCTCCACAGCGTCGAAGATAACACGCGAAGTGGCAGGAGAAATTATCGATGGTGAGGTCATGGTGTGCTACATCATAATAAAATGAAGTACTCCTTTAACTTTTCCATGGTGCGGCATTTTCCACAGCGACGAGTTCGACGTGGATAGGCGCTCTCAACGGATTTCAACGCACCAGCTGTTATGCGACGGCCACTGGAGCCCCTGATGGGAAGCATATAGCTTGCGTTTTGTGGTTTATGCGAGACGGCTCTCCTAAGAAGTATTTGACTATCGTGGATTCTTCACCGTCCGTCGCGTGGCGGATCGGCGTAACCCAATCACAAGTTCTACAGTATCGTCCTCCTAGGTGTTGTACATGCAGACTACAGATGCATTTGTACGATTTAGGTAAGCAATACACGATATAAAATGAACTAGTAAACGGTAGCGGATACTAACGTTTCAGGAGCGAACGGTGTGTTATGAAGATGTGCCATTAAATCTTTCCTTGAAGAGCACGATGATGATTTCCCCGAACCTCAGGAGTTGCCAAACGTAGGAATGTAGGAGAAATAGTGGGGTATTCTCTTCTGAAGAGAACCAAATTTCTACAGGTGCCATGCCCTTTCCTGGTGGATCAGGGATTGAAGCAAGCTGAACGCTTCATCGGACCGCTCTCAGAAGTGGAAGCTGCTGACATGAAATGCGCCCATTTCAATCCGGTCCAATCTAGGTGGAACATACTCGCGAAAATTTTAAGCGTAAGTGATGTGTTTGACAACTTGCACTGCAGGCAAGGCGGATCATGGGGAACTACTTCGACATCTTAGCAAATCGGTTTCGAATTTTGCAACGGCGTATTACTGGATTTCCCGAGATTGCGAAGAATATCAGACCGGCCATAATGGCAAGTCATTTGAAGCCGTGAAAGGTTTTGGGCAGATTCTACACAACTTGCTGGTGGCCAGAGTGTGAGCAGAAGGCGCTTCACAGCGCTTCGGATTCGGTTCCGCATTTGAAGGGCAGTGGCATTTGTGTGTAGTGGGAAATATCCCCCTAATTCTGGGTAAATCGAGATATGTTGAAGGAGTACTTCTCCTTAAGGTATCGGCTACGTTAATTCCTTCTACTCCGTATGTCATCTATTTCGTTCTTCAAGGTTTTCTTAATATTTCGTTTGTTGTGTTATTTTTGTTTTTATATTTTGCTCTTACTAAACCGGTTTATTACATCGAGTTCATTCAGCATCAAGAACAGCTAACATATATAATCAACATCATCAACAACACTCAACATTCATTCAAAAACTATTCAAGCAAACGATTCACTTGGCGATCAGTAGCACGCCAACGTCTAACGTTAAATGTTGTTCATGTGGTCTGCAACGCACACTCAGCTGTCTTCCGCGAGTTCCATTTGAAGATTTTTTATCAAGGTACTGTGTCGTGTAAAATTAGGATAAGTTCAGTCATTCTTCTCACTCCACGTATTGAATAATTGTGTCTAGGTATCCATCTCCGTTAGTACGGACTCATCAAGTGCGTCGAATTCATCGGCAGTCTCCTTGTTCACTTCTCCTAACACAACACAAACCAAGATAGCGTTGAGACATCGAGAAGTGATTTTATCATACTCATATTCATTCTTCATCATTTAGCCGCTCCTCTTCCCATCTCAAATCTCAAATAATTTAGTCAAATCCTAGATTTCAGTTCGCATGGCATTGACATATGGCCACTTCGTTGGAATTTCCCGGCCCCTGATCCCGTTTTGTTGCCGCCCTTCACCCTCTTGAAAAACTATCTCTCAGATTCTTCCACTGCTTCTTGACATCATTCCCTGGAATAAATCATGTTAGTATTGCAAATCCAAGCCTTTCATTTATACCAACCTAGGAAATCCGTTCCAAATCCCAGATTTAGTAGAAGATTTCCTCACCTCCTTCTCAAACCTTTACCACTCAAAGTCTGCTCGCTCCTCGTTCTTGTGTATTGATCTGATGATGACCCAGAGACTTCTTCTGTAGCACGTGTCGTGATTAAAACATATCGACAAGCATCCTCCAATGTAGTGTCGTTTTCTGGATAATGCATTCCACCTGCGTCGTCCTCAATGAGCTCCTACTCTGCGACTGACCACCCATGCGCCTTTCCAGTTCACCTCACCCATATCATTGTGATATTGCCCTCAAGTCACACTCGAGCACTCAAGGTCCTCCTTTGTCACTGCGCTTATCACTTCACCGGAACTCGTATCAGTCTAAAGCTACACTTATATCTATAATTGTACTGTACACTCCCATAAACCTTTTACATTGTCCTTCAAAAGTAGCACATTACCCGTGCTCCGTCTTTCACTCCTCGAAGCCACACCTTCCCAAGTGGCTGATGCAGGATCTCCACATTTTTACGAATATAAATCAACATTTGTACCCGATATCTTACCTCATCCTCAATGCCGAGGTTCTCATCAGAGTCGACTTTCGGCTGATAGGTTTCCCTAATACTTCACTTCTGATTCTAAAATAAATTTTCTCATTGCTCATCCTCATCTTATTCACTCACTAACCGCCTGATCGAACTGAATATACGCAGCCTTCTTGTCACGGCAATGAGAAAAATTCCATTCCTCTTCCGGGGAACTTCATTCTCCACAAATTTATTTCGTCGTCCGAC
The DNA here is from genome assembly GCA_947396885.1 of Heligmosomoides polygyrus polygyrus. NCBI lineage: Eukaryota > Metazoa > Nematoda > Chromadorea > Rhabditida > Heligmosomidae > Heligmosomoides > Heligmosomoides polygyrus. Next base: position 77,006,554 of record OX377201.1, on the reverse strand, counting down.
ATCAAAAGATCGCTTTGACGACGCTTAAACGGTTTAAAGGAGTGTAGTTATACATAACGTAGAATTTAGTGTTGCAACAAATAGACAAGCTGACCACTGCAATAATGATCACGTATTAATAATCTTTACATGCTGTTGCAGCGACCCATCCTCGGTTCCAGCCAATTGAGGCTTAATGAAACTGAATTGAACCCTTCATGATGTGCGTATCGAGCGATAATTCCATCAACAAGAGGAGCATGACTGAAACCAGAGCCAAACCGTGGAAAAATAAAGGAGCAGTGATTCATGCTCTCCGGAGCCAAATGCATGAATTATCTCTCCGACAAAGGCGCTCAAGTGCAGACCTAGTCCGTATGGATTACAAAAAAGGGAAAGGGAAGAGAACGCATAGCAGCTGTCATAAAGTAAAGGTCTGCAGCAAGTGTACTAAAATTCATATGACTGAACATGTCCAGCTACAGACTCAATACAATAAAGGAACAGAACGTTGCGTTCTGCTCGTTTATTGTTTTTGTGGGAGGTACATTTAGTTTATGGTGCGAATAAATTGATCATCATACATCTTATAACATAAAGATATTGCAAAGGAGAGGACCCCTCTACAACAGGTGTTTGATTTCAGCAAAATGTCAGCTCAGCTCAGCTCTTCAGAGCCACCCAATCAAAAAACAGCGATCTATATAAAGTTAGAAAAAAACGTGAGTAAATAAGGAGAACGACACGACGAAACGAATACGACACAGCAAAAAATAAAATACGGCCTCGTAAGGAAACGAAGACATGAATACGGTTCGTCAATCAAAAACCTGGAACCCCCACCCGCGGGCTTCGGCTGGCGGCACATCTACAGATGGATTGTCTCCTCGCCCTCATCACATCTCCTTGACCCCCCCCCCCTTCACCCGCACGCTGAAACGGCACTTCTCCATCCTGGGATCTCTCATCCGACTCTACCTGTCCTCCGCCTCGCCTCCATCGCACCTCCTCCCTTCGCCAGTCCTCCCCCAGGGATGGAAACGTTTTCGAAAAAAGCGGAACACAAAAGGCGAAGGAACTCAAACATGGGCGGTAACCGGATTACAAAGCACAGAAACGGAATTTTCACACATCCCTTCTGCCAATGCTTTCATTCAAGAGCTGAACACTACACTACAACTGCGGCAAAAAAGGGGAACCCAAGAAGCCCACTCGGTAGTATAGCTTCAGCGAATGAGCCCTAAAAGCAGGAAATCAGAAATTACAATGGGAAGATTCAGAGTCCTCAACTGCAGGCAAGTCGTATTGACTGGCAGGTAATGGTAACTGATTTTGATCATGATTCAAACACTCATCAACACTTATGTGGCCTTATACCATTTCGTACTACATCGTTTTAGGAAAATGCAAAAGCATCCAATTTCGTTATTGCACTGATCCAATTTGATAATCGCACTGAATCCAAATCAGTATTCATAACCACCGGTTTAAAACAACACCAATCACAAAAAGGTGACGCATAGTCTACTTGTTCAGCCTTTCGTTTAATAAGCTCAAGAGATGAATGAAGTCGAACTCAGCGCATTCAATCAATAAGCAGCGATGAGTCAAGAAAAACGGAACACGGAACGAAGCGGAAAGAATAAAAACGAAAAAACGGCCGGGTGCGACCGACTATGACCCGGCGGCGGCGACGCTCGAGGGATGCCGGCACACGGCGCACCATGAGCGCCGAGCGCGAGAGCGCGGAGGCAGCGAGCCGTGGCGCGCGCACTCCGATGGCGAGAGCGCCGAGAGAGGACGGCGCGTGGAGCGCCGCGCGCAAACGGCGAGAGCTCGGCACTTACGACGCGTTCTTCCTTCCGTCGCGGAGCGTGTTGCGATTGGAGCACGTAATCGCAGCACCAGGGCACCGACATACTGGTGCTGCTCTGCGTCTCTGACACTCTCGTTCTCATTTTCTGCCTTGCTCTGACTGGAGCACCTGCGGAGAACCTGAGGACCACCTCAATCACTCCAGCACAACGTTTGCTATTTTGCAACACAACAGCACTCAAACGACGCTGTTCCAAAAGGATAGCAACCACTATACTACTTTCCAACGATTGTAGAAGGGCTGTTGCTGGAGGCGTGGTGTGAGGATCCCGTTCGGGTGCTAGTGCTCGTTTGTCTGAGCAGATGTTCAGAGGCCGGTGCAGTTGTTCATCGATTTTCGGTGATTCGGTGGAATTTGACGACGTGCGTAGGATTGTGCATTCAATTGCGATTACTCAGCGCTCTTCTTCGCTGCCGTATTTCGCTTGGGGTATCCGTTTTTGAAGGCGCAATTCTTACTAACTATGCGAACAAGGCAACAACTTACAGTTCCAACTTACAGTGCAACTTACAGTGCATACCACGAAGCGGAAAAGGCCCAATCCCACGATGCTTAACATCGCATATAAATACTAGGATCAGCGCAACTGTAGCTAGTATGAGTAGTACTACAATGAGTGTCTTATGCAAGCTAAAGAGTGCATCAATTTTGTTGGCAAATTGGGTATTCGAACTCGCTGTAAGCCGAAGTGTTTCCTCTAAGATTGCAGGTAAAGCGAAATTAAGACGAATCGCACTCTATAAAATTTCAAGTGTTAATTAATGAGGACGACCTAAGTGCTTTCCCTACAAGGTTTTTGAAGCGCTCTTCGAATCGATGACGGAATCGCAACCGAAGGACGGACTTGCTCGAAAAGTAATTTCTCTCCTGCAGCAAACAGCATCAGAAAGTGAAATCGTATCCTATAAAATTTTTAGCCCGTTTGACACACAGTGATAAAACTATGTTTCTCTGAAATGATATTCTATATGATCAGACGTCTCGATTTACCGAAAAAATATCGACACACTACTTACATGGAAGATGTTACTTTAAAAACCTGCCTTTTAAAGCATAGAAAACACATCTACTAAAGCTTTATGAATTTTCCAGGAGCCCAAAAAAATCTCCGAGTTACTGCAGTTTACATGCGGCTACTGCGTTCTCTGACATAATCGATCGCAATTGAAATATGGATGGACTCCTCGTTGGAAATTTTTTTCTGCCTTCTGAAGGACACGACGACAGAGAGTGGAATTGTACCATATAGAATTTTAAGTCGAGTTTAAAGTACAGTAAAAACTAAGCTCCTCCACTGCGACGAATCTCCGCTGAGGATGGATCGCATACAAAATGCTCATTTTTCATGAAAATATTATTGTTTAGCCGGAGCATATCACCCATACGGATAAAATCCAGCCACAAGAATCTCAAAGTCCTGATTAACTCACTGTGAAAAGTCGTGATTTTCTGGATAGGGCAGGTTGAATCGACCTCTGGTCGACTTTCACCAACGCCATCGGAGCCTAAAATTGAACGTTCACAAAAAGTTTCATAACTCGGTAAGTTTTTCGAATTTCTTTTAGCTTTTCATAAAGTAGATAAAATGCCCTTTCTCATCGTGTAAAAATCGTTTTCCAAAAAAGGAGTCGTCACGCGTGGCGATTGGTTCGATTTTTGAGCGAAAAAATTAAAGTGACTTCACAAAAATATTCATAACTCGACCAATTCTTCGAAGTTTCAAAATTCCGCTATCTTTTCAGAAACTAGAAGAAGAACCCTTTTTCGCTACATAGAAATCAATTACCAAAAATTCGGTCTTCATGCGCGGCAGGAGGGAGGCAGGAGGTACGATTTCGGGTCCATTTCGCAAAAATACGTACTGAAAAGCGAACATCCCCGCCGCGCATGAAGGTCCCATTTTTGGAAATCGATTCTTATATGGTAAGAAAGCATGCTTGCTCTATTTTTTGACGGCCGAGAAGGATTTTTGATTTTCGGAAAAAGGGCCGAGATATGATCAATTTTCGGAAGTCGTGAACTGAATCTCGGATCGACCCTTCACCGACGTCATCGGAGTGATCTCACAAAAATGCTCATAACCCGATAAGTTTTTAGAAGTTTTAAAATCCCGCTATTTTCACCAAAACTAGATGAAATGCGCTTTCCTACCATGCAACAATCGATCTTCAAAAGAAGGGGTCTTCATGCGCGGCAGGGGCTTCGATTTCGGGTCCATTTCGCAAAAATACGTGCCGAAAATCGAACCCCCCGCCGCGCATGAAGATCCCTTTTTTGGAAATCGATTCTTACATGATTGGATCTTTGAGCGAATTGTCGATGGACGAATCCGGGACATCGTCCAGCTTTCCAGCAATCAGTGCGGCTTCGTGGCTGGCTATGGCACCGTTGATGCCATACATGCCGTCCGCCTCCTGATAGAGAAGCATCGCGAGAAACAGAAGCCAGTGCATATCGCCTTTCTCGACTTGGAGAAGGCCTTTGACCGCGTACCGCGTGAAGTGATATGGTACGCCTTGCGACATCATGGAGTTCCCGAAGAGCTCATAGAGTGGGTGCGAATTCTCTACTCTTGTCCAAAGAGTCGAGTTCAAGCTGCAGCTGGAACCTCGATGGAGTTCCCCATCTCTGTCGGGGTACACCAGGGTTCTGCGCTTTCCCCACTCCTCTTTGTTGTCGTCATGGATGCCATCACACGAGATCTTCAGAAGCCCGTCCCCTGGACGTTGCTTTATGCCGATGACGTGATGCTCGCTAGCGAAGACAAAGGAGAACTCGAGCGAGAGTTGCAAGCTTGGTATGATCGCTTGGAGCGGTTTGGACTCAGATTGAACGTGAAGAAGACCGAGTATTTAACGACGGACGTTACCGAGTCCAGCTCCATCAAGGTTAACGGCATCGAGCTTCCACGCACTGCGGTCTTTAAGTACCTGGGATCAGCAGTCGCGTCTGACGGCAAACTGATGGTCGAAGTGAATTCACGCGTGAGTGCAGCTTGGTCCAAGTGGCGCTCGTTGACGGGCGTGCTCTGCGACAAGAAGATACCAGAGCGCTTTAAGTCAAAGATCTACAGAGCAGTCATCCGGCCAGTAGCGATGTACGGCGCTGAGTGTTGGCCTGCGACCAAGGAAGTTGAAACGCGCCTCAGCGTCATGGAGACGAAGATGCTGCGCTGGACGGCTGGAGTCACGCGCATGGACTGCATCCGAAACGATGCTATTCGGCAGAAGTTCGGTGTCGCGCCGATAGCGGACAAGATGCGCGAAGCTCGCTTACGATGGTATGGCCACGTTCTGCGTGGAAAGGAAGATAGCGTCTCAACTCGAGGTAATAGGAAAGCGGCCTAGAGGGCGCCCGAAGCAGCGCTGGGCTGATACGTTACATACGGACTTGAAAGCGGCTGGTGTCCACCCTGATCTAGCGCTGGATCGGGAAAGGTGGCGTCATGACACCAGAATAGCGGACCCCGCCACGAAGCGGGACAGACGCTGAAGAAGAAGAAGAAAGAAGAAGATTCTTACATGATTGGAAAGCATATTTGCTCTGTTTTTGACGAGCTAGCAGTTTTTTTTATGAGCATTTTTGTGAAATTACTCCGATGACGCCGGTGAAGGATTCAGTTCACGACTTCCAAAAATTGATCATAACTCGGCTGTTTTTCCAAAAATCAAAATTTTTTTCGGAAAATAGAGCAAATATGCTTTTCAATCATATAAGAATCGATTTCCAGAAAAGGGATCTTCATGCGCGGCGGGGAGGTTCGATTTTCGGTACGTATTTTTGCGAAATGGACCCGTACCCCCCTGCCGCGCATAAAGTCCACTTTTTTTAAGATCGATTTTTACGTTATAGAAAAGCGCATTTTATCTAGTTTTAGAAAACGTAGCGGAATTTTTGAACTTTCAAAAAGTAGCCGAGTTATGAATATTTTTGTGAAGCCACTTCAATTTTTTCGCTCAAAAATCGGACCTCCCGCCACGCATGGAGACATCTCCTTTGGAAATTGCTGTTTGACATGCTGAGAAATGACTGTTTATCTACTTTTCAAAAAACTAGCGGAGTTTTCAAAAATCGGGAAACTTACCGAGGTATAAGCATTTTTGTGAACGTCCAATTTTGTCGCTCCATTGACGTTGGTGCAAAGTCGACCAGAGGTCGATTCAACCTGTTCTATCCAGAAAATCACAATTTTTCCACAGTGAATTAACCAGGACTTCGAGATTCTTGTGGTTGGATTTTATCCGTATGGGTTATACGCTTCGGCTAAAAAATAATATTTTCATGAAAAATGAGAAATTTGTATGCGATCCATCCTCATCATGTCTTCATCGCAGCGGAGAAGCTTAGTTTTTACTGTATTTTAAGCACGACTTAAAATTCTATATGGCACAATTCCACTCTCTGTCGTCCTCAGCGAGGAGTCCATCCATATTTCAATTGCGATCGATCATATCAGAGAACGCAGTAGCTGTATTGAAACTGCCGTAACTCAGAGTTTTTTTGGGCTACTGGTAAATTCATAAAGTTTTAGTAGATGTGTTTTCTATGCTTTAAATGACAGGTTTTAAAAGTAACATCTTCCATGTGATTGGTGTGTCGATATTTAGAAAAATACTAGTAACACTCAAAATTTTATATAATACTGTTTCAGAGCACAATTTCAGATGCAGTCGTCCTCCTTCAGGTAAAAAAATGTGTCCATGATGTCCTAAAAAACACCTGCACAAATTAAACAGTGATGATCCAGAAGATCTTTGTTTTAAAGTGTCGAAAAATAGTATTTAGCTTTATTATGCCATCAAAGTAGTATTGTTGAGTGACTTCTTTTCATTGTTCTATTGTGTCTAAGCCGCACCTGAAAATAAGAGCCTACTAAAGGGTTCAAAATGCACATAGAACCTTGAAGAAATCAAGGTATATAAGGAATAAAAAGCAGGGAGGGGATCGTACGAATTCCGATTCGGAGGGGGGGTCGTAAATTTTCAGCAAAAATCGAACCCCACGCTTGACCCTGACACGAGGTCTGGAGTTTTGCACCGTTCACGTCTAGGGCTTTTGGCTTTTGGAAACGCTTGAAAGTTGCAAAATTGTAATGATTTATTACGACCTGTAAGAGCAATCGTGAACCGTATGATGCTATACGTATCGGTTTGTCTACAGATGACGCAACGAGGACGTAAAAGACTACACGTATGCTTTCCATTAATATTACAATCTTGTGCCTTTACGAAAGCATTTCCCTTTAAAGAAGCTTATGCTTTGCACGTGGTTACCGCTGTTGCAAGCTGACCCTTCGAAAGTAAAAAAACGTTTTACTACCACTGCAGTGACTTGTTCGCGTATGCCCCAACATCCGACTACGACGACGAAGACGTCAAAGCCTTCTATTATACGTGGAGCTGGAGAAGCTGTATAAGAAAGATCACATCTTTTAAAAGGTGATCGTCGGCGACTTCAGCGCCAAAATCGGGCCACGATCGTTGCGTTGAAGTTGGGAGCGCCGGAAGAACTTCACATCGCAACCCACGATTTGGTGTGGAACGAGCAAGGTGAAAGCTGTCTGCGTTCGTCATGTCGGCCAAAACTATCCACGGAAACTCACAGTTTCAGAAGCCTCCCTCCCTAAGATTGGCCGGTGGCCAGTTCCACAACGAGATCCACCACATCATCCTCAACCGCAATACTACTTGACCGACGTCTCCGTTGTCCCCAAGTTCTTCGCCGGATCGGACCACCCCTCCTTCGCGCGAGGTTCCGCTTTTCGCGTCGAGGAGAGAAGTCGAAATGTTCAAGAAGAGGAGTCCCCAAACAACCATCAGCTGGAACATGTTTAACTCTCTTGCCGGCCTTTGGGAAGATACCGTCATGGACAATATCGACGAGGAATACGACCGCTTCGTGCACCTCCGCGATTGTATTAAGGGAGCCGAGAGCATGAAGACCACCAAGAGACGTTTGTCGCCGGAAACTCTCGAGCTGATACGCCAGCGTGGAGCAGCACGAACATCAAACAACTACCAACTGACGTCAGAGCTTGCGAAGCTATGTAGAGCAGCGATAAAGGAAGATCATAAGGAAAGAAGAGCGGAAGTGTTAGCTTGAGCGGCAGAGACTGGGCTGAGCACCCGCAATGCCCGCCGGAACTTCGCCAACTTCAAGACCAAGATGACCGCTCTCCGACGTCCTGGCGGAGCCGTCACCTCTTCCAGAAGGAACATGGAGAAGGTCATCCACGACTTCTACTCCGATCTCTTCGATAGCCACGTCCACCTGCCCCATGCCATTTTCTTCAGGATGGATACGTCGTTCCCTCTGTTCTCCCTTCGGAGATCCGACACGCCATCTCGTTGATGAAGAAACGTACAGCACCCGGTCCCGACCAGACCCGAACACCTGAAGAACTTGCCGCCAACGCTAATCAACAGCCTGGCGCGGCTCTTCACGCGCTACCTGTCGGAGTGCAAGGTCCCATCTCAGTGGAAGACCAGCAGGACCGTCTTGCTGTACAAGAAGGGAGACGTGCACGACATTGGCAACTATCGTCCGATCTGCCTGCTGTCCGTAGTCTACAAGCTGTTCACTCGAGTTATCCTGAATAGGATCAGCAGAACGCTGGACGAAGGACAGCCATGCGAACAAGCAGGATTTCGGAGAGGATTCAGCACGATCGACCACATACACACCATTACGAAGCTCATCGAAGTGTCGCGAGAGTACAAGCTGCCGCTTTGCCTTACGTTCATCGACCTGAAGAAGGCATTCGACTCCGTCGAAACTGAAGCGGTCATCGAAGCCCTGTTCACTCAGGGCGTTCCTACTCAGTACATCAGTGTCCTTCGAGAGCTGTACAGTGGATTCACGACCAAGATCTCACCATTCTACAACGACGTCGTTTTTCGACGTGAAGAGAGGGGTTCGGCAGGGAGATACCATATCCCCGAAGCTCTTCTGCGCCACCCTGGAAAACATCATGCGCGAAATAGAATGGGAAGACATGGGAGTGAAGGTCGACGGCCGGCAACTGCACCATCTTCGCTTCGCTGACGACATCGTGCTCATAACATCGAGCATCAGCCAGGCGGAGCAAATGCTGGCCGACTCCCGCCGTGTATGTGGGAACGTTGGACGGCAGCTTACGAAGACGATGTTCATGAGTAACGGACAAGTTTCTGATGCCCAATCGCGCTCAACGGAACGAACATCTCCGAATGCTCCAGCTACGTGTATCTGGGTCGCGAAGTCAACATATAGCCAACCCACCTTGCGCCAGTGATGAGCAGGAGGAAAAGAGCGGCTTTCAAGAGCATCGAAGAAGTCGCGAGGAAGACTAAGAACGTGCGACCCCGTGCCCATCTATTCGACTATACCATTCTTCCCGCCTTAAAATAAGCCTCAGAGACCTGGGCTATACGAGAGCAGGATGAACACGCGATCAGCGACGCGCAGCGTGGAATCGAGGGGACGATGCTCGGAGTGATACGACTCACGCTATTGAGGGAACGCCTCCGGAGCTCCGAGCTTCGCCGACGTTCGAAGATCACAGACGCTGTCGCGTGGGCCAAGTTATCGAAAATTAAGAGGGCCGGCTACGTGATGCGCTTCGCAGTGAATGGAAACGCTGCTGGAGCCGGGGCAGACATAAGTCCAACGCCGCGCGAACCCTTCCTGGCGTCGCGCGCGGTGCGCGACGAAATTCGACGAGTTGTCGCGATCCGATTGCTTCCGACAGGAACGGCTAGTAACGCTTCCGACAGGGACGGACGCGCTAGAGCGCGAAAGTGTGTGTCGGTGACCGTCGAGCGCGTTTTTCGCGTAGAGGGAGGAAAGGGACCCGCGCAGTTGGGTGAGACACGTCTGGTGTCTCCTGGAAGGGAATTCTATGCGTACTGGTAGGGAATCCTATGCTCAATTCCATGCGTACCTCGCTCGTAGTAGTGTATTGTTAACCGATGGCGAATTAGAGTGCACAGAATCCTAGCGAAGTTAGCAGTTATATATCCATACATGTATATCGTGCGCAAACTTACAAGTATTGCCTATTACTCGTAAGTTCACGATCTTCAAGATTCCTTCTTAAAGTGGGAGCGTTTGTTAACTCCTTCTGAATCTTGAATGTGACTCAATCTATTTCAAATGAGTGATGGAAAACGGCCAAGGACCTGGTGAAGAAAATTCGCGAGCAGAACTGGGCCGGGA
>OX377201.1:76853769-76996303 GCA_947396885.1 Heligmosomoides polygyrus polygyrus | reverse complement strand
TGAGATCACTCCGATGTCGACGGTAAAGGGTCGGTCCGAGATTCAGTTCACGACTTCCGAAAATTGATCATATCTCAGCTACTTTTTCGAAAATCAAAAAATTTGCTCGCTCATCAAAAAATAGAGCAAATGTGCTCTCTAACCATATAAGAACCGTTTTCCAAGAAAGGGGTCTTCATGCGGGGCGGGGGGGTTCGATTTTCGGTACGTATTTTCGCGACATGGAACCGAAATTGAACGTCCTCTGCCGCGCATGAAGACCGAATTTTTGGACATTAATTCTTACAAAGCAAGAAAGGGCTCTTTCTCTAGTTTCTGAAAAGCTAGCGGGATTTTGAAACTTCGAAGAATTGGTCAACTTATGAATATTTTTGTGAAGCCACTTCAATTTTTTTCGCTCAAAAATCGAACCAGCAGCCAAGCGTGACGACTCCTTTTCTGAAAAACGGTTTCTACACCATGAGAAAGGGCGTTTTATCTACTTTATGAAAAGCTAAAACAATTTTCAAAATTCGAAAAACTTACCGAGTTATGAACCTTTTTGTGAACGTTCAATTTTATGCTCCGATGACGTTGGTGCAAAGTCGACCAGAGACAATTTTTTCACAGTGAATTGATCAAAACTTCTAGATTCTTGTGGCTAGATTTTATCCGTATGGGTGATCTGCTTCGGCTAAAAAATAATATTTTCATGAAAAATGAGAATTTTGTATGCGATCCATCCTCGTCATATCTTCATCACAGCGGAGAAGCATAGTTTTTATTGTATGTTAAGCATGTCTTAAAATTTCATATAATGCAATTCCACTCTCTGTCGTCCTGTCCTTCAGAAGGCAGAAAGAAAATTTCCAGCGAGGAGTCCGTCCATATTTCAATTGCGATTGGTCATGTCAGAGAACGCAGTGGCCGCATTAAACTGCCGTAAAATGGAGATTTTTTGGGGCTCCTGGAAAATTCATAAAGCTTTAGTAGATGTGTTTTCTATGCTTTAAAAGGCAGGTTCTAAAAGTAACGTGTTCCATGTGATTAGTGTGTCGATATCTTTTCGGTAAATCGAGACGTCTGATCATATAGAATATCGTTTCAGAGAAACATAGTTTTATCACTGTGTGTCCAACGGGCTTAAAATTTTATAGGGTGCGATTTTATCTTCTGATGCTGTTTCCTGCAGGAGAGAAATTACTTTTCAAGCAAGTCCGTCCTTCGGTTGCCATTCCGTCATCGACTCGAAGAGCGCTTCAAAAATCTTGTAGGGAAAGCACTTAGGTCGTCATCAGTAATCAACACTTGAAATTTTATAGAGTGCAATTCTGGAAGTAGATGTCGCTCATCAGGCAGAAAACTACCATGTCCACGACGTCCTGGGAAAATCTGAAAAAATAAAAATCTCTCATTGACCATAAATCTGCAGACAGGAAATCTTTATTTTTCACTGCACAGTAATCGGCATTAAAAAAATTTTTCGATATTCAGTCCTATTTTCATATAATTATATTCAATAAATCAATGAGATCATCTGTGGAGGAAGCTGCGAGCGAATATCACATCTGGAAAGATGAACCTATTAAAGGGTACAAAAATCACATTAAAAAATTGAAAAAATCAATCGAGATAAGGAATAAAACGAGGAAAAACGAACCTGAAGAATAGGGGGGGGTCGTACCAAATCCGTTCCTGAAGGGGAGGGGGTCGTAAACCTTTGGCAAAAATCGAACCCCACGCTTGACCCTGGCCGAGGTATCTAATGGTCATGTCACACCCGAGCTTCAAATATCCGCGCGCAAAGCCCTTGAGGCATTTTGGATATACATCAGAGACCCCAAGTTCAACCGGAAGGGGAGTGTGTATGTATAATGCAAGAGTTCAAGCCCTACCACCAACTTACATTTTGAATTGGGATGGTTGCTGCCCCGCACCCCTCTTCTGTCCTGCTCACATTAGTCCTTTGGTGGGCCACGATCAGGTACGGCACTTGGCTTCTCTTACTATTGGTCCCGTCCTAAAGAACTTGGCACTGAACTTTGTAGGATTGGGGTAACATTTGGTGAGATACCTTCTAACCGATTTGACCTTTTAGATCTGAAGAAGGCATCTTGCCGAAATGTTGGACAGTAAAAGATCTGTCTACTAACCTGTCGTAGGTCTGAACACGTGCAACAGAACATTAGGTTCGATTCAATACTACTCCAAGCCAAAACCGTGAGATCTGTTAGAAGCGGGAGCACTTCAGATGTAATTCAACGCGATGGTATGTAAGTAAAAAAGGCCGAATTTGTAGCCACCCCAGAGCAGCTGTACAGAAGCATAACAGAAATGATTCTACTCGATGCCTCACTCTAGCGTTCACCCTCTGTCTAAGGAATGCTCATTGTTAAATATTCGAGAATGTCTGAGCTTCCAAACCAAAAGGCCCAAGCATACGTTCTCGGTCTAAAAACTGACGCCCTTTCCTTCCGGTTTTATACTTTATTATAAAAATTTAATTTCAGCCACCAAATGACAATCAGACCATTGGAATCATCCAAATCTTCCAATTTTCAGGGTTTGGGTGGTTACGTTTTGGTTGAGCTTTTTAAATACCTTGCTCATCTTGGCATCACGCAATAAAACCAGTACGACCTCCTTGGACCACACAAGCAGCACTACTTAAAGTACGAATTGCACGTTTTCATTTGCTTGCATTAGATTTTAGGCGCGGGGAGCGCAGTCGGAGAAGCTGCCTGCTGTCGCACTCGCCCGTTACCAGACTCCTGGTTCGATTCCCCGCCGAAGTCAACCAAGCCTTCCATCCCTCCGGGTTGAGTGAGTTGGTACCAGAGTTGTCTGGTATATCGCGATGACTTCTTGAAGAAGAAGAAGAAGAAGAAGAATTGGAGAAAGGACTCCGCCCTGTGGGACACCACTAGTAACCGCGAATGATACAGAAAATGATTCGTTGACTCTAACTTGGAAGGATCTATTTGTTAAAAAGTTTTTAATCCAGGTAATTATTTTTGAATGAACATCTATTTTTTCAAGGCTCACGATCAATTTGCTGAATGGTACTTTGTCGAAAGCTTTCATAAAATCAAAGTAGATAACGTCTACATTGATCTTTTGATCAATAGCCTGTGTCCAGTCATTCGATGCCGACAGCATTAATGTCTCAGTAGACCTACCAGCTCGGAAGCCATGCTGACTTCTGGGAATAAGCAAATTCAATTTAAGATAACCAGCGAGAGCTGTTTTGAGCTTTCTTTCAAATACCCTTGCAAAAACCGATGTAATGCTTATAGGACGATAGTTTGCGGCAAGATGGTAGGCTGCTTTCTTTGGGATAGGAGTAACGAACGAATGTTTCCAACGAGCTGGTACTTCTCCTGACATGTAGCTGGCATTAAATGAATGCTCAAGCGGGTAAGAGATGGCAATGGCAACTTTCCGGATAAAATATGATGGTACATCATGTGGAGTAATGGTGTAGTTCGCGGGCAAATTAGATAGTTCTTTAAAAATCTCCTCTTTGTAAAACCAAATTAAGCTTTCCGTAACGTATGGTGATTCCTCACCAAGTGATCATCACTGGCTGGGCACTCCGAAAATGATTTTTGGAAATGCTTAGCCAGCATCGTCGCCTTTGATAACGCAGTTATTGCTGAACTACCTGCTTCATCCTTCAAAGTAGGAATCCTTCCAGGTCGCTTCAGCACAGAATTTAGTAGTGTGTAGAACTTTGATTTGTTTGCACTTTCAAGAATTTTTCTCTCAACGTATTTTTGGTAACTGTTCAAAAGACGATCAAATGTATCGCTTAAGATTTTAAAACGATCGAAATTATTAGAAGAAGGATAGCAGTGATAAATCAACCATATTTTTTCTTTCTGCTCAAAAAGCCTTACAAGGTTTGGTGGAAGTTTCCCATAGTTTAATGGAATTTTTTCAATAGGGACGAACCTCTCAATACATTCATGCAAAATAGATAAGAAAAACTCATACTTGTCGTTAACGTTAGAGTATGTAGTATTGTTCAGTGACTTCTTTTCACTGTTCTATTGTGCCTAAGCCGCTCCTGAAAATAAGATCTTATTAAAGGGTTTAAAATGCACATAAAACCTTGAAGAAATCAAGGTATATAAGGAATAAAACAGTGGAGGAAGGAGGGAGGGGGTCGTACGAATTCCGATTTGGAGGGGGGGGTCGTAAATTTTCAGCAAAAATCGAACCCCACGCTTGACCCTGACACGAGGTCTGGAGATTTGCACCGTTCACGTCTAGAGCTTTTGGCTTTTGGAAACGCTTGAAAGTTGCAAAATTGTAATGATTTATTACGACCTGTAAGAGCAATCGTGAACCGTATGATGCTATACGAATCGGTTTGTCTACAGATGACGCAATGAGGACGTAAAAGACTACACGTATGCTTTCCAATAATATTACAATCTTGTGCCTTTACGAAAGCATTTCCCTTTAAAGAAGCCTATGCTTTGCACGTGGTTACCGCTGTTGCGAGCTGACCTTCAAAAGCAAAAAAACGTTTTACTACCACTGCAGTGACTTGTTCGCGTATGCCCCAACATCATTATACGTGCAGCTGGAGAAGCTGTATAAGAAAGATCACACCTTTTAAAAGGTGATCGTCGGCGACTTCAACGACAAAATCGGGCCACGATCTTAGCGTTGAAGTCGGGAGCGCCGGAAGAACTTCACATCGGAACCCACGGTTTGGCGTGGAACAAGCAAGGTGAAAGGCTGTCTGCGTTCGTCATGTCGGCCAAAACTATCCACGGAAACTCACAGTTCCAGAAGTCTCCCTCCCTACGATTGGCCGGTGGCCAGTTCCACAACGAGATCGACCACATCATCCTCAACCGCAATTCTACCTGACCGACGTCTCCGTTGTCCCCAAGTTCTTCGCGGGATCGGACAACCCCTCCTTCACGCGAGGTTCCGCTTTTCGCGTTGAGGAGAGAAGCCGCAATGTTCAAGAAGAGGAGTCCCCAAACAACTATCAGCTGGAACATGTTTAACTCTCTTGCCGGCCTTTGGGAAGATAGCCTCATGGACAATATCGACGAGGAATACGACCGCTTCGTGCACCATCTCCGCGATTGTACTAAGGGAGCCGAGAACATGAAGACCACCAAGAGAAGTTTTTCGCCGGAAACTCTCGAGCTTATACGCCATAGTAGAGCACGAGCGTCAGGCAGCTACCAGCTGACGTCCGAGCTTGCGAAGCTATGTAGAGCAGCGATAAAGGAAGATCATAAGGAGAGAAGAGCGGAAGTGTTAGCTTGAGCTGCAGAGACTGGGCTGAGCACCCGCAATGCCCGCCAGTACTTCGCCAACTTCAAGACCAAGATGACCGCTCTCCGACGTCCTGACGAAGCCGTCACCTCTTCCAGAAGGACCATGGAGAAGGTCATCCACGACTTCTACTCCGATCTCTTCGATAGCCACGTCCACCTGCCCCATGCCATTTTCTTCAGGATGGATACGTCTTTCCCTCTGTTCTCCCTTCCGAGATCCGACACGCCATCTCGTTGATGAAGAAACGTACAGCACCCGGTCCCGACCAGACCCGAACACCTGAAGAACTTGCCACCAACACTAATCAACAGCCTGGCGCGGCTCTTCACGCGCTACCTGTCGGAGTGCAAGGTTCCATCTCCGTGGAAGACCAGCAGGACTGTCTTGCTGTACAAGAAGGGAGACGCGCACGACGTTGGCAACTATCGCCCAATCTACGCGCTTGCCGTAGTCTACAAGCTGCTCAACTCTTGTGATCCTGAGTAGGATTAGCAGAACGCTGGACGAAGGGCGTCCATGAGAACAAGCAGGATTTCGGAGAAGATTTAGCACGATCGACCACATACACACCATTACGAAGCTCAGGGAAGTGTCGCGAGAGTACAAGCTGCCGCTGTGCCTTACGTTCACCGACCTGAAGAAGGCACTCGACGCCGTCGAGACTGAAGCGGTCTTCAACGCCCTGCTCACTCAGGGTGTTCTTACTCAATACATCAGAGTCCTTCGAGAACTGTACAGTGGATTCACGACCAAGATCTCACCATTCTACAACGACGTCGTCTTTCGACGTGAAGAGAGTGGTTCGGCAGGGAGATACCATATCCGCGAAGCTCTTCTGCGCCACCCTAGAAAACATCATGCGTGAAATAGAATGGGAAGACATGGGAGTGAAGGTCGACGGCCGGCAACTGCACCATCGCTGACGACATCAGCTTCGCTGACGACATCGTGCTCATAACACCGAGCATCAGCCAGGCGGAGCAAATGCTGGCCGACTTCCACCGTGTATGTGGGAACGTTGGAGCTGAATCTTACGAAGACGATGTTCATGAGAAACGGACAAGTTTCTGATGCCCAATCTCGCTCAACGGAACGAACATCTCCGAATGCTCCAGCTACGTGTATCTGGGTCGCGAAGTCAACATAGCCAACCCACCTTGCGCCAGTGATGAGCAGGAGGAAAAGAGCGGCTTTCAAGAGCGTCGAAGAAGTCGCGATGAAGACGAAGAACGTGCGACCCCGTGCCCATCTATTCGACTATACCATTCTTCCCGCCTTAAAATAAGCCTCAGATACCTGGCTATACGAGAGCAGGATGAACACGCGATCAGCGACGCGCAGCGTGGAATCGAGGGGGCGATGCTCGGAGTGACACGACTCACGCTATTGAGGGAACGCCTCCGGAGCTCCGAGCTTCGCCGACGTTCGAAGATCACAGACGCCGAGCGAACCCTTCCTGGCGTCGCGCGCGGTGCGCGACGAAATTCGACGCGTTGTCGCGATCCGACTGCTTCCGACAGGAACGGCTAGTAACGCTTCCGACAGGGAAGGCCGGTATCTCGCGCTAGAGCGCGAAAGTGTGTGCCGGTGACCGTCGAGCGCGTTTTTCGCGTAGAGGGAGGAAAGGGACCGCGTAGTTGGGTGAGACACGTATGATGTCTCCTAGAAGGGAATTCTATGCGTACTGTTAGGGAATTCTATGCCCAGTTCTATGCGTACCTCGCTCGTAGTAGTGTATTGTTAACCGATGGCAAATTAGAGTGCACAGAATCCTAGCGAAGTTAGCTGTTATATATCCATACTTGTATATCGTGCGCAAACTTACAAGTATTGCCTATTACTCGTAAGTTCACGTTCTTGAAGATTCCTTCTTAAAGTGGGAGCTTTTGTTAACAAAGTGCGGATGGAATGTGACTCAATCTATTTCAAATGAGTGATGGGAAACGGCCAAGGACCTGGTGAAGAAAATTCGCGAGCAGAACTGGGCCGGGATCACTAAGTAGATTAGTAGTTTCTTTGAACAGTTGTCCTTGTTATCAAGCGTTTGGGATCAAGTTTTCAGGGATTGCTGAGATGTGAGACTTTTGCTAGGATTCATCCATTTTTTGCGATGTTGTTCAGGCGTTCCCATGCCTTTTCCAGAGCTCTTTTCAGCGAATCCAGTGAACTGTGCCTGAAAGAGCAAGATTTTTGCTCCAGGATTGACCAGATGGCGAAATCCATTGAGATGGGGCGAGGTTGAAGGCCAAACCTCCTTCGTCCACAAATCCGGGAGATTGGCCTCACATCACTCCAGAGTCTTCTTGGCACCGTGAGCTGGTGCACAATCTTGCTGGAAGGTCCAGCCGATGTCTCCAACACTTACATGAAGATAAAAACACA
This sequence comes from Heligmosomoides polygyrus polygyrus, assembly GCA_947396885.1. Classification (NCBI taxonomy): domain Eukaryota; kingdom Metazoa; phylum Nematoda; class Chromadorea; order Rhabditida; family Heligmosomidae; genus Heligmosomoides; species Heligmosomoides polygyrus. The sequence goes on along the minus strand of OX377201.1, from coordinate 76,988,635 downwards.
TACCCTCACACTTCTTCTTCTACTTCTTCAACGCTTGTCCCGCTTTGAAGCCAGGTCCGCTTTCCCCTGAATGCTGGCGCCACTTTTCCCGATCAACATCCACTTAAGCCGCTCTGGTATCTTCTTGTTGCAGAGTACTCCCGTCAGAGAGCACCACTTTGACCGCGCTGCACTAACGCATGAATTGGCCTCAACGAGTAGACCGTCATCGGACGCGATTGCTGATCCCAAGTACTTGAATACCGAAGTACGTGGCAGCTCAACCTTAATGGAGCTGGACTCATCTTCGTCAGTCGTCATATACTCGGCCTTCTTGACGTTAAGTTTGAGTCCAAATCTCTCTAGGCGATCGTGTCAAGCTTGCACCTGCCAATGGAGTCAATCTTATCTTCGCAAGCGGGCATCACGTCATCAACAAAAAGCAACGTATAAGTAACTGGCCGCTCAAGATCACGTGATATGGCATCCATAACGATGATGAAGAGCAGAGGGAAGAGCGCAGACTCTTGATGTACTCCAAAAGAGCCGGGAAACTCCATCGACGTACCTGCTGGCGCTTACATTTTACTCCTCGGACAAGAGTAGAGTAACCGCAAAACTCAATAAGCTCTCCAAAACGTTATTCTGTTTTAAAGCATACCATATCAATTCACGCGGAACGCGATCGAAGGCTTTCTCCAAGTCGAGGAAGGCAAGATGCACCGCCTTCTGTTTTTCGCTGTGCCCTTCTATAAGTAGACGAACGGCTTGTATGGCATCGATAGCGACAAACCCAGGTACGAAGCCACACTGGTTGATAGAATGCTGAACGACGTCACGATTGCTCAAAGATCTTCATTCTATGCGAAAGAAACGAATTGGGCGGTAGCTTGTGCAGTCTCATGGACTGCCCTTCTTCTTCCAAATCGGAGTCGTCGCACTATCTATCAGTCAACTATAACGTACATTCTTTTGCCCAGCCACCTGGTTGTAGAACATTGTCACCCGTTCAGTTGGATTCCAGGAATTCGATTTCCACAAATCGGCCGCCGGATCATCAGGGCCCGTTGCCTTTCCTGGCTTCATCTTCTTTAAAGTCGCTTCTCTCTACTCAGCAGTGATTTTCTAAACGGGACCATATACTGGAGGAGCAGAGGGCATGCCTGGATGGGAAAACTTTACCGTCGAGAGTATGGCCACGTTCTGGCGACACCGTTCGGAAAACTGGCCTCAATATAGATGTGCCCGGGAAACGGACTAAAGGACGGCCTAGTCAAAGCTGGCTTAGTACTTGGCACATGGACCATTTTTTCCAACAATTTCGGAGAATTTCTCTTTTAATATAAAAAATGCTCATCTTCATTTGAAAGACGTCAAGCTGTATATCAAAGGGATAACCATGTTAATAGAGCATGCCATTTGATTTGAAATATTTAATTTAATTTGAAAAGTATCCAATTTTATGTGATAATTGTATGAATGGGATTTCCTCGTCGATAGTGTGATAAAGCTTAAAACTTCTGTGCATCTTCTTATTCTTCAAACAGTGGCCATGCGAGTGCATGTGCTAAATAGAGGGTTTCGTCCAAGAAAAACATGAAAACTGGAATCGGAAGCATTCTTCTTTCGAGAACGTCGGTGGTTGATTAACGAGAAAGGTCAAAGAGGTGACGGTGGAGTTTCTCGAAGCGACCTATATAGGATTGTAGGGCGTTGTCTGGGAAGCACCGTAGTTGTTTCAAAAGTTCCTGCGGACCTCTGCGTACGTCAAAAACGGCAAAATACTGTACCGCTTAAATGCTGGCCGATAACGCAAAACCAACGCGTGGAATATCCCTGTCGTGCTCAGAAAGGATGCTGCAAAAGGTTTGGAGCTTAACTATTGCTAGAACGCGGGGTTTGATAAAATCCTAGCAGAAGCGAGAAGGCGCATTCACCAGCAGGGAGCACCCACCGAAGTGATGGCCGAGTGGATAACGCGATGAACTTGCGGGAATGTGGTCAAGGGATCTCTTCCGAGAGTTGTGTCTATGCATTGCTAGTACCGTTTTTTTTGCACTTTTATGAGTGTAAAGGGGAATTTGGTCTCAGGTGAGTTCAGTGTTCGCGTTTCGACCTCTTTTTAATCTCTTGCGGGATGTGAGCCAAGTTGGCCTTCGTCAAGTGTTGGTACGACCGGGTAAGTAGGACTTTCTATCTTTGGATAAAGATATCTTTCGTATATTTCCTACGGCATAGCCTAGTAAATCCCATTCGCCCGGTCGTGCTAACACTCTTAAGGTGGATCAAACTTGAGTTCATATCTCTTCGAATAGGGTTTTTTGGTGGTGCGTTTTCTAGGAAAGCGGAACCGCTAGATGGGGGATGGAGTTTGGTGGGGGTAGATCGCATTTCTAACACTTGGTGGGGGGTAGATCGCATTTCTAACACTTTCACCACGTTCAGGTATCTGAAGAAGACGAACGCGTCGAAACCTAATGCTTACTGGTAGTAAAGATCCAACATAATACCTCGAGAGGCGCAGAGCATACACTAACATCAGTTTACACAAATACTGAGTTTCTAGGAAGGGAGAAGATGCAGAATTAAATGAGAGTGGTTGGCAAGCGTCTGTTCAAAAATGTGTTGGAAATGCAGATAAAAGACTCCACTGACGGTTGCGAAATGGAAAAAACAGTGCATCACAGGGAATCGAAACCGTGACCCCATCGCTTCGAAGCGAGAACGCTTCCACTTCAAAGCCGCCGCAGCTGAAAGCTAAGCCAGCGGCAAAGTCGAATATTGACCGGCTGGAACTCACTTGGGAGGTCACTTCGGCAAATTTCGTCTATATAATTGTAGTCAATGTCCCAAAGTCTTTCACATGGCACAAGCTTCTGTTCGAACTTCTGTCAGGCATTCCCTGGTATGCGATGGTGCCGGAATCTTCTCTCCCACAAAATCTTCTTCTTATTTGACCAAAGAATGTGCCGAAGGGGAACTGCCATCGTACAGACTGAAATGAAAAACTCGAGGGATAAATGTCAAAATCTCTTCTCTGTGTCAGGGTCTCGTTTGCTGGCATTCTTTGTTTCAACCTACACGAAGGATGGTTCTGCTTGAAATGTCGTAACTTTTCTGCCAGTGTGGGCTATTGAGAAAGTCAGGGCGCATATGGTAACGCAAGAAAACTGAAATTTTGTTACGTGTGGATGGAAAAGTTTGCCTTGTCTAAGGCTTCAAATTTTATGCTCCATAGATTGCGTACCAGCTGAACAGCATTTGTTGCTCAGCTAACACACAGTTTCAACCAGAGTTTTGCTGCACACTAAGCATAGCTACCCTGCGCAACTCTTGAATCCTAAAACCGACGCAGCTCAACATGTTTCAGAATAGGAGCCAAAGCCTTGAGTAAGCATCCTAGGACCAATGCTCAAATCTGAGCGGTCTGTCTCATAGAGGTCCAGCTAAAGTGCTGTGGAAACAGCGCTGAAGGCCGAGGAGTGGTGGCGCATAGGGAAGCAAAGCGGATTAATGACGAGAGGTTTGTGGCTTCACTCCACGGCTATGTAGGGCTTTCGCACCTTCTAAATATGAGTATAAATCTTTTATCAGTCAAAACTCTCAACGAAAAACGTCATCAAGAGGAAACTGATATATTCATTGGTAGTGTTGTACTTCTATGCCTCCAAAGGTGGAAATGTTTTTTTTTTCGAAACATAACTTTCATAGGCTATTCAAGCATATGGGCCCTTATAAGAAGTCCCTTTCTAAAAATTGGGTTGATTATGGTAAATTACTGTAGGTAAGGGTGAGGGTGTCATGATAATCAGTTTCGCTCAAAATTGTTCAGGAGACGTTCATTTTTAAAATCGACTTCCACCCTTTCCAATCCAAACTTCATTGTGGTTAACCAAAATTTTAAACGCGAACCACATGAATAAGATCAGCTTTTTAAATAAACTCTCTATGCTATGTTTGTGAGAAAAAATATTTCCACCTTTGGAGACAGGAAATAATGTATTAGGTTGCTGCCCCATAAGTCCCCGCCGTTTTTTCAACGATTCACTGCAGATTTCGCCGGCGGTCTCTTGCATAGCGCTGCACAGCTTTGAAAGAGAATGATTTGCTCTACCGGAATGTGTATTGCATTTCTTTTTTCATCATGAATTTTGTCAATTTTTAGGTAGTTGAAATGAAAAGTGAAAAAGTGAAAAAGTAGCCATTTGCGCACTTGTTCTCTCCGCTTAGGTTTGTAATTTTTTGCGCAATTTTTTATAGCACTTGAAAGACAATGCTTTGCATTACAAGAATATGTGCTGGCCCTATTTTCTCACTTGCCCTTTATTGATTTCTAGGCAATCAAATTGGGAATTCCGACTTTTCCGTCCGAATTTTTACCAAAACTCCGGTTCTGTGGATGGATCTTCTTGCTTGGTGTTGAATGTACTTTGAAAGAAGATGCCCTGCTCAGTAAGAATTTGTGTCGCGTTTATTGGCTCATGCTGATTTCTGTCGAATATCAATAACTGAAGAAGGAGAAGGAGTTGTTGGTGAAGACGATTTTTCTCTTTTTGGCATTTTGTTGATATTTAATAGAACTCAATAAACACGACACATATTCTTATAGAGCAAATGCTAAAAAAATTACAAACCTAAGCGGAGAGAGCAAGTGCGCAAATGGTTACTTTTTCACTTTTTCACTTTTCACTTCAACGACCTAAAAATTGACAAAACTCATGATGAAAAAAGAAATGCAATACATAGTCTGATGGAGCAAATCATTTTCTTTCGAAAACACTGCAACGCTATGCAGGAGACCGCTGGCAAAATCTGCAGTGAATTGTTGAAAAAAACGGCGAAGACTTATGGGACAACCTAATACATAGATACCAATTGATCTGCTTTCTTCTCACTCTCTCTTTCCCTCGTTGCGATTTTACGTATGGGGCTTTCGTTGGTCATATGAAGAGCCTTTCTTAGCATGTGCAGAAGTCATTTATCACCAAGGAGTCGAACCACAGTAACTTCCTTATCACCACGCCTCTTCTCTATTTACCGCGACACCACTGCTCAAGCGCCAGCGGCTGTTTCCAGCCTATTTGAGCTTGGCCTTTGTCATTGAAACACTGTATGCGCAGGCAGAGGACCAACAAGGTCATACGAAAATGGTCTACAATCCCGCTCGCAGATGCCCATTGGAAACAAAACACATGGTGTCAGCGTTCGAAACTGCATCCAGTGAGACACAACTTATCTCAAAGTGCCGCTGCCACCCAGTATTCCGCCTTTGGAAGCCAACAATTCCGTAAGTTGTACGTTGATCGCGAGCGTCTCCCATAGTTCCTCCCTTGTAAGCGAACGATTCCATAAGCAATAGTTACATGACAACACTTCTTCGCTTGCTTGGCCACAGCCTAAAAACAAGAGCTACGTTGATCGCGTGCGTCTTCCATCCTATCACTTTTTGCCCTGAAAATGAAGGAGGAAATGAATAGGAAAATCAGGCTTTTCTGTTGATCAGATAGGGAGATCATTTGCGGAGCGATAATTATTTATCGACAGAGGTGGGATGTTAAAAAAGTGGTGCGGCTATATGAGTGCCAGATCCGAAGCTAATGAGATGTGACTCACCCTAATTTTTCGACAGATAGGCGGACTTTCTTGGATTTGCTAGGTATAAAAGGAGGAAGAGATGCATGGTGACATCATGTGTAGAAGACGCCTGCTGATGATGAATGTCCGATGAGTATCAGGAGTTTTGCTACAATCCTGCGTAAATTTTGTCTAGATAGGGCCACACTAGCGAAGCTTTTAAAACATTTTTCATGTTCATCTGCTTTTCAATGGTGCTGCAATTTTGTCCCGGTAGCTGATCCGATCTATGGATGGAATTATCTAAGGCGAAGTGCGCTGTCGCCAACCTCTTGCGACACTTAGTCGTTAGCCAATCCAGGTGGTGGCGATCTTTTTGAATAGAAACCTGTTTTGCAGGCTAAAAACGCGGTCACACCAGCGGAATGAACATCTTCAACATTTCTGCGTTCCCTGTACTTATGGATTACAATTCTTCAGCAAAAATTCTGATCGCCCAGAGTAGTTGTGCCGCATAGTAAGACACCTCAATTTCCGGCACCATTCCTGCAGCCCTATCTTCACGTGGGGGCGCCATTCTGGATAGGTTACTCCTTGACTGGGCTTTTATATACCTAGCATGCCGACCGTCACATCAGCATCGGAGCACCAAGAACGACGTGCTGTAATAAATCTGCGGCACATCGCGCTGGAGTGGTCTCACGCCGTTGTTTTTGCCTTTCAGAGAGAACTACAGGGTGAGCTCTCTGTTCTGAACAGATAGACTCACGTGATGTCTCTTCGGTAAATGACGCGCTGCACAAGAGAATCCCAGTGCACCCGTGATGATCTGTCGGTCTCTGTGTCCTATAATAGTAAGTTGCTCCTTGCCGACTCTTCAAAATTTTGAATGGCGGAGGGCTTTCGAGGGAATGTTCTACATTAATAGAGGGGTGTCACGGTATAGTGGCCACCGCCTCTGTAAGCCACGCCCTTACATGGGTTAGAAGATTGGCAGTCTCCCGAACTTCATTCTGCTAGATGGTTGTTGTATATAATATAGACTAATAATAAACATTTGTAAAACTTTACTCCCAGGCAGGAGCATGACATGGAGGTCCCGGGAAGATCCTTTTAGAATTTTTCTCAAAATTCCTAAAAGAAGTTAGCACTAAGGGAGACTCCGTTTTGACGGCCATCAAAACGTATTTATATCTCGAGATATACACACAACACCGCATGCACATTGCACATTTCTCACGAAGCGTGCTGGCATGATTTTTTTTTTGCACTGAGCACGATATTGTTATCATTTCTACTTCTTCGTTTCTCTTCATCGTGGCGCATGAATGAGGCAGGGCATGTAGCTAAACAGCTATTTTCAAACGATTACTATTACTATTTTCAAAGAATTTGAGCCGCTTACTCTATGCTATTTTTTAAACTCTAATTATCGATTGCGAAAACTACGATTTTCGCTATTCGCGGTAGCGATTTGAAGCGAACATCGTATTTTCCGACCTGGCGTCTTCAAAAACACTAAGTGTGCAGAAAGTACGTTCTTCACATGAGTCACTGCCGAGTGCAAACTACCTCCCTTGTGAACCTTTAATCTTTTCGATTTTCCCTTTTGCGCACGTCCTAGATGATTTCTTTGCATTCATGATTTTGTTGTCACGTTAATAGCCTACTCAAATCTTTCACTATTAGCTGATTAAAACATATAATTTATAGCTCATGTTATTAATCTTCGATTTTTAATCTATCAATTCTCTTGCTATATTTTACTCTGCCATTCATGCCACCGCTAGCTTGTATATAATCTGTACATAGGACCTCCAAAAAATCTGAAAGCGTACAAAAAATATTTTTTAGATTAATTTTTATTCGATTTTAATAGGACTTCGCCCATTGGCAACATTACCGTATACTAGGTAATGTCGGCATTAAAAAGGAGCCGAAACGTGGCTTCGAGCATACACCCGAGGGCGTCGACCAGAGCTCACGTAAGTACCCACTTAAAAATAGCGGCGTCAAGGAGGCTATGATAATCCTACTCGAAGGGAAAAGAGAGCGGTAACCCATACTGAGGTCATCTAATGGTAAGAGGCATCACGTCTTCGTGATTGCTGTTGGACAATTGGTTCCTACTGCGTTCTTTGCCTACTGCTTCTTTAGCTCTCTGCCTGTCTCCTTTTTCTCCATCATAAAGGCGATTCATCAACATGACGGAGAATTACTTAGTGCCGAACAGCTCACCAGCTCAGAAACGGTTTGCTCACACTGAGCAAACAAATCAAGCGAAACTAACGATTCGACTTTTTGACGAATCACTGGAATTAATAGAACGGTGGCGAACATGGACCAATCAGGGGGCCTGTCCATATTTCAGAAAGGCCTCTTGATATTCGGGTCAATATAGCGGATCTGTTTCTTCTCGCATTGCAGTGTTGGCCGAATTATAATGGAACCAATATGTCAGTGGTAAAGTGCGTTAGAGAGATGAACGAGAAAGCCAATGCAGCGGGATATGACGATAAGGTCAATCCTCTACAGTTAAGCAGAGCAGCCAAAATAAAATACGAGAACTACGATAACGATATTAAGCTGGATTACAGAAAGGTTGTTGACCAGTTGATAAAAGACTTTCGTAGCCCTAACTATGTCGAAATCGTGAAAACAAAAATTTATCACGTGAAGCAGGAACCCGATGAAAATGTGATCATTTATGTTCAACGGGTGAGAGATTTAGTTTTCGACGCATTTGACGAAAGCAATCCCATCGCCATCGAAGAAATAATGAGCGAAACATTTGTGCGCGGCCTTACTACGAATCTTCGAATTGTAATGAAAAAAGGCAGTCATCACAGGCTTTCAAAGATCCGAACAAATTGCAGAAAACGAAAGTTATCTTCTTGAAATTGTGACGCGTGAGAGGGGAATAATTGATAACGCCCTAGTGAATGCAATCACGGAAGCCGTTCAAGACGCTCGCATTAATGAAAGCTGTCCAAATCGAAATTGCCAAAATCAAGGGAACTACCAGCGTCAACAATGGAATCAATCGCCAAATCCTGCTGTTAGTGCATCGCCAAATTTTTCACCACGTTGGAACAATAATAGAACATGTCACGAACGTGGTCCTCCATCCTATAACGACAACGGTTACTACAATAACGGAGAAATTCGAAGCCCACGTGGATATCACGGACGCGATTCTCAAATCTCTAGAAATAACGCTTCTCCCAATTACGCGTGAAATTATGGTGACCAGCATGATAACGGTCCATATCGCGACGGTTCTAATGAATTTCCGCGCAATTGAGAGGTCACTGTGACGGCATAAAAATCTTTTGGGTTCAAAATAACGCCCTATATTATAACGAAGGGAAAAATATTCGGTTAGGTAAAGTAAAAGAAGGTCACCAAAAAGAGATTTTGTAGCAGAATCACGAAAACCGACCCCTTTGCCGGAGGTTACTTGAGCAGTAAAATTACCTTGCAGTAAGATTCACGTACGATTTTACTGGAAGAAAATGAATAACGAAATAGCAAGTTTTGTTCTAAGCGCTCGAAGGCACATGATCCGGAGGCCCCATGACCTGGCCCTAGGCTTATGCATAAAATTTCGTCCTGTGCGTGCTGAAACCAATCCTCCCATTATCGTCTCTATGTCCATCGACCCATCATTTTAATTTATCATTGGAGTGAACATCTGTTTTTTGTGGTTTTTAAAAAACTGTTGTGTTGTATATTTTTGTCGAGGCCGGCAAATTCGAAAGGAAGGGCATGTCACGGTATAGTGGCCACCGTCTCTGTAAGCCACGCTCCTACATGGGTTGGAAGGTTGGCAGTCTCCCTAACTGCATTCTTGCTAGATGGTTGTTGTATATAATATAGACTAATAATAAAGATTTGTAAAACTTCACTCCCAGGCAGGAGCATGACAGGGGTGTAGCTGTCCTGAATCATCTGAATGAAAGACTAATGTCTAAAGCGCACTATGCACATAGGTTGTGGTCAGCACTTTTTAAAGTCAAACTTATTTCGCATTCCTTTTCTTACCTGCGTACTTTGAAAGCTCATCGACACCCGTAGTGGAGGGCACAGCATCGCCTCTGTACAATTCGATGGTTTGCCATCGATATCCAAAAAGCCGTTGCCACTCGAACTTATTGGTGTTGACGAGCAGCTTGATCTGCTTCCATCTGAAATGCTATGCGCTTATTGTTACGACGAACGCGTCGCCCAACCTTATCGTTAGAAGAGGGCGAATAGTAGTGGTTAGGTGAAACTCCGCAGTGTCCGACGTAGTGAATAATTTGGCGCTGTTCTTCATAAACCTCGCCCTACAGTCTGGTCCGTAAATTATGTAGTAAAAATTTAGTCGTTCGGTATTGTTAGAATCGACCAAATTCGAAGTCGTTTGAAATAGCATTCGGTCGGACATTAGGTGAGAAATAAAAGATGTAGAACGAAAAATATGCCTGCACACATTTTTGTAGCTTGAATTTCAAGATTTTTTTTTGCCAGTAAGGGGTGGAGAGTGAAGCCCAAGCTTAATCAATTCCTTTAAAGGGTGTGTCAAGCATTCTGTCTGGATTTATTTTTATTGTGGAGACAGATTAAAACCACATTAAGTCCGTATCTGAAAGAGCGGTCATTCAAAAAATTATAGCATTATCTTTTCCAGACGAGTTTGCTCCGAATCTTGCAGCACCCAGCCCCATAGAAAGCTTTGTTGCAGAACCCGTACCAAGAACCTTGATCTGGAGTGCGCATACCGCTTCCTTCGACTGCATACGATGCGCCGTCGATTTGTCAGTACAGAGAAAAATAGCGTGAGATGCGATGATTTACAACAACTTTCCCTATCACTTGTTTCGCGCCCACATAGAGTATACCTAGAGTTCACTCCAAGTCACCCTACCGTCATTCAAGATCACATTAATGGCACTGTCGTGCTTGCTTAGGTACCTTTTCTGTGTCGAGAGCTAGAAGTACCTGCTTGAATCACTTTCTACATTGTTTGTCATAAAGTGGATATTAAATGAATATTTCTTCAAGATTTTCTCGCCTGTGAGCTTTACAACCACTACTACTTTAGAACAGGTTATATTCGTGGATGGTGTGCTGGTATCCTGTGAGTCAAGGAGCAGAGGTTTTGTCCTACCGGAAGTCATAACGACATCCATGGAACCTTCTCGTTACATGAAATTTGGCCTTATAACTGTCGTTGGTGCTGTAGCTTTGGAGCAGATCCAATGTCCTGTGATGACGTCCCCGTGGTCGGCTAGTCCGCAAGCGAACTTGTTCCACAACATTCGTAAAAAGACTGTTCATTAGTGGAGGAAACGGGTGGAATCTCAACGCCCATTTGCTATTAAGCACCCACATCACAATCGCTCGCTTGAACGCCCTTTCATCGAAGCTTCACGGCCAGCGGCAAATTTCCTTTCAGGCATCCGATTTCAGGTGAGAGATTCGCCGTGGGCGAGCGGAATTTCTTACGTTCTGAAGAAAAACTTGCGGGAGGTTTGAAAGCCGGACGGAGAAGACTAAAAAAGCTTTTCGTACCATCTCTTGTCTCGGCGAAACTCCCTCTTCCCGTTTCTCAAGTCACCTAAGATTCTATGAAAATTATTGTCTCTTAAATCTCAGTAGGTCATCGCACTGCATAAAAATAGCAGCATAAAATAAGCGCTCTCTGCGAACGTTGCACTTTTCACTCTTGATTTTTCTTCTCTTCACCCTTTCGTCAGAACTATTTTTCCGCGAGTTTTTCTTTTTCTAAATCATTGATATTGTTATCCAACATCACTCACACACTTATGATTTACCTGTACTTTACATATTGAGAGATGGTGCCACCGGTTCACCAACGTGTAACGCAGCTCTCGTACGTTGACGATGTCTCAATTAATCCTTTCGTTTTTCTTATCAGATCAGACTTTTCATGCCCAACGAAGTTGGCTGTTGTTCAATTTTTCTCTTCAAAAATGCCATTCTTATTGCTTGAGAAACGTAACATAATGGAATGGCTGCTCTAAACCTTGCAACCAAAGATTTGAGAAAAGGAAACATTTGCAATTTATTCCACAAAAATCTGTTGTAAAGGATTTTCTGCTAGTTTTCGAGGCTTATGAAAGGCCATAGCTCGGCTGAAACTGCACCTTCTGCCCCAAATTAACCAGGGAAGGATCTCAGGTGTATGTATGAACGGGGGAAATGGATGGTACTGCGAGGATCTCTTCCCTTCGTATAGAAGATGTTTCGATTTTGCTGAGTCCTTGAACCCCAAAGTTGGGGTACAGGATTGCGCCGTTAGCGTGCACATGCGCTGATGTATGGGACGTAGCGAAAGGCTCTGTGGCAGGCGAATCGGTGACTCAGCAGGATGCGACGAATCTTCATAGGTGCTAGGTCCGCTGTTCGTCTTCCGCGCTATGTACCACTTTTGCATTTTTTCATGACCTCTGACTCCTTTACTCCTTTGCTTTCGCTCTAAATTGTCATACAAGGGTCATATTCGTGATCTGCATCCCAAATAACCCTCTAGGGCGAGGTTTGGGCAAAATAGGCGATTATGTCCTAGCCCTAGTCATCCGTACCTGCTGTGACCTTCGTAATCAGCCGAAATTTCAAATACGGATGTCAGATTGGTGAGGAGCATCCCAAATGTGCTCCTGGGGAAGTTTGGGCGAAAATTTTTCAACCTCTCTCCTCCACTTCTGGAGTCCTGAAAGTACAGTAGTGCCTTAATGGCAGTTTAAATCAGCTTCCTACACATCAGCTACATATTTATTTCACTATAAATTGTCAAATAAGGGTTTACTGTGGGCTGTGCTTTGCCCACTTTTCCCACTTTCTGTATCGTTCATGTTATGCTTTGTGTGTTCAGCGCATGCTAAACAGTGATCATACAGATGGTATGGTTTACAGCAGGCATGGGTAGGGCTGTCGAGGTCTTAGCAACCTATTTCGCCCAAGCTTCTCCCAGAAGATTTATTTGGAGTGCTGGACCTGAATCTTGCACCCATTTTTCGTCTTATGGTAGACCACGTTAAGTTGCAGTAGGTAGGGGTGACTAATGGTGAGGTCATGGTCACCGTTTTCGCCAAAACTTCGTCTATATGAATTATATGGCGTGCGGATCACGAATCTGACCCTCATTCGACAACTTATTGTCAAATAAATGTGCAGGAAATGTGTAGAAAGCAAATTGCTAAGAGGGCAACCATTATAAAAAAAATGCAAGAACAGTGCATAGCGCAGGAGTCGAACACCAGGCCTAGCACTCGTAAAGCAGAGTTGCACCCTGCTCAGTCTCCGATTCACTTGCCACAGAGCCTACATCAGCGCGCACATACATATTCTATATTTTCTATATTGTATTCTACTCTATATTCTAACGGCGTAATCCTGCACCCCCAGTTTCGAGGGCCCGTAGCTCATGGTTCAAGGACTCAGTAAAAACGATTTTCTACAATACGAAGGGTGGCTTGCAGTACTATCCATTCCCCTCTTCAGACATACGCCTGAGACCCTTCCCTGCTAAAATCTGTTGTGTGCGCTATACCGCTCTCAGTGGGTTTAGACGGCAAAGTCCTAAAAGATTGATGAATTCTGTTACTTGAAATCCTTCAAGGTAAACTCTTTAAGCGGTGATTATTTCCTACAGGTAAGCATTCAGACGTCTGAGATGAGGGTAGGGGTGGTTTTTAGATATATTCATACTTCATTACTTTAATCAAGGGTTGGGTCAACCCTTGGTGTAAAAACATGATCTCTTTGAAAGGTTTGTATGCTGGTCGTCGCGCAAGAACTGCCAGGCCACTCCTAATATTAGGCTTTCAGTTCAGCAACTTCAGCGTGACACCAAATTCTCTTTCTGTTTTCCATACCTTAACTCATTGACTCATTTCTTAGTTTGACATAGTCGGAAATGATTTCAAAAAGGTATAAGAAATCATTCCCTCCGTGATTTTCCAACTGCTTCAGATGGCTTTCATCTGTGCAAGGCAGGGTTCATAAAAATATTATTAGGTTGAGTCATAAATTTTGCAACAAAATTTGTCTTCCAGCAAAAATAAGACTATACCACAAAAGAAAAATGAAGTGATTGCCGTTATTCTCTATGAGATTCTTCCGATTTTCATGAACTGGGCGGATTACATCTCTGTAGAATTCGGTCGGTTTCGACCTGAAGAAGTTGTGTGCCACCGCCGTGACCTCATCGAATTCGGCGAAGCGCCTACCATGGAGGAAGTGATCCATCGACCGAAGCCAATGGCAGTCAGAGCACGCAATGTCCGGAGTGTATGGTGGTTACTTGATTTAGATCCATTCCAATTTCTAGATTTCTGCCTTCGTCTGAAGTGTCATAAGCAGTCGGCCGTTGCCCTTGTGCAAGAAACATTGGCTCATATCGACTTCTTTCTTCACTAATTTTTGCTGAATCTAGTCGAGTTGTTGGCAAATGCAGGCGACGAGCATGATTTGACTACGTGGAGCGGCTCCCGATGCACTGGACCACTACGCATCCACCAAAAACACAGCAGGTCCTTCTTTCGGTGGAGCTCCGGTTTAGACGTCAGAACCCCCAGCTCGTTGCGGTTCAGCTATTGCTTTCCAACTTCACAGTTGTAATGGAGCATCCGCTTTTCAACGCTTGTAACGATTCGATACAGTCTCCCTCGCTTGAGCCGGTTCAGGAGCCTCGGCAGTTGGAAGCACAGCGATTTACTTGGGTTCCCGTCAAAGCGTGAGGCACTAACGAAGGCGATTTTGGCGACCTTCCAATCTTCTGCAGTCAACCAGAGGTGGTTCAGTGGGAGGCGTGAAGATCAGCGGTCAGTTCTAGTGTGGTTTTAGAAGAATTCGACTCGATGGGTTTGTGCAGACGCCTTTTGTTTACAGCAGTTGATCTTCCCGGGAGTGGTTGGTCTTTGTTGCCCTTCTGGGCGGAAAGGAACTACTTGTACCATCTCCAATAATTTATTCGGCTAGTCATGAGCTTGCCGGTGACTTCCCCGATGTGCTTGGCCCCGTCCGTTCCTGGGTTACAGCCGAACTTGAATTAATTGAAAATAAAATCACAAAATTTTTCATTTTGAGTGGTTATCGTTCTATTGAATAAAACTCTTCAACAGGACTTTTAACGATTCATAATTCAAAATGGTCGATTGGAAACAAGATTTCAAATCACCTGTATCACCTGTATCACCTGTCGTCCCGTTGATCATCGACTTGCTCGAGCGGGCGCCAGCAGCGTCTCCATTCGTCCCTGTCGCGTGTCAGAGTGGTCCAATGGATCCCCCTCGCTCGAGAGACACGAAGAGCGTCATATCGGTTGTTCAGGGCTTTCACGAAGAAGTCCGACCAACGCGTTGGTGGGCGTCCTGGTGTTCTTTTGACATGCCGCGGAATCCAATCTGTGACGGCTCTCGTCCAGCGGGTGTCTGCGAATCGCATTACGTGGCCGGCCCACCTAATTTTCGACGACTTGGCCCATGCGACAGCGTCTCTGATCTTCGAATGTCGGCGAAGCTTGGAACTCCGGAGGCCTTCTCTCACTTGCGTGAGTCGTGTCACTCCGAGCATCGTCCTCTTGATTCCACCGTGCGCGACGCTGATCGCGTGTTCATCCTGCTTTCGTATAGCCCAGGTCTCTGAGGCGTATGTTAGGGCAGGAAGAACAGTGGAGTCGAATAGGTGGGCACGGAGTCGGACGTTCTTCGTCTTCTTCGCGACTTCTTCGACGCTCTTGAAAGCTCCCCAAGCCGCTCGTTTCCTCCTGTTCAGCTCTGGTGCTAGGTCGTTGTCCATGTTGACTTCGCGACCCAGATACACATAGCTGGAGCATTCGGAGATGTTCGTTCCGTTGAGCGAGAATGGGGCATCAGAAACCCATCCGTTCTTCATGAACATCGTCTTCGTAAGATTCAGCTGCAGTCCAACGCTTCCACATACACGATCGAAGTCGGCCAGCATTCGTTCCGCCTGACTGATGCTCGGTGTTATGAGCACGATGTCGTCAGCGAAGCGAAGATGGTGCAGTTGCCGGCCGTCGACCTTCACTCCCATGTCTTCCCATTCTAGTTCGCGCATGACGTGTTCGAGGGTGGCGCTGAAGAGCTTCGGGGATATGGTATCCCCTTGTCGAACCCCTCTCTTCACGTCAATGACGACGTCGTTGTAGAATGGTGAGATCTTGGTCGTGAATCCACTGTACAGCTCTCGAAGGACTCTGATGTACTGAGTAGGAACGCCCTGGGTGAGCAGGGCTTCCATGACCGCTTCAGTCTCGACGGAGTCGAATGCCTTCTTCAGGTCAATGAACGTAAGGCACAGCGGCGGCTCGCGACACTTCGATGAGCTTCGTAATGGTGTGTATGTGGTCGATCGTGCTGAATCCTCTCCGAAATCCTGCTTGTTCGCATGGCTGTCCTTCGTCCAGCGTTCTACTAATCCTATTCAGGATGACTCGAGTGAACAGCTTGTAGACTACGGACAACAGGCAGATCGGGCGATAGTTGCCAATGTCGTGCACGTCTCCCTTCTTGTACAGCAAAACGGTCTTGCTGGTCTTCCACTGAGATGGAACCTTGCATTCGGACAGCGTGTGAAGAGCCGCGCCAAGGTGTTGATGAGCGCTGGCGGGAGGTTCTTCAGGTGTTCGGGTCTGATCCTGTCAGGACCGGGTGCTGTACGTTTCTTCACCGACGAGATGGCGTGTCGGATTTCGGAAAAGAGAACAGAGGGTACGACGTATCCATCCTGCGGAAGATGGCATGGGGGCAGGTGGACGTGGCTATCGAAGAGATCGGAGTAGAAGTCGTGGATGACTTTCTCCATGGTCCTTCTGGAAGAGGTGACGGCTCCGTCAGGACGTCGGAGAGCGGTCATCTTGGTCTTGAAGTTGGCGAAGTACTGGCGGGCATTGCGGGTGCTCAGCCCAGTCTCTGCAGCTCAAGCCAATACTTCCGCCCTTCTTTCCTTCAGATCTTCCTTTATCGCCGCTCTGCATAGCTTTGCAAGCTCGGACGTCAGTTGGTAGTTGCCTGACGCTCGTGCTCTCCACGCTGGCGTATCAGCTCAAGAGTTTCCAGAGACAGGCGTCTCTTGGTGGTCTTCAAGCTCTCGGCTCCCTTAGCACTATCGTGGAGATGGTGCACGAAGCGATCGTATTCCTCGTCGACGTTGTCCATGACGGCATCTTCCCAAAGGCCGACAAGAGAGGTGTAGAGATCCCAGTTGATGGTCGTTTTGGGATTCCTCTTCTTGAACTTCGCGGCCTTCTCTCCTTGACGCGAAAAGCGGAACCTCGCGCGAAGGAGGCGGTGGTCCGATCCCGTGTAGAACTTGGGGACAACGGAGACATCGGTCAGGCAATACTTGCGATTGAAGATGATGTGGTCGATCTCGTTGTGGAACTGGCCACTGGGGGATTCCCAGGTCCCTAGGGAGGGAGGCTTCTGGAACTGCGAGTTTCCATGGATGGTCTTGGTCGACTTGATAAACTCAGACAGCCTTTCACCTTGCTCGTTCCACTCCAAACCGTGGGTTCCGATGTGAAGTTCTTCCGGCGACCTTCGTGGCCCAATCTTGGCGTTGAAGTCGCCGACGATCACCTTGTAGAAGGTGTGATCTTCCTTATAGAACTTCTCCAGCTCCACGTAGAAGGCCTCGACGTCTTCGTCGTCGTAGTCGGATGTTGGGGCATACGCGACGAACACAGTCAAGGCTGGCACGGAGCCACATCGCTTCAGTCGCAGACGTCCGATTCGGCTTGTCAGAGACTCGTACGAATCGATGTTCATGGCCAAGTGCGTGTTGACGAGGACACCAACGCCGCCTACTCCCCTGCTGTCGCATGTTCCGAGGAACAGTTCTTCTCCGGAGTCGTAGGCGGCGTGTAGGGGGTGGTGTCTTCTCGTCTCGGTCAGTCCGATGACGTCGTACTTGATCTTCCTGGCTTGCATCATCAGGTCCTCGACGGATGCTTCCGACGCAAGCGTGCGGGCGTTGTAAGTACAGATCGTCACCCTAGTCCTTCTCAGTTTGCGCAGCCTGGTTAGGCCCTGAGATTTTAGCAGCCTCTCCGTACTCGTCCTTCCCATCGCTGCAGAAATGGGGGCTCTTTCGGGGTCAGTGGAATGAGGCCCTTTAGTGCTGCTGTGTTTGACTGGAATACAACACGGGTAGCTAGTCAGGCTCTGTCGTGCGGGCGGGGTACTCCGGGCAGCCAGCCAGACTGCCCGAAGGGACGGGGCGAGACTTAAGGCGGCCTCGAATCGCCTTACATGTACTCCCAGTCTACCGAATGCAAGCTTTTGGCCGAGCCGACACAGTTACAATCCGCACAGTCACGGACACATCCACGCACACTGTGCACGAACATGCCGCTCCCACGCACAAGGAACGCATCGACCCGACACAGCAGGAGCAAGAAGTCCATCCCCTGCATCCCACCTGCGTCTCTGGGCAGTACACGGTCGCATTTGGTTCGCGTTTAATTCCCCTATCCACCACCCGGGGACGCGCCACGTGGCCCTGCGACAAGCGGCCCGAGATCCCTCAACAAGAGAGCCCGAAGGCTCTCTATCGAGGGAGATCCGTGGAAGATTTCAAATACCATATTAAACTTCAGCGGATTTACTTTGAGTTCCAGAAAAAAAATGTTGCAAAATTAATAACTCAACCTAATAGATTGTTCGAAAAGTTTCCCGCCACTCAGAATGGCATTTTGCCGAAATTTTGAAAAGTGTTGTGGAATCTCTATCGATGACGTATGGATAATTGTGTAGGATGGCCCAAGGTACAAATACCACCACAGTGCGTTTCAAAAGTATAAGGCCACCCCTAATTTTGTAAATATTGCATTTTTTCACGACATTTCGCGGTAAGAGACTGCTTTCACTGAAATCGCCGTGGTCGAAAACCATACCTGAAAATGAATCAGAAACCTCTATTAGATACAAAACTTTTTAAGAAGAAATCATTGGTTTTTCACTCTTTCAAAAGAATCAGACCGGGACAGAGCGACTTCCATCTTATCACAATCAAAAATCAACAGTTACAAAATAATAACTGACAGGTCCGCCGCGATTGGAAACAAGTTCAAATATTCCAAAGATTCTGTAGGCATACTTTCAGCCAAGTTCTTTATGATGTCAGAGTCCAATGGTTCTATGCTGCCTCGATCCCTCTTTGCAGTTCCTCGACGTTGTTAAATTGCTTTCCTTTGGCGCATATCTGACGTACAATGGTTTGCCAGATGTTCACAATTGGTACACGTCCGGTGAACAAGCTGCCCAGTCTAGCACGCGGATATTTTGGAAGTTCAACCAAAGGATGATTGATCCACTGCCAAGTACTGAAGCGTTATCCTGGATAAAAGCGAAATCCTGTGCATGATGTTCGCGAAGCAATGGTAGTTGATGATCTTGAAAAACATTGTGATAGTCCGATGAGTTCAATCGACTCGTGGTAAATGCAAGTCGAAGAACACCAGAGCTCCCGTGATCATCTGTGAGCCACCACCGAAATTGCGTCTGCTGAAGACGAGCGATGGGTCCTTCCGCAGATTCTACCAGTAGCAGTGAGATCCATCGGAGCCGTCTAAATTGAATTTCTTTTTGTTGGAGAAGACTATCTGAAAGCACCGGACTCGTTCAAGTGGGAGGAATTTCATAGTGAAAAAAGCGTACCGTGTTTCAATCAGTAATGATGATTCTACTCGCAAAGTTCCTACTTGTGGCGATCAGTCAGGTTCGAAGACCTCTTCATCGACTCACGGACTATGTTGGCGCTCTGGCTGCTTTTCAGTTCGTCGTCCGCTATGCATCCAACGACAAGTTCGCCTCAGCTTGGCTCATAGAAGCCGTCGGATTCGACAACGGTCGCTGAATGTGTCGAACATCTTCTCCAGAGAGCACAGGAGGTCTTCCAAACACTGGTTTTCTTCCATAGCCAACAGAGGCTGTCACTGTTCCTCCGCAACTACGGCACGGACGGTGTGCGTCGCACCCACGTGGGAGCCCTCAAGAGCGATGGTAGCACGGTCAGTCTACATAGCTGACGCCATTGTCGGTCGGTCAACGGACGGTCGCAGCTCTTCCTCAGCCACTAATACGGGTGAACGGTGTCGGTCGCTACGAAGGTATACCACCGGATTTGAGGAACGCAGTATGCTAGGAGAATGTGTTAAAGAGGGCCACCATGTGAAACGACTTGGTGTCAGTCTAGAGCGGGAGGGGGGCAGTCCTCCTCTTTTCTTTTTCTTTTCCCTTTTCTTAACATGCATAAAAATTGTACAAAAACTTTTAGAGCGGAAACGCCAACAACCTGTAACTGAGGAGAGTATGCCAATTATACAGCACCGAACGCGTCTTTTGAACCGCACAATCGTGGTTTTTGCATATTTTTGATATAACTAGCCTCAACGTCAAGCATTTGAAGGACCAAGGATATTTCTGAGCTCAGAAGCTTGAGCTCTATTCAAGTGGGCGCGACAAGTTATAGAGTGAGAGTAGCTAGACGAAAACAGCCTTCCTACGAAGGTATAGCAAACCAAATGGCTTCTATATGCTTAGCACGCAATTAATTTTGCAATTCCACCTATGGCGGATATTCCACGAGCACTGCCAAATTAGACGCGCCGGCGTGTTCTGAACGCGATAACTGGGTCAAATGTGAACCTTCCCGCCGCAACTTGTGAAGTTTGTGCAGTTCTATCAGAACACTAAAACACAGGAGTGTAGCCTAAGATTGGACAAAGTTACCTTGTGTTACACGATTTTTTCCGATTTCAGCCTACCACCGTGGGAAGACGCGGGAATCTAACGACCTAGAAGGCGAGCAGAACACCTACTTTACGATGGCGTGCACAATACTTCGCATTTACCTAAACTTCCTTAGTCCTAGCTGCTAATTTAGGGCGGCGGGCTTTTTGCGGTTAAAGTTTCCTGCGCTATTACTCGCCATATTTGAGCTTACGACTTTCGCGACAAATTTCTATTCATCTCGAAAAGCTCTATCGGACGGCATCAATATTGGCCGATTTGAGGTTTTTGACAGTTTCGCATCGAAGGCGAGGGCGCTCAAGGCCGAAGCAAGGACAATGACGAAGATGACGTCATCGAATATCGATGTTTTCGAAATTGGCCAACTTTGGACCGAAAAGTACCATTGGATAGAACTTTTCGTGCTGAGTTGAACGTTGTTACTGAATGTAGCGAGAACTGTAAGAGCGCGAAGAACATCGACCGCTAAAAGTCCGCCGCCTTTGAGTTTTGATCTCCACGGGAGCCGACGTGCACTCGCAGAGCCCGGAGTGTGTGAAAAGTATTCGAGGGTCCCTGATGCGAGGGCGGCATCGAGGGGCAGCCGAGCTAGTCCGAAAGCCCGCAACGTAAGCAGGATCCGCATGGCTACGTTGAATATGGGTACGTTGACGGCCCGTCTCGTGCGAGTTGGCAGAAGCACTGGAGCGAAGAAAAGTTGATTTATTTGCGGTGCAGGAGACGAGGTGGTTCTTCCGCAAGTCAAGGGACATAAGACGAGGTTTCAGGGCCCTCTTCTGTGGAAGTCTCAGGACCATGAGTGGTGTCGGAACTCACCGTCTCCGAACGTTTCCGAGAGTCGATTGTAAGCTGTCACAGTGATGCTTTGTTGCGATTAAAATTTCTAGCGCCAGGCGGAACTCGATCCCGCACCTCCCTCTAACCGATTTCGATTGTAAGCGTTGGAGCTTTGACAATCGATTGATGAAGATCGTTGTCGCCGCTAAGGAACGACTCTATCATTTCTTTTCTGCGTACGCTTCATAGACTGGCTTCTCCGATCAGGCCAAGGATGAGTTTTGGAGCCTGCTTGATGAAAAAACAGCAGAGGTACAGTCGAAAGACGTCACCGTTGCGGCTGGAGACCTTAATGAACACGTAAGCGCTACCAAATACGGACACAGCTAGCATGGTATTTTTGGTTATGGGTTGCGGAACGCCGATGGCGAGCGTATCCTTGAACATCCGGAGTCGCATAACCTCACCATTGTGAACACCGTGTTTCGGAAACGCGACTCCCATCTCATTTCATATTACAGTAGGAATTCCAAAGCGCAGATTGACTTCGTCCTTGTGAGCGATCGGACCAAGGTTTTGTCACAGATGTGAAGATCGTGCCGCATGAGATGGTCGCCCCACAGCATCGACTGCTGGTCTGCACTTTAAAGATCACTCCTCCGAGGTTGAAGCAAACTGAGCATTGCCGTGTAGCTAGAATCAACTGGTGGCGAATGAAAGAGGACGAAGCAGATATAATTTCTCGCGTTCGGTTACCAACATCAACGACTATCGATGAAACCTGGAAGAAAGCTGCCGACGCGATACGTCAAGCTGCAAGTTCTGTGTTCGGCACTACGAAGCCTGGACGATGCAAAGTCGAGAAGCAGACATGACTTTAAACGGAAGATGTGAAAGCAAAGGTTCTAGAGAAGAAGTCGCTGTACCATGTGTTTCATGGGGACAAAGCAGCCGAAAACTGGCAAAAGTACCAAAACGCGAAGAAGGCTGCAAAGAAAGCCGTGGCTGCTGCGAAAGCCACTCATTATAGTGATGTCAACGAAAAGCTCGAGTCCCGCGATGGTGTGAAATATCTCTACCGACATCGCCAGACTGAGGACATCGAGAAGTTTTTCGGCATTAGTGATGGGGACGGCCATCTTCTGATAGACCGCAAAAAGGCGCTGAAGCGATGGCGTGATTACTTTGAGGAAATTTCCACTATGGAAGCTTCTCATCCAGCCGTCCCTTCCGTCCACGGTCCCGTTCACAAGATAATCGTGGAGGAAACAGAAGCGGCTCTGAAGAAGATGAAGCCCTGCAAGGCGACAGAGCCGGATGATCTGGCAGTCGATGTTTGGGAGTCGAAGCTCTGGTATCCTGCTGAGTGGTTTCATCGTCCAGCTTCCAGAAATCAGTGTGGCCTCGTAGCTGGCTGTGGGACCATTGATGCCATACACGCCGCCCGCCTCATGGTGGAGAATCATCGCGAGAAACAGAGACCGGTGCATATCGCCTTTCTCGATCTGGACAAGGCCTTCGATCACGTACCGCGTGAGGTTATTTGGTACGCCTTGCGACAAAACAACGTACCTGAGGAACTCATAGAGTAGGTGCGGATGCTCTACTCTTGCCCAAAAGGTAGAGTGCAAGCTGAGCTGGAACCTCAATGGAGTTTCCCATCTCTGTCGGGGTGCACCAAGGTTCTGTGCTTTCTCCACTCCTCTTTGTTGTCGTCATGGGTGTCATTACGCGAGATCACCAGAAGTCAGTCCCTTGAACATTGCTATATGCTGACGATGTAATGCTCGCTTACGAAGAGAAAGTTGAACACGAGTGACAGATGCAAGCTTAGTGAGACCGCCTGGCGATGTTCGGACTCAAATTGCACGTCAAAAAGACCGATTACCTAACGACTGATGGAAGTGAGTCCGGCTCCATTAAGGTTGGCGGCACTGAGCTTGCACGCACATCGGTTTTCAAGTACCTAGGGTCAGCAATAGCGTCTGACCGCGGTCTGATGGTTGAAGTGAACTCACAAGTGAGTGCAGCTTGGTCCAAGTGGCGTTTGAGGACTGGCGTGCTCTGCGATAGGAAGATAACAGAGCGCTTGAAATCGAAAACATATAGAGCCGTCATCCGGCCATTAGCGATGTACGGCGCTGAGTGTTGGCCTGCGACTAAGGAAGTTGAAACGCGCCTCAGCGTATGGAGACAAAGATGCTGCGCTGGACAGCCGGAGTCACGCGCATGAACACCATCTGAAACGATGTCATTCGGCAGAAGTTTGGTGTCGCGCCGATATCTGACAAGGTGCGCGAAACCGCCTGCGATGGTACAGCCACGTCCTGCGTGGAAAAAAGACAGCGTCCGCAAGATAGGCCTTAAGTACGAAGTGTCTTGAAAGCAGCCTAGAGAGCCTCCGAAGCAGCGCTGGGCTGGTAAGTTACATATGTACTTGAAAGTAGCTGGTGTCCACCCTCATCTAGCGCTGGATCGGGAAAGGTGGCGTCATGATATCAGAAAAGTGAACCCCGCTACGAAGCGGGACAGACGCTGAAGAAGAAGAAGAAGTAAACGTTCGTTATATAACTGGCGAAGGGTAGCCCGAGAGAGTGCAGAGAATTACTAAATAGTAATGCAATATTATAAAGTTTTCAAAATCTTAAAAGTGTAGGCTTCAGCAGGAAACCGACGCTCTATGTAGGCGCAGATACAGGCACACTTGCGGCTACAATAATGCTGCAAGTTATGATCACACTCAGGTTGAAATCCACACTCTTTCTAGGCGTACTTCACGTGATGCACGAACTTGAAAACTTTATGTAACGTGTGCATCAGAATGTGCTGAAGCATTTCTGCCGTTAGCGAATGGCCATTTTTTGAATGTGGACACTATTGAAGGTTTGGTAGTTTCTCTTTCCCTCCCCCACGCTACGGTAAAATAAAGGCCTTATAACGAGTCTCACACTAATGTCAGACTCGTTGTAAGGCCTTTATTTCACCGTAGCGTGGGGGAGGGAAAGAGAAACTACCAAACCTTCAATAGTGTCCACATTCAAAAAATGGCCATTCGCTAACGGCAGAAATGCTTCTGCACATTCTGATGCACACGTTACATAAAGTTTTCAAGTTCGTGCATCACGTGAAGTACGCCTAGAAAGAGTGGGGATTTCAACCTAAAATGGACAGTCAATCTTAGTTATACGTGAGAGATTCAGTAGCTCAAGCGTTAGCGAGCCAGGGATTCCCACGTCAAAACCGGAACTGCATTCAAAGAAGGTAAAGCTCAAAGTATGGTGGATTTGCGAAGTGGCCAATCAATGGTAGCTGCTGCCTGCGAGCGCTACTGTCAAAAGACTCAGAAAAGCTCTTATGTTTTGATCAACCTACTGTATTCAAAGCACCTGGCTCCATCAGACTACGTTCGGTTTCCTTCGCTGTCAAAAATTTTGCAGGAAAAGCAGTTCGAGGATAGGGAGCAACTTGATGCGTCCTCGGTGAATTTCTTCTTCATTAAAATCCAGAATTTTATAGAAGTGGCATCCATAAATTACCTCCTATAAACTAGGAGATTTGTTCTATGTCTTGACATGCAACTGGTACACGTAGTTTGAGCTTTCCTCATACGGATCTCGTCAGCTCCGCGTCCAAGAGTTCTTCTGTGTCGTTGTTCAGCTTTTTGGCCCGTAAGGAACCATGTCATAGCTCATCGGGAGGGGGGGGGGGGGCATCTCAACAACGGTTTTCTAGTGAAGCTGTTCTGGATGCTTTCAAAAAGATCGATATCCTTCTATCTAGTTGGATTAAAGACCGTTGTTCCCGATTCTACGACTGTTCTCACATAGGTCTTGCAGGCATGAGTGTAAACCTGCGGAATTTTATGTATTGGGAGAGACAAATAAATTACACAATTGTGGAATTGGCTGAGGACTTTTGAACAACCTTGCACTTAGGGGTCGCTAATCAGAAGCGTTGAATCTGGTCTAAGGTGAACCTTCTCTGTCAAAGGCAGCAATTCGAAGAATGGGTCGTCATAGACAATTCATCCTGAGAGATGGACCACACCCATCCACATATGGTGGCACGCGCCGTCTTCGTTGAGGAAGCGTTGCACCCAACTGTCAAGAACTTCTGTAGACCCCAAATCTCATGAAGTGGCCAGCAACAGCGGTGTATTAAAGGCTACCTCTTAGGCCATCTATATCAGCAGCCGTCGTTCATTGTTCACTTCTTCACCTAGTATGTGCCATTATCCTCTTCGTATTCTAACCATTCTATCCATCCAAGAATCGCTTGCATCTAGCAGTAAAAAGCTATATCTTCTCACTGTTTTTTTCTCCTTCTGCCTTCTATGGTTTCAGTTGCTTCCAACGATTTTCTACTAACTAGCAAGTGCGAAAAACATTAGTGCATGATTTAAAAGAAGGAAGCCGTAGTTATCTAAATATGTTAGGAATTCTTTCGGCATTACACGAAGAGCGAAAGGGTTTTTTGTTTTCTAACGAATGATTAGAAATTGAAATGTAAGCATAGAAATTTTTTAAGCATAGAAGACTGGCAGAGCCTAATAAATAGATCAATTTGCGACGAACGCGCACAAGAATGTCTCCTATTTGTTTCTGGCGGTGAGAATGATCAGTTACCCGTTTTCAAAGCCAGTTCTTGTCGTCGATGAAGTCATGTATCTTCGTTCTATATGCTACTTTCTGACATTGTCGCTTTTTGAAAGGGCACCCTTTCATTCAAGAGATCTCTGGGTCTGTGGCCTTCGCAATACAAAAGGAACAATATGCTTTGTTGAACTTGTGAAAGACACATGCCTACATTTTAGCTGAAATCAAGAGGATTATCAGTATTCTCTCATTTCTTGTCACAGTTCAGCGCTGCTGTGTAAGTCTGTTTTGAATTGCAAGCTGTTGCTAGCTACGTTTTGTTGGGATCAAAACTATAGCGCTTAGCGGGATTCGAACCCACACTCCGTGCTTACCCGGAAGAATGCTATACACCATTACACCAGCGGCGCTGTTTGACCGAACACGTGTTTTCGAATTACTCTTAGGTCATTTATCCCATGTTAGCGACGAATGCTAGGACAGAGGACGAAGGAAATCGTGGAGAAAAGGCAAATTTCTCAGAAGGATGAGAGGCAGTTTTTGTGAATAATCCAAGCGGAAATCACATCAGAGAATCTGAGGTCGCACACAGCACGTGTCAAACTGAGGCCTCTGAACCAGTGAATAGCCGCTCTTATTCTTATTCTATTTATTTTACCAGCTGCCTATTTGTAAGACACTTCTCGATGGACTTTTTCTTGACTGCAATATTCGTGAAGATCTGGAACATAATGTTCCCAGCCTCCGCTTTGCACCATCAGTGGAACAAGCTTTCACAGTTTCTGAGCCAGGACTGCGGGAAATTGAGGAAGAATAGCGTCCCTAGTTGCCCACTTCGTGTTCGCCTGGCCTTAAACCTAGGTTTCTTCACACTTTCAAATGTATTTGGGCTTTAAAAACGATAGGAGTTATGCATACGGATTGCGCTTGGCTCCTATAACTCTGAATGAAAATTAACTATTCGCTACCTAATGACTACAGAAACATCGACGTAATCATGAGAGCCAACACAGGGATTATTGTTCGCTTAGTGCAGGATAGTTGTCATTACGAGTTTCCTAAATTCAACTGAATTTGAATTGTGTTTTCCGAAGTCTTTCTATCTTATCTTAAGGTGGCAGATTCCATCTCTTCAGAGCGACGAATAAAGGTTTTTAGGTGACTTTCAAAGTGGATGGATTCCAGTAAAATATTGGGGTCTATGACACTTCAAGTACGTAGATTCTTTGCAAAAGTGTTCGGATCTCTTGCTGGCGTCATTATTTTGCGCGATTTTAGACCTTTCCATTGAGCCTAGGTTGCGACATGATTCCATTTTTCACTTACAGCCATTGCAAAAAACTACACATGTGTTTCCTTTCGATTACTTGTTCTTTGTTATTTCTTTGTTGCACCTGCAACTATGAAGAACATCCTGGGAGCTTATAATAGTGACGATTCGATTTCAGTAATTCGATAAACGTTCGTCTACAAAAACTTTTTGAGTCGTGCATGATTACGACAACAAATAGAAAAACAACATAAACATTTAGAAGAAATTTCATATATACATGTCCATACACATTAGTGTTTTTGCTCATTATTTTTGTTTCTAGTTATTTTGAAATTTCAAATGCTTAACCTAAGAAAGTGAAGTGTTGCTAAAATTTACGCATTTCTCTTCTCCGACTCCACCTGCTTTCCCAGCCGAACGGTGAACTTGAATCTCGAACAGATATTTTATCGTGTCCAACTTAAGGGAAGGAACTGATTTGATAGGCCTACTTTTTATTGTTCTTAACTATTAATTAGCGTTTTACGAAGCTTTTGGAAATATCTTAGAAAGGATCCCTTCTTAGGAAAGTTATTATTAAGATGTGATAGCATTTTGTGAAGTTGCTTTCTAAGCGTGATCTCTGTGCCAGTGCCAGAGCTCATTCGTTTAGATATTTTCTTGATATTTCGGTTTGCTATTTTAGTATTTACCATGCAGCGAAGTTTGTGACATCATAGTCAGAGGAGATGTCGGCTGCAGCATTCACTCCGAATCGTGATTCTTGGCTCGGGTTTCCTGTAGTCAAGCAAGCTTTCCATCCGTTGTGGTGAATTGGTATTGGGCTTGCTCATAAAGGGTAGGAATAGTGACTAATAGCGCTTCCTGCTAAAAGAGTGACCTGTTGAGGCTACTGCTGTGCAGGATACAGTAAGCTTTTGCCATGTCACAAACTCCATAGCGGAAGTTCTATTATTTATTCAGGCACTTAGCGTTTCTGTAGGAAGAAACGATCGTTCGGGGAAGGGATAAGACTGTTTGAATGACCAATACCTTCATTAGTAGACGACTTGAAAGTGTTTACTGACTATGTAATCATCGCAGTTCGCTAATCCTCTCGTAGAAGACTGTTTACTGGCCTTGGGTTGTCGCATCGATAGCTTCGCTATCTCTGTGAACGATGATCAAGCTGTTCGAAAGTGTTAATCGACGTGGTGAAACCGAGTTGAACTCCTTACTCCTTCGTGTGGTTGATGAACAGCAAATGTTCGAATTTGTATAAGAGGACGTCAACACACCAACAAAAATCTTGTGCTTGTGTGTAAGCAGGAATAAAGTGTCGATTTAGAGAGTGAGACATCGGATGCGCCAAGAAGGAACTGCGCTGTCATTAGTTTCTTTCTGCAATATGTTTAACACATTTGGCGTGTATTTGATACAGAAGCCATTTTCTCCCACTCAAACCTAGGATATGAAAGCAGCAAAGGATTAGAACCCTGAGCGCTGCTCTTTTGGATGAACTACCTTTTCGCATTTTTATAAAAATTTAACTGTGCGATTTAGCGCTTGTTCATATGGACATTTTTGTTCCTCAAGTTATATGGCTCTGAAAGGCAGCGGGATAGATACTTTTATTACAACCAGTTCAAAGTTATATCTGTGAAGATATTCACTGGCTTCTAAGGGCTTTTCTTCTTAGAATTACTAATAAATTGAGCGTATGAAGAGTAAGGGGATTAAGATCGATTTTTACCAATTATTTGCTGGATGGGCTTCTTCCTGAAAGTGATATATTAGGTTGTAAGGAAAGTTCTAGCAGTTTTTTCACGTAATTTTTAAAAAGCCGTAACTCAGCTCAAAGTGAATATTTTTATTCAAAATAAGTAACATCAGAACCCACACTACTCTGCCAACGTAATGCCAGCTTACATATGCCATTTTCTCAAAAATCTGACGAACTAGACTGAATGAACTCTAGAAACAGATTCTACATCACGTTTGTTTTTAAACACTCTATTTTTTAAAAGCAATCTAGATGCTTGAAAAAGTGAAAGTCACATGGCGCTTCAATTTCTGGAGGACCATCCGCGAAACATGCGGTCGTGCGTTGTCATGAAAAGTAGCACGCTGTGTTGATTCACCAGTAAAGGCTGCTTTTTCTTCAATTTTGCATTTTTACCAGATGCTCGCAGTACAGCTCTGCTGTTATCATTTTGCCAGGAGGAAGAAAGGAAAAGTGGACTATTCCAGCTGCAGTCCACCAGACCGTGATCATTGTCTTCTTGCAGTGCAAATCCAGCTTCGGAAAGGTTTTCGGGGGCTCGTTGACAATTACCCACTGAGCAGAAGGCTTCTTATTACCATATGGCATCCATTTCTCGTCATAGGTGACAAGTCGAACAGCTTCTTCTGATCAGGGAACTCGCGAATTTCCCCTGATCACGGAACTCGCGACCTTTGCCTCAGCTGCTGCGCTTCGGTGAGATTGTGTGCAAACACCTGTCGAATTTTTTCACCGTGTCCAGTTGCTTGAGGTGATCAGCAGCAACTGTATGAAAGACCCCTAGGTTTCTTGATCTCTCGGAGTGGTTGCCGAGAGTCCTTTTCGACTACTTCCTTCAATGCATCGTGATCAACGAGCGATGGCTTCCAGCTTGTGCCTCACCTTCAATCGACTCATTCCATTCCGAAACTTGGACCAGCGAAAAAAGGTTCGCTCCGAGGCGATACCTTCTCCCCATGCAGTGTTAACATTCATAACTGTTTCCTTCTCCATCCGACCAAGTTTAAATTCGTGATGTAGAACAGTTCGGAAAGCCGTCTTTTCCATGCTATAATTATGGTTTCCCAGAAATCATAAATGTTGAAGGAATATATGAAAAGCACTCCGTCAAGAATAAGAGCTATTTATTCACTTGAAAAGCACAACTTATCGATTATTTGATCACCCGTTCAAATTTGGTGCAAGCTAATACCAAAAAGCGCGAAAACTGCCAGAACTTTCCTCACAACCTAATACATAGCGGAAGGGGAGGCCATTTAAAATCGAATTGGGTTTGTACATTGATTTGCGGTGCTCAGTCGACGGATAGTTCATTGTGTTATTCTTCAAAGACAAATTCGATATTAATTCTAAGCCCGAAGGTGTTAGCATTCAATTGTCAAGGCGCAACCCGAACCAAGAACCATTAATTGGAGTGAATGCGACGTCCTGCCCCTTCTTCAATGCTTCTACAATGCACCCAAAATTGTGAAGTAAACGGATATCGTTTTTGTATGTTGCGTTAGCCATATCCACTTCATTTCGCTGCATCGAGAAACCTTAAGGCTTTCCAAAAATTTACTCTGCGTACTCAATTGTTTACAGTTCTATTCAGATTCATGGGAACAGTACAAGTAGGATTCCACTGAAGAAGTTCAATGCAATGTGCACGCGACTTGCAGTTATTCTTTCGGTGAATATTTGATAGTCATTTGCAAGTAAGTTTAGTAGCGTTGATGATAATTCTGTGCCACTATCTTGCTAGGACTTCTATTGGACTAATCGTAAGAGAGACCCAAAAACTTCCAACAAACAACCTCGTGGCACGGAATTATCGTAGACGTTAAAAAGCAGCGACGGGTTCTCATTATATTATCGCGCGGGATTTCTTTCGTTATTTATTTCTTGTTCACTCTTAATATGAGCAGTTACAGTGGAGCGTGGTATGTGCCGTGTCAATATGTCCGAACAGCATAATGATGAGCACCGAGGAAAGAATGATTCTGTTAGAAGACGTGAACCGTTTGCGTCGCGAGGCAGCTCTAGGACTGGTGGAATCGTACGAGATTGCGGTTCCTAAGGCGGAAAATATGTTCAAAGTGGTTAGTTTAGCTACTTCCAGTTCTATTAAGTTAGTCCAAAAATAGAGTCGGATTCTTCTCTTTCGCGGTTAACCGCCCATGGGGCGGAAATTTCAGAAGGTTACAAACGCGTGTTCAGCATTAATAACAACATTACATTATTGTTAGATTATTTTCAAATGGTTTCGACACCGATTCGTAATTTTTCTAACTTAAAATAATATGCTAATGCAGTATAGACAAGTGTATGGCATTCCTCGTCCATAGAAATCGCAAAAAATGTTGAAAACTTTTTTAGGAGGAAAATTGATCAGAGGTACGATGATGGTGACTATATGTACGTTGGATCCATTGTCGACCTAATGGACTCATAAATAATGTCCAAGGTTGAATTTGCACAGAAAACTAGATAGTTGTGATGTTTTGACGGAATTCTCTGTCAGAATGATGGAATTCTCCGTTAGAACAATAGAGGAGATCCACGTCAATCTCTGGTCATCTGGTAGCATGGAGTCGGTTCATCTCATACGGTTACACTTCAAATGGACACGCCACTTGGATCGCCCTCTGTACCAGACGGCAAAAGAAAGCACCTCGACTATACATCTCCTAGCAAGGATCAACTCCTTGCTAATTTACTGTTTGATTTTCCCACAAGTGACTTTCCACCAATTCTGAAGCCTATTCTTGAGATTATAATTGATACTAGAGATGAGTTGCATGCCCTAAAGGATGTCTGTTCTAGGATAAGCCAAGAAAATGAAAAACTTAGAGCTGAGAATATTCGTAAGAGCAACTGTTGGATGCACGTTATTGCTTCTCCTTCTACTACTCCAATACAACCTTAATTGTCGGCTATCAATATCTCATATAGCAATGAACAAGAGTTGGAGCGTGCGCGCTTGATTGTTGTTAGTGGTTTCGCTGAATCAACATCTTTATCCTGTTCTGAACGTGCTTCACATGATTTTATCTTTATTAAATCTATTCTCGATCATTTGAATATTGAATGTCTGCCTTTTTTGTTTATAGACTTGGTAAAGAGGATGTCAACAATTCTAGACTCATAAAGCTAGAGCTTCCATCAGCAAATAGTAGTGCTGCTCCCCTTTACGATCCTTCCTCCGCAAGGGCATATACTAACACCCCTCCTTAACAAATTGAGAGAGATCGCTTGCGGGAAGCACGTCTTTTTTGGGTTCAACTCTAAAGCTCATAATAATGTTTCATCTTCGATGTCCATTTCACCAGACAATGTTGCTCGTCTTCAAATGCTCTTCCTCCTCCAAATGCCTTGAGTTCCCAACCTGTTGTTAATGATTTTAACTATACGCAGGAAACTCCTAGTTCATTGCCGGTCCAATGGTGAAACTGTTCCATTTGTCAACTGTATGGTTTCTAATTTGCGTTCAATTGTCAAAAATACTGAGCCATTTGTAGCGTTTGTGTGTAAAGAAAACTCTGATTTGGCCATAGTTGCTGAATCCTGGCTGTCTTCCAAGAATGACACAGCCCCCCTCTTAGAAATCCTTTCATCTAAATTTCAACTGCTTCCGTTGGGATAGAAACAATAGAAGAGGAGGTGGTATTGCTGTTACTGTAAACAACTTTCATTCTTCGTCCAAGATCTTCTCTGAATCTGTCGCAGGGGCATATGAAATAGTGGCGTGTGACATTTCGCTTTATTTCATGGACATTCGTGTTAATGCGATCTATCGTACACCGGACTGCCCCTCTACCGAAGTTGAAGTTCTCATTAAAGCCTTAAGTGATTTATCCGCGTGTCATGCTGGACGCATTATTGCTAGAGTCCTCAACTTAAACCACCTTGGTTCTGCGCTTTCTGTCTTATGTAAGGATATCCTTTGCAATAAGTTTAAAGGCTTTCTGTCTTCCTACGGCTTTAGGCACCAATCACTTTTTCCGACTAGAGATTCCTCATTCCTCGATCTCTTATTCTCAAATGACTCGTCTATTTTGGGCTCGGTGTCACCTTGCCCACCGATTGGTACTTCTTACCACTTAACTTTTAGATTCTCGTTGTTGGTTACTAGGAAGCCAAATCTGCGTCTTCGGCTCAGGGACTATGCAAAAGGAGATTATGTCTCTTTCCGTTCATATTTGGCTCAAATCGATTGGTTGGGTTAATTTAGTTATTCAAAGGACATTGATGAATTATATGAATTATATGGCTTCGCCGGCGCCGTACGCTGGATGTGCGGGCCACGCCAGGCTTGCCGGCTTCGCCGGCTTCGGGTACGGCGGGCCACGCTGGCAACGTAGCCCAAACCTAGCTGGGGATGCTTCCTCAGCCAGCATCCGTCGCCGGCTTCGCCGGCGCCGTACGCTGGATGTGCGGGCCACGCCAGGCTTGCCGGCTTCGCCGGCTTCGGGTACGGCGGGCCACGCTGGCAACGTAGCCCAAACCTAGCTGGGGATGCTTCCTCAGCCAGCATCCGTCGCCGGCTTCGCCGGCGCCGTACGCTGGATGTGCGGGCCACGCAAGGCTTGCCGGCTTCGCCGGCCTCGGGTACGGCGGGCCACGCTGGGAACGTAGCCCAAACCTAGCTGAGGATGCTTCCTCAGCCAGCGTCCGTCGCCGGCTTCGCCGGCGCCGTACGCTGGACGTGCGGGCCACGCCAGGCTTGCCGGCTTCGGGTACGGCGGGCCACGCTGGGAACGTAGCCCAAACCTAGCTGGGGATGCTTCTTCAGCCAGCGTCCGTCGCCGGCTTCGTCGGCGCCGTACGCTGGACGTGCGGGCCACGCCAGGCTTGCCGGCTTCGCCGGCTTCGGGTACGGCGGGCCACGTTCGCCGGCTTCGCCGGCAACCAACGCTGAGTAAGGAAGCATCCCTAGCGTCGAAGTCGTACATGTTCAAACGAACGCCTACTACAGATCGAATGATGCCTTGCTGGATATCAGTAACATCCCAGTAGTGCACTCAAGAAAATGTCCGCAGCACTCCTGCTTTGTCTGGGGTTCTGTTCACAACCTATTGCAGCTCCTCAAGCCTAATCGAATTTCTGATGTTTCTGTCCAGTCGTCGCGCTTTAAGCCACGAGCTGTGATGAATTTCGGAAAGGGTGACTTAAGACAAAAATACTATCCTCGTCTGCATATAATAGTATGGAAACCGGTCAAAGCACTGCCGAATATTGAGGACCAAGGAGCAAGACTTGGTTAAAACCGTAGTCGAACTGGCGAAAATGAAGGAGAAATGAAGTGTAAAGGTGGATAAACCCGTACGAAGCGCAAATGTACGCCCAACAGATACGCGTTTGGGAACCTCATCGACTGTTCTTTGATTTGCACTGCTCTGGCAGTTTCAACATGTCTGCAGTTCATGCGTCGTAAACAGTAAACACCCCGTTCGCCGCGGCCTGGGAAGCGCGGCAGGCTTTGGACAGCGCGACGAGCGTTTTACAGCGCAGAGCGCTTCAGAATGACAGTAATGATAATGATAAAGATGATAATGATGACTCCTTAAACACCGTAGATACGATGATCCGATCAACAACTTCCGTCAACATCTCATTTGTCGTCAGGAGGGCTCACCCGCTGTCGCCGCGGGACTCGAACAGCGCGGCGAGCCTCTTACAGCGCGGTGGGCTCCAGAATGATAGTAATTATAATGATAAAGATGATAATGATGACACCGTAAGCACCTTATATGCGATGAACTGATCAACATCTTTCGTCAACAGCTAATATGTCGTGAGCAGGGCTGAACCGCTGTCGCCGCGGGCCTCTGACAGCGCTACGAAGCTTCAGACATGACTCATGCCTCTCCCGATTATATATAGTAAAGATGTTTCTTGCTACTTTGCACCATGCTATTGAGCTATTTGTTCTTCTCTCTTATAGAACCTGCACAATCTTCAAACTTCCCTCCTACTTACATATGCAAAATGTTCACTCACCTCCAAAATCTCTGGAAAAAGCCAGGAAATCGAATTCCATAGGTGATTTGACTAAGCTCAAGTCTTTCAATGCTTCATACAATAGGAAACTCGCTATGTACAACGCTTACGTGAAAGAACAGTTGCTTGAGAAGAAAGGATTAAAAGCCCTTTACAAGATCCTCCAACAGGATAAATAATGAACCTCCTATTGGAACCTTAGTATCAAAAGATAGTAGGGCCATAATTGATCAGGATAAAGCGGACATGCTTGCAAAGTGTTTTGCCAAGGTATTTTGTAAGCCGACAGATGCTCTGCCTCATAATCTTACCTACCTCTTGTTTTCCTGGCACACGGTTCTATAGAGATGATCTATAGTTAATGTGCTCAACACGTGGACATCTGCAGCTTCTATGAACCCTGATGGCATTCCATTTGTAGTCGTCAAAAACGTTATCGTTGAAATCGCGGGTCCGCTTAAGTTTATTTTCAACCGGTCATTCACGACAGTTCAGGTTCCGTTGAGATGGAAGCACTCCATAATTATTCCTTTATCTAAGAAAGAACCACTTCGGACCCGAATAACTACATACGCATTAGTCAGAGATCTATTTTCTGTAGGGTCTTCGAAAAACTATTGAAGAAGCATATTGTGTTTCACGTTGAGTCACAGCAGATCATTCCTTCGGTTCAGCATGGTTTCCGCTCCGGGAGTTCTGCTGGGACGGCCCTTCTATCTTGTTTTAATCAGTGATCGAAAGCTTATGACGACAAGACTAACGTTGATGTTGTGTTTTTTGACTTCAGCAAAGCATTTGATCGGGTCCCTCACCACGTATTATTCTATAAGCTCGTCAGTGGTGTACATCATCGTATTATAAATTGATTGTCCTCCGTCATCAGCAATAGAACTTTTCAGGTCCGTATGCGGAATTCGCTCTCTGTTTCCATTCGGAGTGGGGTCACTCAAGGGCGAGGGGGAGGGGCTCTCACCGTTGTTATTCAACATTTTCACCTCTGACCTACCGAAGCTGTTTCTGGATATTCAGGTTGATAGCTGCATGTATGCAGATGATATTAAAATTTTTAAAACTGTCCAAGTCAATGACTTGGACTCTCCAGCATTCAAGAGGCTATTGACACTCCCGGCATTTAAGAGGCTATTGACAGAGTCGCTAAATGGTCATCTAGTAACGAGTTGCCTCTATTTTGTGAAAAAACATGTGTTCTGAGCATCGATAAGTTGCAGAGAACACCAAAATACACTGTTTCGGGAGTTCCGCTCAGCGTTGTAAACAAAGCCAAGGATTTGGGCATATCTTATAACAGCAAATTAGGCTTTAATGAACACTTCAACTCTATTGTCAATAAGGGAAATCGCAGAGTGTATAACATGCTTCACACTACAGATGTTAGCACCTTGCTCAAAGTTATACATTCGACCCGTACTTGAGACGAATACTACAGTCTTCTGCCCGCATAAGAAGAAGGATATTCTCGCAATCGAAGGAGTTCAAAACACGTTTACGCGCCAATTATTCCTAATTTCATTCAGGATGACATACGCTGATATTACTAGCTCATGCGATAGAGACAAGAGATTATCCCTATCTTCTTTGGAATGGAGACAAAAAGATATAATTTGCTTATGGCCTTTAAGATTCTAGAAGGCATCACAAATCTCAGCATTTCGGATTTTTCATTGTGGTTCCCTCCTCCAGAAGGGGCGCCAATGTCAAAGTCAGTACAGGTGCAGCTAGTAGCTCGGTCAGATCAAAGTTTTCAGCTTTAGAACACGGAAAAGTTTGAAAGAGTTCTTAGGTCTTCCGGCTGGTTATTGAGTTATGCTTCTTTCAAAAAGCAGGTTGCCAAGTTTGTTGATTGACATTTTTAGGTTTTATAATTATGGAATGTTTGTGTTACTGTTTCGGTTCAATTTACTGCTTCTCTCATTGTAGAGTATTGAACTGTTGCTTAATTCCTAGCATTGAGTTAGTTTCTATTCTTGATTTCTCTTCTTTGGGTTGTTGTTTCTAGTGTCGTTATCGGCACCCACAATAAA
The DNA here is from genome assembly GCA_947396885.1 of Heligmosomoides polygyrus polygyrus. NCBI lineage: Eukaryota > Metazoa > Nematoda > Chromadorea > Rhabditida > Heligmosomidae > Heligmosomoides > Heligmosomoides polygyrus. Next base: position 76,951,865 of record OX377201.1, on the reverse strand, counting down.
TAAGTAAAAGGAGATCCAATGAAACGGCGGTGTAATGTATAGCTTTGTACAAACTCTAGAGTTAATGGTATCCTTATCTGTGACCGAATTTAGTCCGTCTAAGAAGAAAGTGATAGGCTTTCCAGAGGGAGTCCGAAACAGTTTTACACGTAAGCTAGTAATGCCATGTTTTGGATTAAATGCAATCAAGCCTCTTGTGGTGAAGAGAGATAGAAACTATGTACTCCGACTATCGCCTCTCTCAAGCAGGAGGAGAAAGGCATCCCAGCTGAAACTGAATCTGGTGATGATGTTCAAGATACTTTTTTGGTGAGCCATCCTGGTAGTAAAGCCGTTAAACTCTTCCGGTGTTCGGCTGACTTGGACCGTGAGCGGAAAGCTCGGGCTGCAAGATCCCCAGGTAAGGTGAGCTAATTTTCTTTTAAATATGAGCATTAAGGAGCCAAACTGCTTGGTGAATGACAATAAAGTCCGCTGTGATTGCCTGTTTGTTTTTAAGGTTTTACTATGTCGTAACTAGCTAGAAAGTTAGATGTAATAGTGGAACAGTTTAATGAGCTGTGTTCCCGTAATAGAGCTGTATTCGCTGTTCTATGACAGTGTTTCACCCTTTTTCTTTTATCGGATAATTTATACGTGTGGCAGTAACTCACGTCTTTAAATAAATAAATAAATAAATAAATCTGCTTGGACGTGAAATAGGGCATTCTGTGTGCGCTAACTTAGAAATGATGTAATACGACCGACGCGAGGGTCAGCGTCTTGTTCCCCTTTCCAACCATTGGACGGTTCAACTATTAGGTACATAAGTCTCAATAACGGAAGTAGAGCAGACTTTATGAGCAGGAAGGAGAACGTTTTTCGCCTAATATGTACTTCGGCAGCAATGAAAATTCCTTCCCGGTATTCTTCATGCGACTTTAAGGCTAAACGTGGAATGGCTTACAATAGCTGTAGTTCGATTCACGTGCAGTGAGTAGCGATAAGTCGGTAACATCAGCATATTCTAACCCGTCGATCGCTATCCCTTCTCCTAACGGGGCCCTCCATCGAAAAATAACTAGCAGAATTTTATGCGCTCATCGTGTGCTAAGGTGAATATTGCAAAAATCCCCTTACTACTGCTCAATGATTTGCCTTATTTCCGGGCAGAGTGGAGACCATTTGTTCACATATTTGTCCCATATAATGTTTTGTATGGCCATACGCATTCAAATTGCGCCGTCAATATCGTGTGGTGAAGAAGTGGAATGCGTAACCTACAACAGGAGAAGACCAGCCTTTATCCATTTTAGAACGGCCATCATCAAAGAGATTTTTAAATTTTCTTGATTTTTGCGTAATCGAGTTATGTTTAATCCAATCCCATTTCTGCTATCAGCTCCGCGTATAGGCATCAGTCTTCGGTCGGTTTAAATTTTACAACGTTGAACATTCTCTCTATTCAGAGCTGGGATTGTGTGTTGGAGAACTTGGCACAAGCGACCGTCGAGAAGTGTCCTCACGAAAAAACCAGCCATCCTCTCTATGGCCAAACCTTCGTTTAGTAAGTTACTTGTATCTGTATAGGGAAGAATACCGCTACTATGCACGTGTTGCTGATTGTGTTTCAGTTACGACGCCTTTATTGATAATGCACGGAAAAGGCACGTAGTGCACGACGCAATAATGAACTTTTATGGCTCGACATCCCCTGCTGGGAATACAGAAATGAAATTTAGCAACAACATGGAGCTGCTCAACTTTTTAAATGTGAGATACATCTACGGTTTACCACTTAACGCCAGGGCTCGTTGGAATGTGAATGCATCGAAGGTTTCAGCTGATCAGAGCAAACACAACCAAGATGGGATGCTCTCAGCAGCTGTGCCAAACATTCGACGGTTATCTTACGGCGACCGGCGTGTGCTTCTTCAATTCTCCGTAAGCGTTTTCAGTAGCAGAATCACTTGGTTACTGTTGTATTTTTGTTTTTCAAAGACGAAAACCAGAAGCTTTGTTTAATTTATAATAAAAGCAGAGAATTTCCACCGGTATTTTTCACTAAAGGGTATGCATATCTACTACCAGTAAGTATACACAACGACACTTTGCGCAGCAACTCGGAAGTTTTCCATACCAAGTTTGTGAAATGAGGTAGTTCCTGACAGTCTTGGAGGTGCCGAATTAAATAATAACGCACAGCACATCATAGTTGCATGTCTACCATAGAATTGTGCAATTCATGATTTTTATTAAACGTTCCAAACTTTCCCTTGTAATCAGACAAGTCGGTAAAAGACCTGCAACACATGCATTTGGAGAAACCTGGTCTCTCACTCATTTTTTAACATCTCTGACATCATTTTCAGGAAGTAATGTAGTAGAGCAGGGCTTTTCAAGGAGGATGCTTCTCCACACTCTTCCACTTATCACAAGATTGTTATCCTTTTAGCCACGACAACGTCTTAAAACGCAATTAATTAGCCCTTGAATGTTGAGATGAATCGAGCGCCTGTGATTAGTAATGCAAATTTTACGAGGTAGTATTTTCTCTGTAGCACATATTATAATAATTACTCTTGCACTGTTCTAGAAGCACTGAATTGTCTCAGAAGAACGAGATTTGAAGACGAATACTTTTGTGTCGAGGCTACTAACCAATTTGTTGAGCATAAGCTGCTGGTTTGAAGAAAATCAAAAAATTGGGTGGTTGAAAGTGATTCCTTCAATAACGAAGCCTTTCGTTTGGAGCAGCTTCGAGATCCTTATGATGGAAAGGTGTCATGAATTAAGCAAACTGGCCACGTCTGGCAATCATCTGCATGGCATTTTATGTTATCCCAAAATATCGGTTCCTACTTAGAAATTAGTATCCTAAAATCCTTCCAAATTTATGTGCATAGTCCTTTTAGCGATAATAAGAATAAACTGTTTGGAAGTTTTGGGAGAAGTCTAGTATTGATAAATTTGGTAATTGATATTTTATTATATGAAGAATATGAGTTCTTCCACGTCATTAATGAGATTTTTTAGGGATCTTGGAAGAGGTGACTTAATCTACAAGGAAGGTGAACCATGCAGAGTAGACTCCGACTGCACAACGCATGGTTCTCTGTCAGTTTGTGATCGCTACCTTTGCGCGAAGAACAGATTTGCCGCGGAAGTTGTTCGTATGCACAACTTATGCAGGTAAATTGCACTTTTTGTGGACTAACAACCACTGGTGTTTAACGAGCTGAGTTGAGCTAAGTTGAGCTAGAAATAACCCGACTCCATGCATTTACATACCAATCAATATTACATTAGGGAAACAAATAGTCATTTGTGTTGCTTCTCAGTACGTACGTTTAAATCGCTTCGCTGCAACTTCAGATCACAGCTCGCGTTTGGTAAGGTAATAAGGAAGCCGGGCGTAACCCTGCCTCAGGGAGCCAATATACTTCAGTTGGTATGGTACCTTCATTTCTCTTAATAAAATGACTTCTCAGAAATCACTGCTTTAGATGTACGACTTCGATTTGGAGAAAGAAGCACAGAAAGCGGTTAAAAAATGCTCTTCTGAGCCGTCTGGTCTCGTCATCTCAGCTACAAGCGCTGAGACTATATGGGCTAATAGGGCTGAAGTGAGCCTTGTAGATGTAGGCAGTAAGTTGGAGGCTGTCCAGATGGTAAGCTCCAGTTTGTATTCGCACGGACATGAGTCGCTATAGTCTATTTAGGCAATAATTTCCTGGTGGGAACAGATAACGAAGAGGAATAAGCTTGGACCTCATCTGATTTTCCGGAACTACCAACTTAACAGACCAATTGCAGAGTTCACTCAGGTAAAGCGATGTGATGAGATAAATTGTTCACTCATTTGTGCTTTATTGGATGCATTTGATGAAGAGGGGAGGTGATCCGACACGTGCGCACTCTGTTTAGTCCCTTTCGATCTTGATTTCTTTCTTTTTATTTTTCTTATCCATTCTTCAAAAACTGCCTGTAAATATCTGGATCGGTGAAATAGCACATCTGTCTCGGACAATTACGGGGTCATCCTGTCCAGCGTGGGTCAGTAGGCAAGACGGTGGATGGGCTACATGCGCTAGATAAGCCTTCAAAAATTGCCATGAGTGTTTCAGATGGCATGGGCTACCACCGGCAAGGTCGCGTGTGCAGTTGAGAGGTGCAGCGAGGAGAGCTACGACATTGTCTGCATGTACAAACAAAGGTAGGTCTGAGATTATCGAGTGTTCCCAAATGGTAACTACGTTGGCACAAAACAATTGCTTGCCTTGTTAATCAAATTAAAATGGTAATCAAGTCTCTCCAAAATAAAGTCAGTCATATTAAGGTGCATCCAAAACCTTTTTTTATAGAACGAGAGGATATTTGGTTAAATGGATCACAAGCGTGAAATAAGGGGCCTCGATAGTCACGCATTTTCGGAAGGTAGTTGCTTCACTGAATCCGTGCTTGTACTCCATTAAGACCGGAAAATTTTGGAGACATTTGGGAAGTGGCAATTTAGCTATGACTTATGGGGGCCTGTAAAGCATTATCTGCACACTAGGAAATTGTATATTCCTCCAGGTTTTGTCTTGCGTTCTATCTTGATCGTGTAATCAAACGTTTTCTGTCTGCTACTCTGGTTTCCTCGTTGTACTTTCGGCTTTCTGCAGTTCTAGGAACTTTCAAGGCGTTATATAGCAAAGCGCGTATTTTACAGGCGCCGTACCACACTCCATCAGGGTCCTTTGGAGCAGTGGCATCGTTTTCTGGATAGGAAATTGGGTGCTAAGCAAGTTTATACAAAATAACTGCTCTGTTCTGCAAGGCTGTCCTTAGTGATCACCAAGTCTTACCATAACGGATGTTTCGGTTGAAAAATGGACGCTGCCTTCTGCATAAGATCAAGGCGTACTTCTAAATATGCTGTTTTGCAATTTTTCTGGCAATGCTAGTACGGGTGGGGAGAGGTAGTGATTATGGGATTCCGAGGAGTAATATTGCCGTTTGACCGTAAACGGTGTCGACCTGTGACTAATAATGACTAATTTTAATTATGCTTCTGCAGATTAAGCACTTCGGATTGAGATTGTCATGATATGTTTCTCGCCACGTAGAGAACGGGCACTTCGGGCAACAAATTGCGTACATGAGATGGAGGGTGGATGGGTTTCCTTGGAGCAGTAAAGAATCTGCGCTACCATATCCCGCTGTACTAATCTGTATAGTAAAACCGGTTTTTTACTTGGTTTTTTACTTAATAAAAGGAGGAAGGCCTAAAGAAGAATGAAGAAGATTGGAGTTGCTCTCCTCTCGGGGATTGGGGCGAAGACCTCAACCAGATGTCTGGCGGCCGCTACGCCGCTGAACGTCTGGTTTCATGCATAAGATGCTTAAGTGAAGTCATTGGAAACAAAACGCCGCGATAGTAAAGCACGGTTGTGCCGTATGTCCAGTAGTAAGTACCTCCCCATTTTTGCTTCCTCTCTACGTATTTTGCAGCGTATGTAGGGAAGACTATAGATAAAGAGTAAATGTCGTCGTCAACACTCCACAGGTAGGATGCGCAGCGCATTGTTCTTTATCAACCAGAGTTCTCTGATGAATGTGCTTTCTCACAGAGTCAATACCCTTCAGATCACGCATAATAAGCAACAATTCAATTGGTGTAAAAATGTTCTGATGGACTGCAGGTTCTGATCTATTTAGTATTTAATGCACTTTTGAGAGCGTAATGCGGGTAGTCCGAAGGGTGAAACTCATTAAGCAAAGCCACAGCTAAGAGATTGGTCCTCTTAGGAAGTCAATTGTGATGTCGCCCGTCAGCCGAAGCTTTTTCACCGACCGTGTTTCTGATTTTTTAAGAAAAATAATCCCTTGGACCAAGCTGTCGTGAACGTTTTCGACTTTTCAGCACCTGAAAAAGAAAAAAGAAATTGTGCATTGCATATCGAATTACTTAGAGATTGCAAGTTAGAAAATGCGAAAATGGTATTCAAAAGTTCGATAAGCTGATTAAGAATTGATAGGAGTCCAAACAAGAAGAGCGATGACACAAACCGGCTTTAGATCACCTCACCGGAAGGGGTGCGACGTCAAAAAAATGACCTATGTGCGTGAGATTGGACAGCAGCGTCTTGCTTGAGGAATAAATCAGTCAGAGTGACTTCCTGTTCAGTGTTAGGAAGAATTCCAGCTAGGAATACAGCGTGTACCTTTGAACACCAGCTGATGTTGCTCGCTCTTCTAATCTCTGGGTGCTACTGAGCACTAAGCCAGCCTATAGCTCTCAGTGTCAGTTTCTCCAACTTTGAGCATTCACATTTGAGTTGCAGCTAAGAGAAGCCCACTTTTTTCAGAGGCAACCATCCGGATCAACAAGTCTACATTCAAGGATCACCTTGTTCGCTGTGTCCCTTTGGAACGAATTGCGATTCAGATACCGGTCTTTGTGTACAGTATATTTAATTCGGATGCCTTCAAGAATCGTTTCATAGTTGGAACACATTTTTCTGAGGAAAACGAACGTCCTTAGACACCTGCAAAGGAACAAGCGGAGGTCACTCAATCGTCTACAGAGCTCCTTCTGACTCTTCTTGAAGTGGCTGCCTTTTAGACCTATCTATCGGGGCGAGTTTTCCACACTCGATGTCTCAGCGAATTACGTTCGACAAGAGTTGAAATTGTGTCTCTAGCCTAGTTGCCATAAACTGCACGAAGCAATTGTGCAAGAAAGACTAGCAGGGTTTCATCCTTCGCTTTTCAAATCGCTCGAGAAATTCTTATGTTTTCTCGAAGTTCGCCAGCTGTAATGAATCCTGTTCAGTGTATTAGTAAGAAAACCCTCACATGCTGTACCCTACCTTGTACTAACACGTTTTCTAATCCAGGAATGCCTTATCTTTAACGCTGGCTTTGGCTTCTTCTCTCCTTGACATTCGAAGTTTGAAGTGTGGAAGAATTCGAGGACCACTACTGGTGCAAATAGATAAGCAGTCGTTTTGCTATCATCACTTCTGATCGACAGGATGTAAGCAACAGTTGTCTGAAATGTTTGATCATGCGCTGAATTTGCTGAAGAGATCATAGTGAATACATTCTAGGAGCAATAAAGTCATACTCTCAGTGGGGACATAAGAAATGTTCTTTGTTGTTTTAGTTTTTAAATGCAGAAATATGCACAATTAAAAGAGCTGTTGAGTTGACGTTACATGACATTGACGTTGACGTTGACGTTACATGACATTCTTGCCATCCGATAGAGAATTCAATGTTTACTTACTCAGAGAGTTGTTGGCTTTGAAAGGCGCAAACTACGCACTACTTACGCAAACTCCTTCTCTAATCCTGACCGGTGCGTTATTTTCAATCTCTAATCACATGCTCAAACGCCAATTTAATGAAAAGGGATAAATGATATAGGTCAGCGTTAGCAAATTGTCTTGCGGAGTACGTCGCACATTCTTCCACCGCGGTTTATCGTTATCCCAATCTGAGTAGGTCTTCACAGCGTACCTGCGGAGATGCCATCCGATGGAGAATTCAATGCTTCATACTTCGCAGACAAATATGCTAGTCCTAGAGCGATGTAAGACTTGATTGGCCTAGGCGCAGTCAGAACCAACAACTTCGATTCGGGATGCAAGTGATGGGGTTCTCAAACTGCTTTATCAACGAAAAAAGTGCAGACGATGAATGACGCTCACCTTCGCTCCTTATTCAATGTTCACTCACCAACTTCACACCCAGCTCTATTGAATTTGAAGTTCAGGCACAATGAAAGCTCTCCCCTTCTAATTTTCTTAAGATCCCTTCATGCACTTTCGAGTAGGTTTAACTCCACCTAGCGCTCATTCTCTGCTTTGAATAACTGGCGACGCATGTGTTCAAGCACATTTATAAGACTGATTTTTCTATCCACCGCTTTTCTGCTGACAAATTAAACACGAATTCATATGTCATCCTTTCCCATTGAAGCAGTTGTGAAATGAATTGCCTTAAAAGAATTTACAGAAGAATATGTTGCGCGTTAGACCTAGTATGGGATGCGACCTTAGGTCCTGTTCACAACTTCTGTCAAAGCTGTAACGAGTGTCGAAAAAATACCTCGCGAGAGGGTGCGTAAAACGAGAAGACTCAACATTCTTCACTATCACATAATCCAGATTCACTACAACTGTGCGCGTTCAAACCAGACTGCACTTGAAATCAAACTCGACACCTTCAAAACTGATACTGATTCCTTCCAAAATAACGTGATGAAGGTTTTTTATTATAACTATGAAACAACTAGAACTTCACGAAACAAGGCATAAATAGCAGCAACAGATACACTAAGAAACACACTATTCGACCAGAAGCGAAGTGGTACTCCTTGGTGCGATTACATAAATCCAAACGCTTGGAGAAGTTTTCGGCGATGGGCCGCAGGTCATCTGGAACAGTCGGTTCCATTTTCAGCGCAGAGATTCTTTCTGGGACTCCAGGCTGTGGTGACGCTGGACACAGACATTGGCCTCCAAAACGGATAACACACTATGGTCCATCGGAATGAGTTCCGAAGAGTGCAGTTGCCGCTCCGCAGACGTGATGAAGCCCGGGAGTTCGGCTTCGCTTGGCCACCGTAACGGTATCCTCGCCTACTTCTACGCCTGCTTGGAAGTATGCAAAGATACCGTTAAGGTTATTGAACTCCTCCTTCATCTACTCCCACTCTGGTTAAACCTATTCGATTTTCCACCAGACCCAAATCCGAGATTGTTCTGACCGCTCCCACATCGTATCTCTGTTGACACTGGTAGTGGTTGTTGGTAGCTTGGCGTACATGCTGGCATTACACTGTCATTTGTCAATTACGAAAATGCGTCCCTCCCCTGTGTTTGTGGGAGTGGGCGGGCCAAAACAGCACTGATTTGACAAATGCACGCTGCGATTCGCCTTGATGTAGGAATAGTCTGAGCAAAGAAAGAACAAATGGTTAGAAATGGACTCATATTTCCATTTCTTTTCGATGCATTCTAACTTGATACCCTGATCACCCAAGTGTTGCAAGATTTTAGGTTTCATGCTGAAAGATTCGAGGTTTATTCTACATTTAAATAAAGTTATCAGGTATTTTTTGTAAATAAAGTTGAAATAATCGATTAATATTTGAATATGGCGCCCTATCTATATTGAAATCGAACGGAGGGAATACTCGAAAGGAGGTATCCCGGCTGATTCTCTTTATTCGACTATTCGAATAATTATATTAATATACACTTTACGATTATACGCGAAAATTGCGGAAGCACGCCCTTCGCTCATCTCATCTATTCGCTCATCTTGTCTTGGTGGAAAGAAATAATAAGAAGGTATCGAATTTTTGCGAATCTTACATAATAGGTAGAGAAGGGACTTAGTAGACGTTGCTTGTTTCCAAAAATTTGTGGATAACTGTTTGAGTTACGTGAGACCAAAACTGCTGCATCTATAAATACAAATAGGTGTATCTTAAATGCCTTTCAAGGTTTCACTCAAGAGGATCTTCCACTTTTAGTCGGAGGGCTTTCGAGGCGAATTCGGCTTCAAGAACTACAGGGTGGCCCATAAGTCCTGCAACAAAATTAGGCGACCTTATTGGTTGTCTTTTCCAATTGCAAAGAACCGCATACCAACTGTTATGTAGCATATACTTAGTGCTATACTTCTGGAAAGTGTTATGGTTGTAGCTGCTCTTATTACAAAGTAATGCGCTCTCACGTAAAACTACCGAAAATTCTTCTCTGGCCCCTGATGGAGCGCTTCCATTCCGATGTGACTAAATTTCGGAAGATTGGTTGTTGAACATAAGGTATGATGGTGTTGTGTAGGACAGTTCAGAGGCTTCTCAAGAGTGAACATTAGATGAACGGATTTGAACTGCAATAGAAGAACGCTATTAATTTTCTGATTATACACGATGCAGCAACCAGCTGGAAGAAATGCCATATTCAGCCGTGTGCGTAATCTATTACTAAGCAATATGTAGTTTCTAGAAAACTACAAGGAAAGTTCTACAAGCCTACAAGCGAGGAGAAGACCCAGCTATGAGGAGATGAAAGTAGAGAGAAAAATTTATAAGCGCAGTTGGAGCGCGTCGTCCGAAATGTGTATTCAGCCTCTGCCTGATTTGATAAAAATTTCTCAAAGTTGAGCGACCCAGAAAGGTCAAAATAGCCGTGCGTTTAATACAACCTTTGCGGGAACCTGATGATATGAACACAGTGGTCACGCATGGCAGGATTTTGTCATACACGATTTTCCAAAATGCCTCCCCTCACACCCTAGGTTTTTGTGTAAAAGGAGTGAAAATCAATAAAAATTTTCGTTTGAGCGGAACAAAAACCTAACACCATATACTAGAGACACAATCGCGTTGTTTAAAGGCAAAATGCACATTCTGGTACAGCGATTCCTGTAACAGCAAAAGAAAAGGACGTGGTAGCGGTTTTGAGTCTATCTGCAAAATATTGCACCTGCGAAAGACTAGCTGTGAAATTTCTGAATCTTTAGCCTTTCGATCTTTGTTTATTAACCGTCTTTAAGAGAATGTCGTGCTCTATAAAGCCTGGAACAACTATTGTTCAATATCTTCTTTGGAACGAATAAGAAATAAAATTCCGTACAAGATGCTGCGACGCGAGCTGCAAAGCAACCCACTGGATCTGAAGGCTCTTATCAATCCAGGAGTGGTGCCTTATGAATAATGCCGCTCCACCATAATCTACAAACCATAGGCAAACATGGTTTAAAAGTGTACCAAATTTGTTGCATTCTTGGCCTTTTCACACGCCTATGTTTTTGTTGCAGGACTTATGGGCCACCCTGTACATGTGTTATAGCACACTCGATCAATCTTCATGAATTCATTAAAGGATCTACAGTACGTCAGACAGCTGACCAAATTAACCATATATATGGCTTGGGATCTACTACTCATCGCGCCTGTTATGAGTGGTTCGGAAAGCTTTTAAAGGGAGATTATTCATTCGAGGACAAAGCAAGGTCAGGAAGGCCAACTGAATTGGACGACACTGAACTACTCCATCTTCTTCGTACCGATAGTAGGCAGACGATACGCCAACTGGCAGAGAAGCTCCACGTGTCTCAGATCCTAGTGGGAACCATCTGAAGGGTCTTGGCTTTGCATGGAAATTTGGAGCTTGGCTTCCACATGTCCTGTCACACACTCAGTGCAAAACCACATGTTGCAAGACTCACTAGAGAAACAATAAAGGAGCTGGGCTGGGAGGTAATACTACATCCACCGTATAGCCCTGACCTCGCCTCTATCGACTACCATTTCTGCCATGCTCTCAAGCAAGAAATTGGAGAGAAATATTTTGAAACGGATGAAGACCTCAAAAATTGGATTCAGCAATGGTACGACTCCAGAACTGCAGTCCTTTAAGCGAGAGGAATTAGAAAAGTATCCAGCGTTTGGAGAAGTGTAGTGGAACAAAATGGAGTTTATCTTCATTGTTTTGACATTGTAGTTGTGCAGTAATAAATCTTTAAAAAAATGAAACGACTTTTTTCCAACCTATTAAATCAGTTTAATCGGGGTCTTGATACGGTTTTCTTCAAGAGTACAGAATTTCCGACTTTCGAATATATCTATGATCTATCATGCGATAATCGTAGAACACTCTCGAACCTCTTCTGCAAAATGCGTGTAGGCACGCATGCTCTGCTTTGGGTTTTAGTGCAATGTCAAGTTCACAGGAGCATTTTCGAGCAATCATCCTCTACGAGTGGGGCCGTGGCACTGGAGCGACGGCAGTAGTCTGCAACGTGAACAACGCATTGGGGAGGGCGCCACTACGATCAGCACCGTTTTCGTTCGGTTCACAAAAGGAGCCACGGTCTTCAAAGACAAACCTCGATCGGGAAGCCCCAAGCAGTGGATGACTTCGCCGCTCTCGATGCTACCAGGGAGGATCCGGAGGCTTCCACCCAGAGTCTTGCAACAATACAAAATCGAATCTAAGCAGTCGGCAGTTGTCAGCCGCCTCCAAGCCTTCGGCCACCAAAAAATGCTGACTCGATGGATCCCGCCAGTCTTGACCAATAGGATGCTGTTCGCCCGCGTATCCATCTGCCAGTCTGTCCTTCTCCGTTAGTTATATAAAAAAGCCGCTTTGGAGCGTTCCAAAGCGGCTTTTTTATATAACTTTCTTTCAAATCAAGTACTTGTGAAAAGAAACATATATTTGAGCTCAGCAGTCCAAGCACTATCTTTTGTCATATAAATCAATAGAATTGAACAATGCATATAGGCCGGACATAATCAATCGAGTGGGCGCGAGAGCCTGTAGAGTGACAGTTTGGAGAGTTTTATCGAAATTCCCAGCCGTCCTACTTAGGAAATGCTTCTAGCTTGTCCAGCTTGCCTTTGGAGTGCGCCGCGAACCATGCATATAGAATCGAACCTATCAATCGAGTGGTCGCGCCCACTCGATTGATAGATTCGATTCTATATGCATTGTTCACGGCGCACTCCAAAGGCAAGCTGGACAGTCTTAAGGCAATTTCTGAGTAGGACGGCTGGGAATTTCAATAAAATTCCCCAAACTGTCACTCTACAAGCTCTCGCGCCCACTCGATTAATTATGTCCAGCCTATATGCGTTGTTCATCTCTATTGATTTATATGTCAGAAGATAGAGCTTGGCCTGCTGAGCACAAATATATGTTTCTTTTTACAAGTGCTTGACTTTAAAGAAAGTTATTTAAAAAAGCCGCTTTGGAACGCTCCAAAGCGGCTTTTTCGGGAATTGACCAAAAGACATGCGCGGTACTGTACTTCACGAGATCTCAGTATTACGTGATAAGTTGGACTTCTTGAACGATCTTCATCTGTGCCAAGTTCCACGAACCTCTGGACCATCGCTCAAACACTTCTATCGGACATTTGAAGCTGCAGAAATATGATCTAGCTTTTTACACCGCTCCTGTGTAACTTGATGACAGTGATCTTGTAGCTTCTGTCCAGCACAACTTGGTAGAAGCAAACCAATCCAATGGAATGTAGGTATGCAAATAGAGGCCGACCCATAACAGAAGCAGACGCCATTGGTATATCAAGTATGGCGGACGTGAAAGTTGCGGTAGGGACTTTGTTTCCACCCGACATATGACACTGGTAAATTTGTTCAAGCCTCCTATGCTTTCCGAGTCTCCTTGAAGATGCTTTTTCAACGGTGTAGCAGTTCCAAGTTGGTCACTCTCATCGATTCCAACTCTTTGCGACACGAGATTCTATACTGGTTATGAGCGGTATTGCATGTATTTCTTCCACCGCATCTAAAATTCCACTCTAGGAACCAACTTTTGCATGAAATCTACTGATACGCTTGTTTCACCATAAGCTAGATAATGACAATAAAATGAAGAACGCCAAACTATACCTAGGTTAGCCATCATTCGCCAATTAGGAACGAGGGTTTAGCAACCCAGCAATTGTTATCTCACTTTGCTGCTTCATCGAAAATCCCACGCATTTACACGCCCAAAATGGTAGGCGACACATTATTGTTTTCCGAGGAAATGTTGTAGAACTTGTTGCGTTGATAGGCACAGGAGCTAACATTACTTCTCCAACATACAGGCCCTTCATAGAAGGCTGGCTCGAAGGTGTCGCTGTGAAATTGACTATGTAAATTAAGGAAGGCAATGTAGTCATGTATACCTATCAAGAAGTTTAGAGGATAAACTACGATTACCGCCTGGTAGACACCAATGAAGAAGGACAAGATCTCTAACTTCCGCAAGTTCGACTCAAGACCTTCTGACGAGCCTAATATGTTACGGTAGAAGAGGAGCGAGTACGTAAAATAAACCCGATCCTTTCCTAACATGCGCAAAGTCTAAGGCGTATGAATGAACTTTGGCGAACGTACTCAAATTTGAGAAACCTTTTCACCGTTTCAATTTATTCCAATTGTTTTTTTTTCAGGAACAGTCCTAATCGAGAGAATGAGACTTAATGAAGACTAAGGGTAAATGTGATGAACTCACGGGGAAAAGTCCGTTAAAAATTTGGTCAAGTTTCTGAACATTTCCGTTAAATCGTTAAGCCAGATTTTAACAAAAAGTGTCGTTAAATTCGTTAACTTGTTAACCATTAAAAATGCACCCTTTATATGTATGCTTCAAGTTTTTTACTTATTAGGGCCGTTCACCACAAGAAATGTCTCCTTTGTTCGTTTTGGGATTCGCGAGGAATACTGTGCGTTGTAAATACCAGAAGGCTGCTCTTACAAACAGACACCGCCACGGGTAACACTTTCGTCAGGCAGCTTTCAAAACTGACGAGCTTGTCCATTTTTGCTCGCTTTGTTCCGGAGAAACAGCGGGAGCGAGCCCCTGTCCAACTGCATTGAAAATACGCTCGGCTCCTTATATCTTTCCCTGAAACCTGTAACAACTATTAGGTTGCCGCAAAATTATTCTTCGTTTCGATGTATGTCTAAACAATTATGTTTTTTATCCTAAATAATTCCGTCTCAGGGAAAGCCACACATACCGTTCGATAGGTATTTTTCTGCTCTTTCAAAAAACACATGTAGATGTCGCTCCAATTTTCTAGCCAACCTTTTCCAGGGCTCCGACGCCACTATCGAGTCATCATGCTTTACGAATTCAAAATCGGACATTCTGCTGCATAGGTGTCTCGTAACCTCAGCAACGCTTTTGGGGCGGACCGTCCTTGCGAACGAACGGTGAGGGTCTACTTCGAAAAATGCGCTTCTGGCGATTTTGATCTCGAAGAAAAACCGATCGCGGGCGCAGGTCGTCGCTGGACGACGAAGTTTTGAGGAAAGTCGTCGAAGCAAACCAGGAGACAAATACACGTACATTAGCAGAGGACTTAAACACGAGGTTTTTATTGACAGGCCTCTTATAAACCCCGTTGTCCGTCGCAGAAATGAGGTAGAGGACTTACACTTAGTAGGATCCAAGGGCTTATGGAAGCTTCTAAATTCCTTGCTTGATGGAGCACGAGTTTTTCCCGAAGGAGTGCTTGTGCGTTTCAAAGTGCTGCTCATAAAGAACAAACGAAAAGATTACATGACACAATCTGCTTAAGCCACTGTAAGCTTCTAGATCACTTCAAATGATCGTTTTCGGAATTGTGACTGACTGTTCAGGAGCTTTCATGAAACTGTTTGCCTATAGGCAGCTTAATGACAGACTGACGACGAGGTATTATATCCAAATCTGTAGCAAGTCTGTCCTGCTCCCTAAAAATGTGAATTATCACACTGTCAATTTTGCGGGCACAAAATTTGTTACAGATAGCTGGGAATAGGCCAGCTGAGGACCGGTCTCTTTCCTTCTGGTGATTTGTCGAAGTATATGATAGGAACAGATGTTTCAAATTTTCGATGAACTTGTGAATATAACTATTCTCCAGCCAACATATTGATTAAACGCTCGTGCGGGTTGGTAGAAGCACTGGAACGAAGAAATTCGGTGCGGTGCAGGAGACGAAGTGGTCCTGCTGCAGTTTGAGGGACGTTGGCCGTGGCTTCAATGCTTTTCTGTGTGGCAGTCCTAGGACCACCAGTGGTGTCGTATGATTGCCTCCGAGGGTTTCCGTGAGGCAGTTGCAAGCGTAGAACATTTTCGATGACCGCTTGATGAAGATTGTTGTCGCCGTATAAGAGCGGCGATGTGAATTCTTTTCAGCGTATGCTCCGCATACAGGTTGCTCCGAGCAAACCAAGGACGAATTCTGATCCCTGCATGATAAGAAGACAGCGGAAGCGCCGTCACAAGATATGATTGTTGTGAAAGGTGACCTTAATGGTCACGTCGGAGCAGGGAAAGGCGGTTTCAGCTGTCATGGTGGTTTTGGTATGGGTCTCGCAACGCGGATGGTGAGAATATTCTTGAGTATGCAGAGTCACACGACCTCACCATCGCGAATACCAAATTTTAAAAGCGTGACTCCCACCTCATCTCGTTTTATAGCGGGAACGCTAAAACGCATATTGACTATGTCCTTGTTAGGCGTCGCGATCAAGGCCTTGTCAATGACGTGAAGACGTGCTGTATGAGACGGTTGCCACGCAACATCGTCCACTTACCTGCCCGCTGAGGGCCACACCTCCGATGTGTAAACGTGTGCGGCGGTGTGGGACGGATAGAATCAAATGGTGGCGATTGAAAGGGAAGGAAGCAGGTGGTATTTCTCGCATTCGTTTGCCTACGTTAACAACTGTTTACGAAACCTGGAAGAATGCTACCGAAGCGATAACTCAGGCTGCAGGCTTCGAACTCGGCACAACGAAGCCTGGACTGCGTGAAATCGACAAGCAGGCTTGGCTGTGGACTGGCGATGTCAGAAAGAAAGTCCGAGAAAGAAACAGTTGTATCACGTATTCGGTGACAAAACAGTCTGTAATTGGCGAATTATCGAGAAGCGAGGAAAGCGGCAAAGAAGGCCACCGCTATAGCCGCGCACTAGCTGATGGGAGCGAAAAACTGGAGACGCGGACGGTGAGCGCTATCTTTACCGACTCGCCAAATCTCGCTGTCGCCAAGCAGAAGGCATTGAAAAGTTCTTTGGCATTAACGACGAGAACGATCATCTTCTGATGGATCGTAAGAAGGCTGTGAAGCGACGGAGCGACTACTTCGAGGAAATCTCGGATGTGGAATTTGAACACCCTGCTGTTCCTTTCGCATCACCACTATACGATCCCATTCAGAAGATTAGAGTACGCTAAGCTGAAGCAGCCCTGAGAAAGATGAAGTGAGGCAAAGCCACTGGTTCTGATGACCTGTAGGTCGGCCTGTGGAAGAAAAAGACTGGTGCCCTACTGACTGGCTGACAGAGTTTTTCAATGAGGTGTTGCTGATAAGAAAGCGCCTGAGAGCTGGCAACAAAGCTGGCAGCAACTATTCCGAATGCTTGGCGGCTCCCAAACAAAAATTTACATTTGTCATCCTTCTGCTAGCTTATCGGATTGCGGGAACTGGAGAGGTATCATTGTCAGTGCCAGGCTAAGTATTCTGTACCGTATTGTTAAGAAGGCTTCGAGATGCAATTGATGATCGACTGTGGGAAGAGCAAGCTGGATTCAGAAATGGAAGATCGTGTTGCGACCAGATCTTTACGCTACGCAACATCATCGAGCAGTGCCTGGAGTATCGCTACCCGCTCTACATAAACTTCGTCGATTTCAAGAAAGCATTTGACAGTGTCCACCAAGAGTCACTATGGAAAATACTAGTCCCTGCGGCCTTCGTCAAGGTGTTTAGAAGTCTATACCACAACTCCTCGTGCTGCGTGAAGACAACTCTCGGAAATACAAGATTCTTCGAAGTCACCACAGGAGTCAGGCAGGGATGTGTTCTCTCACCGTTGCTCTTCAACATCGCACTCGACTACGTACTGAGAAAAACGACAGCCGATGTACAAGGGGGTATCCCTTGGTCTAGCGGTCGCCTTATGGATCTGGACTTTGCCAACGACATTGCCATATTCGCTGAGGACAACGATACTCTTCAAAGAAGCACGGAATGCCTTAGCCAGGAAGCAAGCAAAATCGGCCTCCAAATTAGTCCCGAAAAGTCAAAGGTCATGCACGCAGGAAATATGAGCTCGGGAAACGGCATCTACGTAGGACCGGATCGCTTGGAAGTAGTGGATAACTTCACCAACTTGGGAAGCATGATCACCAGTAACGGAGATGCTGAAGCTGACGTTCGATGCAGAATTGCGAAGGCAACGGCAGTGTTCCGGAGGCTTAAGCCACTGTGGACGTCGTCTTCAATTTCAAATAGCGTCAAGCTGCGTTTGTATTCTTCGATAGACGTCCCCATGCAGTGTACGCTAGCGAAACATGGATGATGTCAGCTAGCATCATCAGACGGATCAACGCGTTCCACTGCAAATGTCTACGACAAATAATGAGGATACGCTATACAGACCGCTTGACGAACGAAGAAGTACTAGAACGCTGCCGCTTAAGCAACCTCTACGAAACCGTGGTGCAACGCCGACTCCGCCTGGCCGAACACATTCTTCGAATGCCGGCGCATCGCCTACCAAGATCAGCCATGCAATGGACACTGCCAGAAAAGCGAACCAGAGGCCGCCCAAAAAACACGTGGCGTCGCACGTTTTTGAATGACTTGGAAGTTATGAATATTTCTAGGCAGGAGTGTGAAGAAATAGCCCAAGACAGGCAGCGGTGGAAAGAGTTCGTCGCCCTATGCGCTCAACAGCACGGGAGGAACTAAGTACTAAGTAAGTATCCTTCTGCTGTCCTTCATCCTTTATCCTTGTACATTTACAGCAAAAAAAAGCTCCAAAAGCTGCCCGTGTGTGCTCCAGTCAAGCACAGCAGCACTAAAAGGACCTTATTCCCCTAACCCCGAACGAACCCCCGTTACTGCGCCGATGGAAAGCACGAGTACAGAGAGGCTGCTAAAATCTCAGGGCCTGACCAGGCTGCGCAAATTGAGAAGGACTACGATAACGATCTGTACTTACAACACCTGCACGCTCGCTTCGGGAGCATCAGACGAGGACCTGATGATGCAAGCCAGAAGATCAAGTGCGTCGTCATCGGACTGATCGAGACGGGAGGACATCACGCCCTACACACCGCCCACGATTCCGGAGAAGGACTGTTCCTCGGAACATGCGACAGCAGAAGAGTAGGCGGCGTTGGTGTCCTCGTCAACACGCACTTGGCTACGAACATCATCTATTCGTACGAGTCCCTAACAACCCGAATCGGACATCTGCGACTGAAGAGATGTGGCTGCGTGCCAGCTTTGACTGTGCTCGTCGCGTATGCCCAACATCCGACTATGACGACGAAGACGTCGAAGCCTTTTACGTAGAACTGGAGAAGTTTTATAAGGAAGATCACAACTTCTACAAGATCACGCCTAGATCGGACTACGAAGGTCACCGGAAGAACTTCACATCGGACCCCACGATTCTGAGTGGAAAAAGTTCTGCCGTTCAAAGTTGTAAGAAGTTGTGGGATTCCTCCCTTTTGACAGAAGAGGCTTTCGGGAAGACCAGAATCGATGAGGCGCTCAGTATCCCGGCACCGAGCCACTATCGCACAAGAGCTTTGATTCACAGACAGAACACAAATTCTCATTGGGAATTCGAATGACACCTTTCGAATACTCGAATAATTTAGGCTTCCTGGGAAATTTTAAATATTCGTACGGTTTCGAATTCCGAAAATTTTCAAGCACTCGAAATCGAATACAATCGAAAACCCGATTTTTCTATATATTCGAATTCGAATACATTCGAAGAAGGCGATTTTTTGAACATTCCAATTTGAAAAATACAGTTTTTCGAATATTCGAATTCGAATATTCAAATTTAAATGAAAGTCATTCGAATACCTATTCGAATGGGCCATTCGAGAGCATAATTATAATTTGGTAGAATGGGTAGCGAAGGTGATCATAAGGTTGAGTAAATTCTATTGTATGGTAAATAAGCAAATAAGGAAGAAAAATGTCAATGTCTTCATTTATACATAGCATAAAATTTGTTCCGGGTGATTTAGTTTTCAATTCGCTTCAACTTCAACAGCTTGCCCCTATCTTCGTTACCACAGCTACCATTTGGAGGAATTTGGGCGTAACAGTATGGCGTGGATTGTGAGTTCTCCAAAGCCTTCATCTGTCTGACTATAGAAGACTAAATGGAGAAAGTAAGTACAGGGTGGCCCATAAGTCCTGCAATAAAATTAGGAGACCTTATTGGTTGTCTTTTTCCAATTGCAAAAAAACCGCATACCAGCAATTATGTAGGATATACTTAGTGCTATACATCTGGAAAGTATCATGGTTGTAGCTGCTCTTATTAGAAAGTAATGCGCTCTCACGTGAAACTACCGAAAATTCTTCTCTGGCCCGTGGTGGGGCGCTTCCGTTCCGATGTGACTAAATTTCGGAAGATTGGTTGTTGAACATGCAGTATGATGGTGTTGTGTAGGGCAGTGCAAAGGCTTCTCAAGAGTGAACATGATGGATGAACGGATCTGAACTACAGTAGAAGAACGCTATTAATTTTCTGATCATACAGGATGCAGCAACCAGCTGGAACAAATGCAATATTCAGCCGCGTGCGTAATCTATTACCAAGCAATATGTTGGTTCTATAAAACTACAAGGAAAGCTCTACAAGTCCACAAGTGAGATGAAGACTCAGCTATGAGGAGAAGAGAGTAGAAGGAAAAATTTGTAAGCGCAGTTGGAGGGCGTCGTTCGAAATGGGTATTCAGCCTCTGTCTCATTTGATGAAAAATTTCTCAAAGTTGAGCGATCCCAGAAAGGTTAAAATAATAGTGCGTTTAATACTACCTTTGCAGGAACCTGATGATATAAACAGAATGACCACGCATGGCAGGTTTTTGTCATACACGATTTTCCAAAACATCTCCCCGCACACCCTAGGTTTTTGTGTAAAAATAGTGAAAATCAATAAAAATGTTCGTTTGACAGGAACAAAAACCTAACACCATATATTAGAGACTCAATCGCGCTGTTTAAAGACAAAATGCACATTCTGGTAAAGCGATTCCTGTAACAGCAAAAGAAAAGGACGTGGTAGCGGTTCTCAGTCCATCTGCAAAATATTGCACCTTCGAAAGACTAGCTGTGAAATTCCTAAATCTTTAGATTTTCAATCTTTGTGTATTAACCATCTTAAAGAAAATGTCTTGCTCTATAAAGCCTGGGAAAACTATTGTGCAATATCTTCTCTGGAACGAATAAGAAGTAAAACTCCGTAAGAGGGGCTGCGACGTGAGCTGCAAAGCAACCCACACGATCTGAAGGCTCTTATCAATCCAGGAGTGGTCCCTTATGAATAATACCACTCCACCATAATTTACAAACCATGGGCAAACACGGTTTAAAAATGTACCAAATTTGTTGCATTCTTGGCCTTTTCACACGCCTATGTTTTTGTTGCAGGACTTATGGGCCACCCTGTAGTTTCTGTTTGATAGTGGCGATGACTGACTTCATTCTTTCTCTTCCATATTATAACTCTTCCTTCGTGTTCTAGAAAGGGATGCATTACACTGGATGATACTAATCCTGGAGAAGGCTTAAAACGGATCGAAGGCTTCACATTGAATCTGAATCAGAAACTTTACCCTAACGCAGGTGACAATGGATCCTATTAGGGCCTTATTATTACCCTAACGCAGGTGACAGTGGATCCTATTAGGACCTTATTATGTTTTGATTCCCCATCATCTCCTTCAATCTAATGTGCAGAAGTTGTACTGTTTCCATGATGTGCATGCTGCCTTGGGCTCGGCACATAAGGAAACGTTCAATGCTTCCATGCTGTCTGTGCAAATCTCCTGCTATTGAGACGGCTAATTTTATGGCTGTCCAAAAAGCTTTTATGCATGGTATACAATTAAGGACAAATTTTCCTTGAAGCTTTCTATGACACCCATTATTGTCCTCATCTGTGCACAAAATCCTTAAGTGGATGACAAATCATGAAAATGTGTGAATTTCTTTCTTGTTGACTGTTGTTTTGTGTCAAGAACGGCTGCAAAGATTTTATTGTGCATAAGGTCCACAGAGGCTCAGTTTCTACAGATTTTTCCAGGATGTTATGGATTCAGCACGCTTTTCTATCTGAAGGAACTACATCTGCGTCTAAATTTGGGCTCCGTTTTATGTTGTATTGTATAAAATTTTAAACGATAATTACTAACGACAACTTAAGTGCTTTCCTTAAAAATTCATGGAAATAATTTTCTCTCATCTGAAGAAAACAGCATCTGATAGCGAAAATGTACCCTACAAAATTTCAATTATACAGCAAAAAAAAAACAACAAAAAATTCGTTCACCAACCAAGTCGGATATCAGTATCTGAAGGAGGGGTGCGATTTCTGGTTGATTTTTTTTAAATGAACGACCACAAATCTCTCCTCCCTCCTCCTCCGACCCGCATGAAGACCTTTTTTTGGTCTTCATGCGAGGAGAAGGTGCGAGTTTTTTGTTGTTTATTATATGAAAGAGGGTTGTTGAAAACAGATTTCCTATATGGTAAGGAATGGTTTTTCTTCTATTGTTGAAAAAGCTAGCAGAATTTTGGAAATTCGGAACAGTTACCGAATTTTAATCATTTGTGCAGGACCAACTTTTTCGGTAATCACCCGCCTCGTGTGAAAGCCCGCTTTTTGAAACTGTTTCTTGCATGGTAAGAAAGCATTCTGAGTTGTTTCAGACAAGCTAGTGGGGTTTCCAAAACTGGATATTCTGTAGGGCACAATCTCACCGTCTGATGTTCTTTCCTTGAGAAGGTAGAAAATTATTTCCATGAGAGCGATTTTCGGGACGCTTTTCTTCAGCAAAAAACCGAGAAGATCGTTTTCATTAAGAAGATGGTTTCAGAAAAGCATGTTGCTGAAGGGAGTGAATTATATCCGTGCTAAGTCCATCATTCGCTTGTGATTCTTCCGTAATCTATTCAAGGAGTGCGTCACAAAGTATTGTAGGCAAAACACTTAAGTCATCATTATAACTAGCACTTGAAATTTTATAGGGCTCAATTTTGGACGCAAAAGCCACTCCTTCAGGCAGTAACCGTCATTTCCATGGCCTTCTGAGAAGAAATTGAAAAAATCGTACAACTTTCATGGCACTTCTTACTGAATGTCGTCCAGCTTTCAATTAATCAGTGTGGTTTCGTCGCCGGAGGTAGCACTGCTGATGCCACACACGCCGTTCGCTTTCTGTTAGAAAGCAGAAATCGGTGCATGGAAAAGGCTTTGACAACGTTCAGCGCCAAGTTGTATGGTACGCGTTGCAACGAGCTCACTGAGTGTGCGCATCCTTTACTCGAGTCCAATGAGCCGTGTGGGAGCACCCGAGGAGTTTTCTATCTCTGTCAGACTGCACTAAGGTTCCGCGTCCTCAACTCTGCCCTTCTTGGTTGTCATTGATGCAATTTTACGACATCTCCAAAGGCTGCTTTTGAACGTTACTGTACGCCGTTGAATTAGTGTTTAGATGTGAGGATAAAACCAAACTTGAGCTGCAAGAACAGGTATGGCGTGATCGCTTCGTATTGTTGGGACTCAAGCTGAACGTCGAAAAGACGGAACACTTGATGACGGACATGAATGAGCATGGATCCACGCATCAACTAACTAGGGAAGGGTTTCGACCTCCCATGGAACATCAAGATGAGACCAGGATCATTAGAAAGAGCTCGGAATGCTGATTACGAATATGGGTGTTAAAATTGCAAAATGAAATTCCTGAGCGAGTTATGGCCTGCCGAATGCGACGGGCCTCACCACAGGCCGGCCGTGCGATGCACCTGGCGCGAGAGTGGTGAGTCATCGGCGCTCCGTAAGAATGGCCCACTAGTTGCGGGGGTGGAGCAGGGGTAGTGCTCCTCCTCGTCAGGTGCGACGTCGTTGGTTCGGTTCCCATTGCTGCGGGTTTTTTTGCACACCACAATTTATCTTCCAAATGATCTTCTGTTCTGAATTATGACACGTATTTGATTAAATAGCGAGGAAAACTACCATACACGCTTGTAAAAATGCTTGAAGGCAAGAAACTGGTATGGTCAAATTTTTATTTACTATTTTGCGCAAGTAGAGTCCAAATCATACGCCCAAAATGTCGTTGATCTACTGCTTTTTCTTCACTCACTATGTCCTTTCCACCACCAAAGGTAGTGTCCATTCTTCTTGCTGAATTTGTGGTGCAAGACGACAACGATGCACCAACTCGTGAAGAGAAGAAGATCGCTAGAAGGTTCGCAGCTATTCTACGTGACGGTGGTGTCTACTGATGACGAGTCCGACTGGGACCATTGTGATGACGAGGGCGAAGAAAACTCGAGTACCATCCATCAGAATGTTATTCACTTTGATACCACAGCTATGACTGTCGATCAGGTATGCTCGTCTGTTGCATATCATTTCAGTGTATGAGTAGAACATTTTTTCTTTCTAGGTAACGAAGGCTATTCAGCACCACAGAAGCTCGTCGAAAGGATATCGATCGTTATCGAGCATGGGAATAAGATTTTGTTGGATAAGAAATGACGACTTGGTGAATATTTGTTTGATCTTGCTACAATTGACTGTTTTGCTGCTGGTTGTAGAGAGGCTACATGAACAAGATGTGCAGTGTGTGAGCAACATGTCTGCTTCACACATTTTTTTTGCTTTGTTCCACGAATGCCAAGGTTGTTAGAAACACCTCTAGTTGTTCAATATATGATTTGAACTCTACTTGCGCAAAATAGTAGATAAAAATTTGACCATACCAGTTTTTTGCCTTCAAGCATTCTTACAAGCGTGTATGGTAGTTTTCCTCGCTATTTAATCAAATACGTGTCATAATTCAGAACAGAAGATCATTTGGAAGATAAATTGTGGTGTGCAAAAAAACCCGCAGCAATGGGAACCGAACCAACGACGGCGCACCTGACGAGGAGGAGCACTACCCCTATGCCACCGCGGCAGCTGGCGGACCCCTCTTACGGGGCCCCGATGACTCACCATTCTGTGGGTGCATCGTACGGCCGGCCTGTGGCGAGGCCCGTCGCATTCGGCAGGCCATAACTCGCTCAGGAATTTCATTCTGCAATTTTAACACCCATATTCGTAATCAGCATTCCGAGCTTTTTATAGTTCCAAGGAAACTGAAAACCGCATCACTGTAATGGAAACGAAGATGCTGAGCGGATGGCCGGGGTAACAGCAATGGTCCGCGTTCGCAACGACACGAAACTACAGAGGTTCGATGTCGACGAGATTGCCAACAAATTACAATGATCTGCGATGGTACGGCCACGTCCTCAGCGCAAGCTTCGACACAGTCTACGAGATTGGTCGCAATATGGAGAAACTCATCGGAAACCGGCTCAGAAATTCGAGCTTAAAGATACCTAGTGTAGATCCCGATCAAACGTTTTATCGGGAGAAATGATGCTACCATACCAGAGGAGCAGATCCCGCCACAAAGCGGTTCAAACGCTGGAAACATAATATAAAGAATACAGCAGAACGCATCACATGTTCACGTTGAAGATCAATTATATGGTGAGAACAAGGACTTTCATTAGATCCACATTATTGCACGGATAAAGGAAGTTGCTTGACATCACTAAAGGCGAGCAGACTTCTCATTGATGGCAAGAAAGGAAGTTTGCACAGCATGGGAAATCGAATGAGAAACCTGAAAACGCTTTTATAGACAAAGTAGTCTTCATTAATTAAATTAAAAACGTGAGATGAATACCAATTAAAGTGCAGAGATAATTCTTTGTAAATATATAATAATGTACCAGTTTTTGGTAATTTACCTGTTCTAATGCACAAAGTTGAGATGAGATAAATGTGAGCTGAAACCTTGTGTTTGGAATGATTCCTCCCTGACTGAATGCACTGTTATACACAACAGGTCTTATTCTTGTTAACGTTAACATAAGCGCATTTGTGAATATTGATAGTAGGGTATCGGATTGATGCGTGGAAATATTAATAGTATGGTAATCTGCCAGAATCTAGGTGCAAGTGGGATAGGGATCCTTCATCCATGGGGCTTTCAAAATTGCTTGGTCGGTAAGCTGAGTCCACTTCACTTCACTACAGTTTCACATAAACCTGTTGGATGAGTTGATTCTGGAAGATGTCGTAAAACAACACGAACACCACAAGCATGATGGCATGCTGCAGCATTTCGCAGAAGCAATCAAATGAAGGTTATGGCGCTCCCAGTGAAACTCGATCAATAATGAGTCATCTAATTGGTGGGGTCTAACTGATCTAACGTCTGGTTCAAAATGTAAATGAGGTAAATTTAAGACGTCGCTCACATTCTCTAAAGCAAGTCAAAGATCTTCAAAACGAATTATCCCGGTAGGACGGAAGGAGCTGTAGTAGCAACACTCGCTTGTTTGGAAAATTGTTTTTGGTCGCTGTGTAGTGAAGGAAGAAGAACAAGCAAAACACGAATTTTAAGAAGAAGACGGATTTCGGCATCTTTTGTCTGGATTGTCGGGATTTGTCTGGAAAATCGTAGAGAATTACCGTCGCACGAAAGGCGCTGGTGCGTACCCGTCGTCCTCGAGATTACCGACATCATGCTTTTCTTCAGCAGGAAAACCTCTTTGTTCTCTTGTTGCCCCTAAAACAAAGTAGGGAAGGGATTTGGCCATTCGCTTAGTTCTCGCAAAACTTCTCCAACGTACCTGTGACGGAATTGTCAAGAATAAAGGCAACTACACCACCAACAAGCATACGGATCTTAAGTAGCATATTGAGACACTCATCGAGAGTCCTCACACCTAAGAAAGTTATATGAATGGAAAGTGAATAAGTCGAGTATGGTGTCTGTGCGCAGGTAATGTGAGGGTAATAGCTTTGAGTTTCTGTAGAGGGCTTACATTTTCTTGCATATGTTCCATTGTATTTGTGTAGTACTCTAGATCAATGCATAGGCCTCGTTCACAAAACCTTTTCGCACCTCTAAGTAAATTTGAGAAAGCAATACTTATTTCTTACCTTGCTAATTGTTCAATGCAGCTCGTCTACATACTGTCCAATATCGGCCATATCTTTTGCATTTTGAGAGGAAAGAGCGGAAAACGCCTTTTCCGCCTCTTTCTGTGTAGCGCTCTTCAAACTGAGTGTGATGTAAAATAAAACACTTATTCGAGATCAGTGCCGAGCTATCTTCCCATGAGATCAGAAACTCCTAGTGAGCGCTTGAAAGTTCGTTCAGTTACCTGCCATATTACTTACTGTCTGACGCAACTGAGGCTTTCCCTCGTGGGAGGTAACTGCACCCGCAGAATATATGTATGCTCCTACCTAGTTGGAGATTAAAAGGATGTGTTCTAACTCAAAGCCTATTGTTTACGTCACAGATAATACCATATAGTTCATTGAATACCCTAGTTTGTCACGGTCACGATGATATCATTTTTTAAAGGATCCGATAATTTAGGTGCCACCAAATTTGTGTGCTTATATTTGGTTGTCCCGTCAAGCGTAATAGCTGAAATCAATCTACCAAGGTGGAACCTGTAGACGTTAGTAGGTACACGCTGGGAAAGTTGCCCACATGACAATTCTTAGCAGTTATAGTGGATTATCTACGGAGTCAATCCCACATCTGCGCTTGTGACCCATCGCGTCATCTGAGGACGCCGTAAATCGCCTAATGAAAAGTCTTCACACCTCCGATGTCGCGGCGTATTATTGATTCGTCAGAACACCGTAGAGGAGGAGTGGTCTAGACTATATCTTGATTTTCTTTTTCCCTTTACTATTTTTAGTTCAATGTTTTACATAGAGTGAAATTTTTATCTGTAAATTTTTCACTTGCATCTTTGGGACATGGTGGTGCGCAAGAGCAGCCAACTATCGCGAAAGTAGATTGTGTAGCACACCTCATAAAGTTTTGGTTATCCCGTCAACCACCGACTAGAACTTTGTCAAACTTATTCTTATTTTTTTTTCTGTAATTCCCATAGAAGTATGATAGAAGAAGGAGGGCACCCGTAGCTTGCGAAGAAAATAAAATAAAAAGTAAAAGGTAAAATTCTTGCGAAACCCAGTCTGAATCTTAGATAGGTGAGTGGAGAAGTAGTACAGATGCTAGTAGTAGATGGGTCATTGTCGAGGAGCAATAACGACCTGAATAAATTTTGGAAGTACTGATCTTTTTGAATACTTCTACGTAGTTCCGCAGCAACAAGTATGGTTCAGTTTACTGGAATTTTATCCAACTTACTCTTATTGCCCTGTAATTTCCGCATAAGTGTAATAGAAAGCGTAGCGCTATCTAAGACGCAGGCTGGATCTCGCAAGAATTTTCGGAAGCGTGCTGCAGGTGCGATGCTTCTTCGGTTATGCTTCTACGGAAATTAAAGAAAAAATTAAAATAAGTTAAAATTCTAGTGGGTGGTTGACGCGAGTCGTTATTAGAACTGAAGTTTCCTGAGATGCGCCACACACCTTACTTCCGCGCTTTTAGCTCCCCAATGCGTGCCAGCATAGACCCAAAAATACAAATTAAGAATTTACAAACAAAAATTTCAATCTATGTGAAACATTTAACTAAAAATAGAAATAAAAGGAATAAGAATACACAAAGAATTGGTGAAGATGTGGAATAAAAGGAATAAAGGAGGAGAACAACATCAAGATATAGTCAAAACTCGATCCTGGACCACGCCACCTCTACGGTGTTTGGAGGCTATGGCGTCCTAAGATGGCGTGAGGAGTCACATGAGCAGGCAAGCGGATTGATTCTGGAGCTAATCTGCTTCTCAACCAGGGTTACTGGACATGTGCAAATAAATAATAAAGACTATGAAATATGCAATATTTACATAATAATGAATATGTAATGAGCCGGTGCTTTGAAAAACTGAGCTGCAAAAAAGTGCTTTGAGGGCGACTTTGCCAGCGTGTTCTTCTTCTTCTTCTTCAGCGTTTGTACCGCCTCGTAGCAGGGTCTGCTCTTTCCCGATTCAGCGCCATATCAGGGGTGACACCAGCAACCTTCAAGTCCATATGAAACGTATCAGACCAGCGCTGCTTCGGACGCCCTTAGGCAGCTTTCCAATTATTACGAAGATAATGCCTATACTGCAGATGTTGTCTTTTCCTCCACGCAGAACGTGACCGTAACATGGTAAGCGAGCTTCTCGCACTTCGTCAGATATCTGGGCGATACCGAACTTCTGCCGAATGACATGCTATCGGATGCGGTTCTTGCGCGTGACTCCAGCCGTCCAACGCAGACATCTTCGCCTCCATGATGCTGAGGCGCGTTTCAACTTCCTAATTGGCAGGCCATCACTCAGCGCCGTACATCGCTACAGGCCGGACGACTGCTCTGTAGATCTTCGACTTAAAGCGCTATGGTATCTTCTTATCGCGGAGCACGCCAGTCAACGAACGCCACTTCAACCAAGCTGCACTCACGCGTGAATTCACTTCAACCGCCAGTTTGCCGTCAGACGCTGTTGCTGATCCCAGGTTCTTAAAAACCGAAGTTCGTGGAAGCACGGTGTCGCTCACGTTGATGGAGCTGAACTAGGTAACGTCCGTCGTTAGGTACTCGGTCTTCTTCACGTTCAATCCGAGTCTAAACCTTTCCAAGCGATCTCACCGAGCTTGCACCTCTCGCACGAGTTCACCTTTATATCCGTAAGCGAGCATCACGTCTTCAGCGTAGAGCAGAGTCGATGGAACAGGCTGTTGAAGATCTAATGGCATCCATGACGACAACAAAAGAAGTGAGAAAAGTGCAGAGTCCTGTGTACCTCGACAGGGATGAGAAACTCCATCGAGGTTCCAGCTGCATCTTGAACTCGACTCTTTGGACAAGGTAGAGGATTCGTATCCGCTCCATGAGCTCATCAGGAACTTCGTGCTGTCGCAGGGCGTACCATATCACTTCACGCGGTATGCGGTCAAAGGCCTTCTCCAAGTCGAGAAAGACGATATGCACTGGCTTCTGTTTCTCGCGTTGTTTCACTAACTGGAGGGGGGGGGGGGGCGGCGTGTATGGCATTAATGATGCCACAACCAGCTAGGAAGCCACACTGATTGCTGAAAAGCTGGACAAATTGGCGAATTCGTTCGTCGACAATTCGCTCAAAGATCTTCATGCTGTGCGAAAGCAAGCAAATCGGACGGTAACTGGAGCAGTCTGCAGGACTGCCCTTCTTCTTCCAAATCGGAATCGTCAAAAAAACTTTGGCGCCAACACTCAGGCATCTTTTCCGCTATAACCTGATTAAAGAACTTCCCCAACCACTCAGCAGAGTGCCAAACTTTGACTTCCATAAATCAGCTGCCACGTCGTCGGGGCCAGTTGCTTTGCCTAACCCCATCTTCTTCAAAGCCGCTTCAGTCTCCTCCACGGTGTTCTTTTGCACGTAGCTGTGGGTTGGAGCCGTTGAAGGGATGGCTGGATGAGGAAATTCTACCGTAGAGCTTTCCACAAAGTAATCGCGCAATCGCTTCAATGCCTTCTTGCGGCGCTCACCATAGCGTGACTCGAGCTTCTCGTTGTAATCTCCATAATCAGTGGCTTTTGCAACAGCCACGGCCTTTTTTGGAGCTTTCGCCGGTTCTTGGTACTTTCGCGAATTATCGGCTGTCCTTTTGCCGAGAAACACGTGATAGAGCGACTTCTTCTCTCAAACTTTTGCTTTCACGTCATTTGTCCACAGCCATGCTTGTCACCTTGCGTCGTCCAGGCTTCGTAATGCCTAGTTCTGACTACTCCTTGGCTTGTTCTGAGCAGCCGGTCTACGGAGCATACGAAGAGAAGAAGTGATAGAGTCGCTCCTTAGCGGCGACACCGACCTTCATCAACTGATCGGCATAGCGTTCGACGCTTACCAGCGAGTCACGAAATCGTTCGGAGACGATTACTCCGACACCACTGGTGGTCCTGGGACTACCACATAGAACGGCGTTGAAGCCACGTCCAGTGTCCCTTGACTTGCTGCAGGACCAGGTCGTCTCCTGCACCGCACAGAAATCAATACTTTCTCGCTCAACCAACTCGCAAGAGCGGCCGGTCAACGTACCCACATCCAGCGTAGCCATGCGGGCCCTGCTTACATTAAGGGACTTTCGGATTAGCTCATTGCCCCTCCCCCCGCCCCCCGGATACCGTCCTCGCATCAGGTTCCCTCCCATACTTCTCACACTCGTCGGCCACTACGAGAGCGCGTCGGCTCGCGCGGATTCCGTAGCACTGTCTCGAAAACTAGGAGACATCAAGCACCATGTGATGTGGCATGGGTCATCCTAGGCCGGCCTGTCACAAGGGTCTGTCGCCTGCAGTCGAGATTCCGTGTTTGGCTTAGTTCGCAGAGCAAACAGTTTCCAGTGGCACCTCGAGGAGGAACGGACATCGCCACCATGCGAGCGTATTACTAATTTCCAGGGATGTGCGGAGTTTCCGTTTCCGCGTTCCGAATTCCGGTTTCTGGCCATTTTGAGCTCTTCCGTTCGGTTCCGTGTTCCGCCTGTAGTTGGACCGGAAGGCGGAAAGGGAAATGAGCACAGTTCAACACTATTTTTCCGATGCTTACACAATCAGCTTATCAAGTAAAAAGAGTTCTCCTTCATATAATTGTGAAAGAAATACTGTTTGATAACTATAGTACTAGTATTCTTAAATTTACTTAGACTGCCAAAAGAAAGTACGCAAAAATGGCAATGCCTGAGTGCGGGGCAAAATTAATGTGCCAGCAAAGGCTATGTATACATTGTGTGCTAAGAAAGCGCACCCAAGAATTGAATGATCATAAAATTCCTGATCCATTAGTTTCAAGTAGCTTCAAAAACTTTCTAAGCATACAACCATATCATGAAGCAAAGGCTTCGGTGAAGGTTGTGTCATGCGCTTGTTGCTCCAGAGTTACATCAGTGCTCTTGATCAGTGGTGCAATTTAACGGTTAACGATTTAACGAATTTAACGAATTAACGGCATTTTTCGTTAAAATCTGGCTTAACGACTTAACGGAAATTTTTAGAAATTTAACGGAATTTTTAACGAACGTTTTTCTCAGTGCGTTCATCACAATTACCCTTTCCCTTCACTAATGATGCAGGCTCATCCTCCCAATTAAGACTGTTCCTGAAAAAAAAACTATTGAAATCAGCAAGAATATTTTAACCTTTTCATGAAATTGTTTTGAATTTTGGAATTTTTAAATGGATTTTGGGGCGCGTGTAGCACAGTAGGAGGAGATGTCGGCTGTCGCGTGCACCTGATACCAGGCTTCTGATTCGCCTGCAACATTGTTGAAAATTAGGCCAACCAAGCCTTCCATCCCTCCTGGGTCGGGGAATTGGTATCAAACTTGTCTAGGAAGGATAAAGCGCCGACTTCTTCATCGGCTGGCCACTACAAGTCACTATTTGGCCAAATGCGCATTCGGATCGCCTCCACAATATCCCGTAGAAGTAGAATGCTTGGCGCATCCCAAAAGAGATTGAGTAATGCCGTTCTTTATCCTCATCCTTTAATGCATTTTGGAGCTAGAAATTTCTTCGCCGATCCTCCAAGCACCTCAACGAATCCACAAAGATACTGGTCTAACCTCCTTGTAGGATATGCCTATCCTCACGTGGCGTTGCTTATCCCAGAATACTTTTGCTGGCCACCTGAAACAATCGAGACGGAGAGAATGTTTTCAGCCGCTAGACGTATTTTAAACGATTTTAGAAAAACGCTAATAACAAAAACTAGGAATGCTACTTTTCCTGAACCTTAACACGTTGACGACGTGTCACACCTTTCTGCAGTGTGGGACCGTGTGACATGATACCACGTCACGGTCCCGAAGTTGCAAAAATGGAATGGTCCAGCGCACAAGGCACTCGAAAATCGTGCTTTCGAAAAAGTGTTAGCATTCTACTGATAGGCTTTTAATTGGATTTTCATTATAACTTCGGTGCTTCACGGGCTATTGCTCGTATCGAAATTGTATATGCTCGTAGAACAGTCACACAATGCGGTTTCGTAAAGAGCTAGGGAAGCGGGGAACTCCGGGTTCTGTCTGATCGCACATTTTATAGTAAGATGCCTTGCCGGTGATCATCTTGTTGATGTTGTTGATGTTTGTTGATGTTGAATTTTTTATTTTCATTGCAGTGTTAGACTCCATTCCTTGAACTTTAGCTGTTGACCTCTTGAAATTGAAACCTATAAGGTTTTCCTTGATTTTTTCCTCTTGAAACAATGGTTTGCAGATAATTGTATTTTTTAACGAAACTTGACGAAAATTTTCCGTTAAAAAATTTCGTTAAAAAATTTTAACGGACAGAATTCAGTGTGCACCCCTGCTCCTGGTCGAAGGCGTAAATTTCAATTGTTAATTTCATTAAGTGTGATATTCATCCAGACGATGTTATGCAATTCATTTATTAATGAAGCATCACGTATATCTACCAATTGTTATTTTGATCGACTAAGGTGACTTACTGAATTCTGAAACAAGTCTAATACATCGAGAACCATCTAGGAACTGTCCAGCTTGTCACCTTCATATCAGGGAGCATCTAGACTGGCACAGACTGAATAATCTTACGACAGTGTGGACTTACCATAACTAATTACTCATCCAGTTATCATCTTATCGTTAGATCTCAGAATGAATTATGAGTACTATTATAGTTTGGTGATTACAATGTAACTGCTAATCTTGAGTATGCAGATAGTTGTGCAGTCATCCCGTCGTCCATGATGCCACAGGTTTCTTAAAATGTTGAGAGGAAGGTCTTTCCTCATCGGAAAATAATCTAGGTGACTGCTCCAATTTTATACTTCGCCCGAGGGAGTTTTTAAATGCTGGTCTCTAAGTAACCTAAAGTGGTTAAGTCAGTTAAATCTACTGTTCAAAAAAAAAATACAGCAACAAAAAGTCAGGGAAACCCCGTCGCAGGAACTGGATATGGAAACAGCGGAGAGACCGCATGCTGAAATAGTGAGAGATGGCGGAACAGGACCCTGAATTCGTTTTCGTTTATTGCTCTTGCCATAGCTAAAAGGTTATCATAACAGAATTACGAATTCATGATTTGTTATGTTCTGTCATGTTATGATGACGATGAGCATTAATCTGCGCAAAAGATTCTACTGCTCGCCAAGCTCCCAGCAAGAAAAAGTGCCGTAGTAGCTGCTTCAAACGCGGTTTCAGATGCACTTTTGGAAAAATAGTGAATATGTGTCATTTCCATTACCGCGTTTCGTATTCCGGTCCCTGCTAATTGCTAACGATTTCATACCTACATGTCCCATCTTGACGGCTTGATTTTAGCTATCACGTTTGACGGAACAAACAAATATAACCACACACAAACGTGAGATTTCAAAATTATAGTTTTTTTAGTGGAGAAATTTCCTGAATTTAATGGCACCAATGGCACATAAATTATCGGATCCTTCAATAAAGTAAAAAAAAACAAGTATTAAAATGAAAAAGGATCAAGGCTATGGAAAAAATTATATCATTGTGACCACGAAAAAGGGGCATCCAAAGAACAACATGGATCTGTCTGTAGACAGCAAGCTTTAAATTAGGCCACATCTCCTTACTCTCCAGCTAGGTTGGGAGCATAAACATATCCTGCGGGTGCGTGTGGGTGTAATCATCCCCTGTGAGAGAAATCCTCAAGCGCCAGACAAAAATAAGGTCACTGACTAGTTTTCAAGTGCTCACTAGTGGTCTTGCAGCTCATCGGGAGGATAGCTCGATATGATCCCGAATATGGGTTTTGCGTTTACAATACACCCAATTTGAAGAGCGCTGCAGAAAAGCTACAGAAAAGGTATTTCGCGCTATTTCCGCACGTAGATGAAAAGCTGCGGCCGATATCCTATTCCCGTACGTTAAGTATGCCGGAGATGGGAGAGCATGAAGAACATTTAGCGAACATGAAACAGCGCCTGTGGTGTGCTGCCGTAGCACATTCTCGCCAGGTCAGCAGGAGGTGCGGGTTCGAGTCCCGCGTGGCGCTAGAGTTTTGATCGCAACATAAGATTGCTGCGACAGCTTAAATACTCGATACTAGCCATTTGAGGCTTAAAGAAATTCACCTGAATCATTTCTATCAAGACCATCAGCCTTACTGATTTCATGATGATATCAGCAGCCGGCTCATCCCGATATACGGGTTAGTGCTGACTGTCCCAGGAGGTGTGGACGTTGCGTTCGATCAAACAGCGCTGGTGGTGTAATGGCGTAGAGCATTCCCGCCCGGTCAGCAGGAGGTGCGTGTTCGAGTCGGGCCTGGCGCTAGAGTTTCGATCTCAACGAAACATCGTTTAGAGAACGCTTTTGATGATGACTCGGCTTCCACCTCGGATGTCGCTCCTGAGCCGTTTCTACACATAGCTTCTGTTAATTCGCCTTACAATTTCCTTCTGTAGAATGAAATGGCCTTTGAGAAAATAGTTCTTCAAACGTTGTTTGGACTCTTCCAGGCTGTGAAGAAGGCGAAACTGTTGAAATTTAAGCCGAATAAAGTGGCTAAAATCAATCTTGGTGCAAAGATTTACAAAAGCAATACTTCAGCAAGTTGATATTCTTATTTTTCACCACTAATTTTTGGAATAGAACTGCATCCTTCCCAACTTCGCCTCAAAAAAATTCATTTTATTTTGAACCTACGCTAATCACACACCTGTTTCGATGAAGTGGCTTTCGAAATGATAGGGTATCAATGTACCCATTAGCAGAGCTGTTCCCATTATAGTAAGGTTCCGCGACAGCCGCAGATCCACGTTCTAAAATGCAAATGTGAAGAGTCCGCTTTAAGCACTGCAACGTCAGTTTTTCCAAATTTGATTGGGTTGGCGATATTCTTTGGGAAATGGTGGAGGGGTAACAGTGAGTTCCTGAAGTTTGTGTTCGAATAGGTAAAATAAGGATGAAAGTCTGAGTTGATCCCTTTTCATCACTCATTCCCTTGGCGCCGTTTCATGTACTTACATAGAAGGTTGTTCAACTTCCACGATTTTGAAAAGAAAAACCACTCGAAAGGTCCCTGTTCATTACTAGTTGTGTTGGTGGAGGTAATACGAACAAGAGAGATAAGAGTTGCATACCAATTTTTGAGGTATTCACCTATGTGAAACGAATGAGATACTCTAGACTGCTAGCAGAATTCTTTTAAATCGCGGAGATGAAAACCTTGCAGGGAGACGACAAGTTTATTTTTCATTCCTTGTAGAAATTTCTGCATTTCTTCGATGTTCGTCTGACGGAACTTTTCGTTGTTCCCTTTCGGTGTTTTAACCTGCAATAGCGCGCTAGCAATTCTTCTCATTTCAGCTGTTTATTTTTTTTACAGCTTTTATGACACGCAAATGACAATGCATCTGTTTTTCATTAGTAATCGTATATTCTAAAGAGTGGCGAAGACGTGCTGTTCATTCTCAACTACGGCTTTTTTCCATGTGGATTACTTGGACTACTTCACGGCCCTATTAACGCTTCAACATTTGGAGTTGATCCGCGCATTGTGTTGACGATTTCATGATTTTTGCCTTTTTAAAGCTCCTGTCCATACTTAGGTGAGTTGGAATAGTTCAAGGATTTTCGCTCTACAGCAGGAGTCGAGTAGAACAATTTCCGAGAAGCCTGCTTCCACACTACAGAAGGATTTGCAATGAGGGCGAAGAATCAGAGGAGGTTATGGACAACAGCGAGGCTGGAGATCCACTGTAGGTTCGATAGCGACTTCCTACAATGGTCGAACTCTCATACGCCTTCAATGTAATACGTTCCTTTTTCACTGAGGAAGATGAGATTCTTTGAGTGTCGGTGGCCAAGAACCAGGAAGAGATCCTGCGCCGTGCAATGAACATGTTTTTTTTCAACACTGGCTGAAATTTATTCTGAACTGTGGAAAAAATTTGCACTGTTATTTTTCGATCACAGATGATTTGAGAACAGATAAGGTGCGGATGTAGGCCGCCAAAAATAAAAACTGACTATCTCGTCAGCGAAGCTAAAATTTAGTCCTGAAATCGAAAGTAGCACAAAACGCTTTGCCAGGTTAAAGCTCGAGTAAATATACGTTTATCAAGTGCATCGTCATTACAACGAATGCGACCGCCCCGGTGGTTCGAGAAGTTCCAGGAGGGTGGGTCCGAAAACGAATAACGTGCCAAAGTTGTTGGCCGATGCGGAGGAGAGCACAGAATTATTCAAGAGAAGGGACTCCGAGATGTGGCAAGCATACCGAGCGAAGTAAAACGGGGCTCTGCGCTGGTGCCGCAGTTGTAGGAGCGAACTTTACAAAGACCGTAATGAAGGCACATCCGTAACCTCATACTCGGGATGAAATTCATCACGGATTTCGAAGCCAACGTAGAATCCAACATTTGCCAGCTTGTCGTCATCTCTACAGCAGATACGGTTTCCGATAGTTTTTTTTTCTTGACGATCACCCAGATTAAATTTGAGGAATAACTTTGGTAGAACTGCTTATTCGGATAAATGTTTCACACTGGTCAGTAACTCGATTTCTATTGACAAAAACCAAAGGCCCGTTTAGATCGCAAGGTCTAATCACCAAGATTTTGCTAGGGCTATGTTATTGCACTCACTTTTTATTAGCAGATTCATAGCAAACAATACATACTTTCTTCTCTTCTGACAAGGCACCTCGTGCTTACGATCCAGCGGAGGCAAAAAGTTCTTGCAATTGTTACATGGCAGTGTTACCGATTACACGAAATTTATTGAAATCTTTGTTCAGCAAACACCTAGTTTTTTAGTAAGTTTCAATTTAATTTCAATCCAATCGTTACCAAGCTTACCTGAAGGTTACTGAGAGCAACTCCACAGATCATGGCCATGCCCATAGCCAGCACTCCTCCTACAACGGCATCAGGAATCGAGGCCATCACCGCAGCGCATTTTGTGAAGAGTCCCGTCAAAATAAGCAGCACACCAGCAACTTGCATTGTGGACCGACTAACTACCTGCAATGAATACAAGCCTTTCAAAGTGCCGGTGGAATCAATGCCCCACGAATTATATAGAGGGAACATTAGGCAAACAGTCAGATCCATGCGGTTTGTCTATTCCCCAATTGCAGGAAGGTGCCAAAATGGTCCAGCATTGTCAATGTAAGAGTGTTCAATACTGACCTGTATATCATAGGAAAACAGCAACAGCGTTGGCAATAAATGCATGGTTCCCCCACTATCTAAAATGGATCAGTGGTTCAGCTTGAACTTATAGCACTTCTGCCACACACGAAAATCGACCGATGGTTTATTCGATACCTCAAACTTGGGTAATTAAACCAATTTAATTCACTAATTAAAGTAATTATTCAAAAATAAAGCAAGTAAGGCACGATCAAATGATTAAATGGATAAAACGCCAAAGAGGGGTTAAGAAGCACACAATAAAGAGAGAGCGAAATAAGAAACAACAGACAAAGAAATGCGAAACTCGAAATTAATAAAAAAATTAGTAAGCTCAGCGCCGCGCTTTGCCTGGGAGAAGAGATGTTGAATGAAGCGCATGCCAACGTACTTATAGGACCGTTGGCATTTCCTTCGCGAGATGGCGAGAAAGATAGCGCGGCGCAAAATGCTACAACAACGGCTGGCATGAGAAAATGGCTTAACATTTGCAAACTACTTTAGAAAAATTAGATCACTTAATCGCGTGGATCCGCGATACTCCCACCGCCGGCGTCCTAGTCATCAAGGTGTCGAAGGTCCTCCTGTAGAGCACGTATGCGGTCCACGGTAGAGGTCAGCGATCTGCGGGCATTCATAAGATTCTCCGAAATCTCCTCGCTTCGTTCGGGGAGCTCACACAAGGCGGAATGGTGTTCTCGACTACGACAATGGAAGCAGCGCCAGTTATACTTCGGGCAGTCTGCGCCTCCTGGACAGGGCTCCAAACACAGCACGCATTTCTCCGCGTCCTCAATTACGTTGCGGCGCTGGCGTGCGGACCGAACTCTGTAGCAGGAGTCGGAGTAGTGATCTCCAACTTCCCTGCAAAAAGCGCAGCGCATAAATCGGTCCTCCCTCTGCCGAATACTTCCACGTCCAAACCTCCTTGGACGGCACTGGCGTTGACTGCGCAGATCCTGGATGATGTGCTCCAGGTTGTTTCGAGCTTGCTGCAGCTGCGCAAGCTCTGCCAAAATCTGGTTTCGGCGCTCTTCGTTGTTGACCTGTCGTTCTGGTTCCGCCTCCAGCTCCACATCTTCTTCCTGGTCATTGGCCTGCTCAACTTCTTCATTTTGCTCACCTCCAGCCTCATCAACCTCCTCTAAAAATTCCGCGTTGTTGTTGATAACATCCCCTTCGTGGTCTTCCATAGGGATGTCCTCCGGCGCAGGCGCATTGTTGTTGCGTTGCTCTTGCTGGTCAGGAGGTTGTTGTGCTCTCTGTTCCTCCATCATATGTAACAGTTGATTTAGCACTTGTTGGAGGTTTGCCATTTGCGCCGCTATCTGTTGTTGGAACGCTTCGTCCCTCAGGTGTTCTTCAGATGCAAGCGCTGTGCGCAGCTCTGTTAGTGCAGAGCGATGAGAGTCGAGAACTTGAAGTTGGTCTGCAATGGCCGTTTCGATGACGTTTGGTTTCATGAGGAGCGGCTTTCCGTCATCATTAAACTGTGGGTTGCTCATCCAGGCATCCCAGACGTTCTCGCTTATTTTCCCAGTGGCGAAAAGCAGCTCAGGTGCGGCGAAAAGCGTGCGGAGCTGGCATCGCACGAACAGAAATTCGAGCCTCAGCTTGTCGGCAGTGACTTCCAGAAGCGACAGCTCATGGAGTCGCACATCCAAATCTTCCGCTGACCTTGCAAGCGCCCGAATACGTTCTTCTAACTGTGTCATCTTCTTCGTACACGCATGAAACTCGTGGCAACGGTCGATTGTGTTGACGTACAGGCGATCCGGGTCAGGAAGAGGTGGAAGTGCACGGCGTAGTTTCTTCAATTCATTGGAGACCTCGGCGAGGTTCTTACGTGCGTCCTCGAGTTCGTGCTTTTTCATGTAATACATATGGCGCAGGCGCTGAACCTCTTCCCTTGCCTCGAACAGTTCTCGCAGCGATTCCATTGTCTGAAAAACAGAAATTATGTTTTCGCAAGTAAGTAGACTATCATGTTTGTGCACTATTTCCAGCGCAGGTGCCAGTGGATTGTTTACGGGTTCCCGATGACTAGTCATAGTGCAGTGCATGAAGATCGATTATTCATTGCTCAGTATATTTCATAGCGCAGCGTTCCGCTTGCATGCGAATCGATTATTGGTGACTAAGCTGTTTTCTTAGAGGGCGCGGGCCTACGCGCATATCGACGCCGA
The DNA here is from genome assembly GCA_947396885.1 of Heligmosomoides polygyrus polygyrus. Taxonomy (NCBI): domain Eukaryota; kingdom Metazoa; phylum Nematoda; class Chromadorea; order Rhabditida; family Heligmosomidae; genus Heligmosomoides; species Heligmosomoides polygyrus. The sequence goes on along the minus strand of OX377201.1, from coordinate 76,911,991 downwards.
AGAGCGCACATGATCAACACAGCCACGCGTACAGGGAATCCTATGACTGCGCACGTGGCGCGCACAATGCCAAGTAGGAGACGCGTTCCCATCGCAGTCAGGCATATGTAGGACACGAGAAGGGCTAACGCCACTCCAAGAAGCGCCAGAAATAAAGTCTTATACCATGACAACATGACATCAATGATGTGTCCAAAGTCAGGCCAGCGGAATTCATCGTAAATCTTGCTATTTCCCGCTACTTTTGCCAGGTGCAGTAGATGGATGGTATTAACATATTTGAGGATACCGCTGAGTGTGAAATGTTTTTTAATCGTGCCACATGACACAGTGCAGTATATCAACTGGCGAGCGGAGTCGAACTGAAAATGCAATGTTGATTTAGGTCCTTCTGGTCCACATGGAATGACGAAGGTGTTGTCATCACAAAGTACTTCTGCGGTGTTTTCCTTTGAAGACGTACACTGTACAAGAGCATGTGCGCCGCTTGCACAATTATAACACCCACGTATGGCTGAATTTTCAACTGAACAGATGTTGTCTTGAACCTCAATGACTGCCGTATCAACCGAGTGGTTAAGATTGAGGATGATTTCGGCTGATACCGAATGAGGGATCTTGGCAATGACGGATGTACTATTGCTGCGAGTGAGCTCCCAGAATGCTGTTTTCACAGGAACTTTGAGTGAAATTTGGGCAAATTCCTCCTCAATATTAAGGGGAGCGCAGTCGCAGTTAACAGTCGATTCTGCACCTGTGCACTTGCACTTGTCGTGTAACGTACAGATCATGGCTTGCGCTTCCGACCGTGATCCGCAGTGTAGAACTGGTGAAAGACGTGTATTCCAAATCGCTGTATCGATACCGTCTGTGATAAAGGTGCTTGCAAGCGCAGGTGTAGGCGGTAGTGACAGAGATGTCAAGGTGATTTTGAACTGAGGCAACTCAACCGGAACATTTGGGATGGTCTGCACAACAAAGTGCTGTTTACCCCGTCTACCATTGCCGTTTTCAATCTCGACTTCTAGCTTCACTTGCTCCGTCCACCGAACACATCGGAAAATTTCATAGATTTTCCGGGTTTTTGGAGTGGCGAAGACCCGAAAGAACAGACACCCGCTGCTTAGGTAAAAACAGTCGCAACCAGGTCCCCCACAGGACTCTAAACAACCTGTGCGGCCAGGGTATCTGTTCGCCTCCTCCAGTTCGGGTATGAGACTGGAGCTATTAACTGCAGCGCACTTTAATCCTGAACAAGACCCCATGTGGGGGCAACGCTTACTAGTAAGGACCTTAAGATCCGCTGAACGCGTGAAGTACATCGTCTCCTGATTGCAGCGCAAATAAAGGCCCTTCCATCGAATTTTTACGTTTGCTGCCAGAGTGGAGTTGAGAGTTAGGCGCAAGCAAGCCTCCTGCTTGAATGTACTGATTTTCATCACTTCGGATAATGCTATAGAGCACACTTTCATGCCATTCGTCGTTCGGCAAACCGTAGAGTGATGCTCGAGTATGTTAAGCTGCTGACAGCTGCTGGCGCTACTAGGAATTTGTAAGAGGAACATTATGATTGCAAGCGCAGCCGCCAAGCGAGCATCTTGGGCAGGTCGTGGTGCTCTACAAAGTTTTTTGCAAATGCGCGTGAGGCAGTACCTTGAACAGCGCAAAGTCAAAGTCAACCATATCCGAATACCCTTTAGCATTATGCGGACGGGTTTCCCGATTGTCATCGGTACATACAGCAAGAGGTATAATATAGCAATCACGCTGTATAAAATGAGAGCAAGGACCGAAATTGCTCCGAGGGGCCAACATTCTGGGTTCAGTAGGACTGAAAGACACATCCAGCAGTCAATACTAGAGCAGAAGTCCACAGCAGGGCATTCTGTTTCCATTGTTGCCAGTTGCGACCCAGTGTACCACTTGAGAATAACATTGTGATGATGAATCGTAATTTCTGGTGGAAAGCGGACGAGATGTGGGTCCTTTTCGAAGAATTGCGCCTTGCATACGTGCTCTGCGCAAATTTCAAAGTTCTGAGGGGTTCCAGCATGAACAAGAACTCCATTCTGTGTGCAGCTCATGCGCATCTCGTTTCCACTTCCTAGTTGGAAAAGGCACAATAGCATTATGTGGAATAGGAACCACTTAGGCGAAGATTTTGCCAGTTTCTTGCCTGCGGTAGTGCTGTTCTCAGCATAGTGCACTTGGGTCCGGGGGCGTAAATTATATCGCTGTTGTTGTGTTGGAGCTGCAGTAGGGGTCTGAGAATGTTCCCCATTTACTGCCGGGGATTGCACCTGTTCTTCGTCATCTTGAACTTCGAGGGGAATCAAGAGATTGACAGGGCGACGAATTTTCCTTCTTGTTCCAGTGATAAGTTCTGCCTCTCGAACCTCGCCATCCGAGCCTTTTCGCAAGTCAGTTATACGCCCCATTTTCCATTCGTTTCTGGGCAAAACGGGATCGCTCACGAGCACAACATCGCCAACGGCTGCAATATTTCGTCCGAGCCTGCGATTCGTCGGCAATCTTCGATGGTTTTCTCGTAGAGAAGTTAAGTATTGTTGATGCCAGATTGTCCAGAAGTGTTCTGTTTCTTTATACGATGATGATAGGGCGTCTATAACCTGCTTCCGAGTTTGAATAGCACGCAGAATTTCTGGAGGATAGTATTCAGAGTCGTCATCGCTGTTCTCCAAATGAGACAGATTCACAGTAAGCGTAATATCCTTTTGTAAAAAGTCAATTGGGCGCACCGACGACATTTCTTCTTGTTGTGAAGCCTGGTAAGTTAATGGACGGGAGTTTAGGCATGCTTCGACTTCGACAACGAAGGTATGAATGTCGTCAAACGATCGCTGTCTTGCGCCGCGCAAAGCTTTGTAGATGGCATATTTTATCGATTTTATTAACCTCTCGTAAAATCCTCCTTGCCAGGGTGCATAGGGCGTAATATGTTTCCAACGAATTTCCTTTTCTGCGAGGGTGCGGGCAACATCTACTTGGACTCCCTCATTTTGCTCACTCAGGATATTTGCGCTGAGTAGGAAGGTTGGCGCGTTACCGCAAATGATGGAGTCTGGAACTCCACGTCTTGCTACAAAGCGGCGCAAAGCGTTTAGAAATTCATTGGTTGCTGTGCTGCGAACCACTTCCAAGTGAAGTAACCGAGTGACTGTGCATGTAAAGATGCATCCGTATAACTTGGTTTTCTCACCGTTTTCAGTACAAGGCGGTAGGTCGAAAAAATCTAAGCCAGTGTATTGGAACGGCTTGCGTCGCACGACTCTTTGAAGTGGTAGATCCGAGGAATCTGGGTAGCAATACGGGAGAGCATTAAATCGTCGGCATTTCACGCAATGCGTAGATATTTTCCGAACTTGCTGGCGTAGCTTTGGAATCCAGTATTGCTGTCGTACTTCTGCTATTGTGTGTTCAACGCCACAGTGGTAGGTTCCATGCGCTTCTTGGATAATACGGCGCGCAAGTGCGGTGTTGGGCGCAATGAATACAGGATTTTTTGCGCTATCGTCCAACGTGGAACGACCAATTCGTCCTCTGGAACGCCAAATACCATGTGTATCCTTATAGAGGCGCAACGTGTTCTCCATGGACTTCCGGTAGTGACTTGTCAAATGAATAAGTTGGTGATTGCGAATCAAAGCGAATCTCGCTGCTCTCATTTCTTGTCCATTTAAAGGATCAGAATTAAGAGCTATATCGTTGAGCTCTGGAATGCGCTCGAGTATTGCTTTCTTTCGTGCGTTGCTGAACGAGCGCATGAGATGCTTGAGGAACCGTAGAACAAGTGCGGTTATACGCTTCACGGTAGAAAAGGAGCCATACCGCTTCCAATCTACCAAGTCCGTCACCGCATTGTTTTCTACGCTGGCCACATTCATAATTGCAACGTTTTCGCAGTTGTCTTTATCGCTTAGTGGATACCACGTTATAGGCCAGTTTTCTACTGGGTTAATCAGAAACTCCGGTCCTGTCCACCAGAAGTGATCTTGCATCTGGACTCGGGTCAGACCTCGAGTACCTGCATCAGCAGGATTATCTAACGTGTTTACGTATCCGAAGGCAACAGTTACGGAATCCTCGTTCAATTGGCTGACGATGCGGCGCATTTCTTGGAGTCTGTTTGAAACCAGGACTCCCAGATTTGTGCAGCGCGTTGAAGAAAGCCAATTGAGCACTATCTGAGAATCAGAGAAAATGTAGACCTTCCATGGATATCCAGGGGCTTTTTTCTTTACTGCTTGTGAAATGGATAGCGCTAAGCGTGTTGCTAGCGTTAACGCGTTCATTTCTAACTTCGGCATGGTAGTCTTTGTCTTAATTGACGGAAGTTTACTTTTGGCGATCACCAGCGAAGAACTGGTTCTGGTGAAAATATAGCCACAGGCAGCTATTGCGACCTCGCTTGCGTCTGCGAAAATCGCTAAATTCTGTTCTTCAGAATCGCTTGAAAAGCGTCTCGGTATGGTCTTATGAAAGCCGTCTATGTTGCTTACTATCTTCATCCACTTGTCCTGCATATCTGGAGGTAGCTGAGTATCCCATGAAAATCTCTCCCTCCATAGGTTCTGTTGAAATACCTTCTGGAATTAACAATGGAACAAGCCATCCTAAGGGATCGTATACGGAGGCGATTTGGCGTGCAACAGTGCGTTTTGTTGTCGCATCTGATGAAGGTAAAGCACATCCTGCAGTCATTGTATCCATTTCTGAGTCCCAGGGTATTCCAAGTACCTTTGTTGCAGTAGACTTAGCACATGCCTCCTCCGGTAAGTGATGGAGCAACGTGCTGTCATTGGAGAGGAATTCCCTTAGGTTCATCCCCATTTCGCTAAAGATTTTGCGCGCATCCAAAGACTTCTTGGTTGCTTCCTTTAACGAAGTTGCTGAGAGTATGAGATTGTCGACGTACAAATTGTCTTGAATTTCATCCGCCAAGGTTTTGTCGTCTACAGCACAGCGTAGGTGATTGTGAATGGTTCCACTGAGCAAATATGGAGAGACATTCAGACCGAAAGTCACTCGAGTAAATCGGAATGTCACAATATTTTGTTCATCCAGTGGGCCATTTAAATCTCGCACCCATAAAAATCTGGTGGCGTCTCTGTCTGACTCGTGCAAGCGCACTTGTAGAAACGCCTTTTCATCGTCAGAAATCACAACAAACTTCGGAATTCTGAAGCGCACTAGCATTGCATAAAGCTCCGGTAGAATGAGCGGTCCTTGATGAAGTACGTCATTCAATGAAGGCTTGCCTTTGAAGTGCGCTGACGCATCGAAAACAATTCGTAATTTGGTTGTTTCCTTTTGCGGTGTGAATACCGGCTGGTGAGGGATGTAGTGGGTTATTACTCCCTCTGCGCTTGACGAGTCCGCAACCTCTTCAATAATACCGCTTTCTTGCTGCGCGTGGAAGATTTCGTTATAGTCGCTTAGCAGTTGCGGTGTCTTTTTCAGCATTTCCAGTACGGAGTATAATCGTTTCTGCGCAATAGCCTTGTTTGTCGGTAGCTGGCTACAATTTTCCTTGTAAGGAAAGCGTATGTAGTAGCCATCTGTACGTCGTTCGATGTTATCCTCAAAAAACTTGGCTACTTGCGCGTTGATCTCGGTCTTTTCTGCATTTTTCGTACCAGTAAATTCGTAAACTCCGGCGGAGTCTATAGTCCAATATTTATCCCATCTATCCAACTCTTCGTCGAAGTTTACCAGTGAATTCACGGATATCGACATGTCATTAGCGTTGGGGTCCACTTCATTTCCTTCACTACCTTTGACTTGCGCTAACCTTTGCTTGCCACTCAGCAAGTAGCCTAGTCGCGAGGGAACAAGTTGCAGTCCAGACGGCAAGGTATGGTGCGGGATGGCACATCAAGAAAAGTCCACAACTGGTCGCACCCCAGGAGAATTTGCGGTGCCTGTGCGCTTTGGCCACTTCCCTTCGAGAGACGGATGTTATGTTGCGTGATGTATTCCACATCTGCGGTGCTTAACTGCACACTTTTACCCTTAGCAGTTAGTACTGGGGTGGTGTACAGGCACAACTCATGCTTAACGCCATCGTTGTCGAACAGGTCCAATGTGGTGGCCTCACATTTGGTTTGTTTTGGCGTATTTGTTCCGAAAGTGTTATACAATAAGAACGGTTCGTTTTTTACACGGGAGACCCAACTCTTCCACTAGACTATTGCTTATGAAAGATTGGTCTGCGCCAGTGTCTAGTAAGATTTCCACATCTCTCCAGGCGTTCCGCCTGGAGTCTCGTACGGTAGCTACGCCTGTTAGTAGTAGAACATTGCTACGTTCAAATAGGCCTTCGTTTTCACCATCAGCATGTACACAATCACGTTTCATGCTGGAAAGCACGATCCCTGACACGTCTGTGTTTACAGGGGGAGGTGCCGTGTCGATTGCGCTGGCGGTGGTACCACATGTGTGTGCCTGCGCTTGTTTAGGCTTAGGAGGTAGTTGCCTGGCCGTCGTTGGCAAGTTTCTTTGTGCTCCGATAGGTCTCTGCACCGCCAGCTCCCTCCGCTTCTGCTGCGTTTGCGGTGCCGGTACACTGCGCGGTTGCAGGCCTCGTTGTGGACAAAGGGTGTGGTGGTGCTTCTTCCCATTGCATGTCTTGCATCCGCTCCTTTGACAGTCCTTTACCCAATGTCCGGGTGTCGCACAGTTGAGACACCTATTTTGCTCGCGAAACACGTCACTTCTTTCCTTAATTGTGGAGCATTTATTGCACATCATTGACTTGTGGTTGTTACTACCACAAAACAAACACTGTGGTGTCAAGGGTGATGACTGAACCCCATAGTGTTTGATTTCTCTAGTATTTGCATGTGCCTCCACAGAGCTTTTGCCTACCATTTCGTTTATTCGCTCCTCCAGCGATATAATTTCGTCAAGATCAGATAACGTCTCTTTCATAGACCAAGTCTGATCTGTTGCCTCTGGACCCATTCGTCGTGCAACGCCTTGCGCTGAAGCTCCATAGAAAACTTTGAGAGCACTTTTTGTACGACGAAGGAACCGCCCAGAGAGACACCCCTTTCTTCTAGTTGGGTTACTATCGGAATAATGAATTCCAACAGTCGGCGCTGTGCTGCAATGGTGATTTTCTCTGCCTTAGCAGCCTCTAGGCGCGTCTGTAGACAAGCGATGTACTTCGTGTCATCGCCATATTTCTTGCACAAGAGGTTAACTGCAGCCTCATAGTTGGCCTCCGTTACGGGATAACGACGTACAGTTGCTAGAGCTTCGCCGTGCAGCGCATTCAACAAGTAGTTAAATTTTTGCAAATTGGTTAGAGGTTGTTTGTGGACATTTTCTTCAAATAAAGTCGAAAAGTTTTGAAATTCCCAAATATTACCACTAAATAGTGGAATAGGGATGGCTGGCAGCTTTGCCTGCGCTGCTCCTACCTCTCTATCCCAGGTCCTGGAGTGCTGTACCGATGAGCTGCCTTGTAGTGGTGCATTATCACGGGCATATATGCGGTTGCACTCAATTTTGATAGCTACGACTCGAGCACGTTCGAGAATTGCGTGCGCTTTCTCGATGTATTCGTCCACTTGTGCCTCTTGCTCCTCACTAAGTGAATCGATTACCGAGTCTACCGTAGCCGTAAAGGAATTCAAAGCCTCCAAAACCAATTGCGATGTTGAATGAATCTGCAGAGCTAGGGACTGCATTTGAGCGCAAGTATGCCTATCCCATAAAGAAGTCTCGTCCCTATTTTCAGCGCCAGCGCTTTCATTATCTTTAAGGAGACGCTCTAGAATATTGCAATAACGAGTTAAGAGCGATTTATGGGACTTTAAAGATGTAGCGCCGGCCATGGTAGATACGAGCAAAAAAGACGAAAAGAAAAAAAAGAGATCCAAAGGACGTCGAACTTGCAGCACCTGTGCTTGCGCGTCGCTAGTGCACCAACGTGAAATAGGAAAAATCGTACCTCTTTCACAGCCTTGGTCCGATCAAGCGATGCACCATAAAATGGATCAGTGGTTCAGCTTGAACTTATAGCACTTCTGCCACACACGAAAATCGACCACGTCGTAGACGTTCTCTATTCCACTTTTTCCCGCGGCCGATCTGTGTTGTCGATGACGATGTGCGTGACTCTGTGCGTCCTGGCTGTATTGCGCTTGTTGTGCCGCCTCTTGCCTCATCTCCTGCCCATACTGAGCCCTCACTTCAACCGCTTCTCTTGCAATCAGCATCATCATTATCAAAATAGGTTTCCATCCGCCTAGCTGATGGCCGTTCATCTTCTTCATAGCAAGCGTATTGGTCACCCAATACTCGGTGGTTCAGTGGTAGAATGCTCGCCTGCCACGCGGGCGGCCCGGGTTCGATTCCCGGCCGATGCACCATAAAATGGATCAGTGGTTCAGCTTGAACTTATAGCACTTCTGCCACACACGAAAATCGACCGATGGTTTATTCGATACCTCAAACTTGGGTAATTAAACCAATTTAATTCACTAATTAAAGTAATTATTCAAAAATAAAGCAAGTAAGGCACGATCAAATGATTAAATGGATAAAACGTCAAAGAGGGGTTAAGAAGCACACGATAAAGAGAGAGCGAAATAAGAAACAACAGACAAAGAAATGCGAAACTCGAAATTAATAAAAAAAATTAGTAAGCTCAGCGCCGCGCTTTGCCTGGGAGAAGAGATGTTGAATGAAGCGCATGCCAACGTACTTATAGGACCGTTGGCATTTCCTTCGCGAGATGGCGAGAAAGATAGCGCGGCGCAAAATGCTACAACAACGGCTGGCATGAGAAAATGGCTTAACATTTGCAAACTACTTTAGAAAAATTAGATCACTTAATCGCGTGGATCCGCGATACTATCGGTGTCTATGTATAATAGTCGAAGGATCACTTGAGAATAATTCTTGTTGAACACCTTTCATGTTTACACTTGAGTCTTTGTACATTTTGATGTTCAACAGCAACTATCAGCACTCCCGTCAATAAGACGAATTTCTCAAAAAACAGCTAGAGATGTCACCTTAGTAATGTGCATCAGCGCGATGTTCTCTGCATACGTTGTAACTCCGGTACCCAAGCCCATTATGGCAGCTATGGCGCTGCCGACTCCTAAATGAAGCATGCACAAGCATTTGTTTATTTATTACTGGTTCTCCAACTTTAAACAGCAATCGATGTTTATTCACTAACCTGGTATTGCAACAGATCACACTGAGTGCAGCAGTTTACGCACAAAAGTTTTTTGAATTCTTGTATCTTCGGTTGTGTAGCTGCTATGCGTTTTCATGCAAAGGATTTCTGCCCAGTATTTTGCAGTGCGTTTTTTGCTATTTTTGAATGCACTATCGTGACTGAAAAACAGATTTCCAATAACACCAGATTGTTTTCACTTCTCGCTCAACATGAACTGCTTGCGGACTCGTTAGCTTGCTAACTTTACACTGTAAGCAAATTATAAACATGAGGAAATTACGTCCTTTATCTTAACTATTGTTCCGACAGAATGTACAAACGTTTTGAGAAAATTTGCCTGGCACATACAACAGGCAAGCTTTTAGTGCTCGCAATTTACATTATTCGTCATGTGAAACCAGCACGTTCCTTTAACTATCCAACACACCAAACAGGCCGTCTTTCTAAAACGAAGAGGAACGCGGTGCAACCTAATTATCCACTAAAAGTGCGCTGAGAGTCTTAACAATGCAAAATGTAAGCAGGCTCTTGGTTACCCGGTATTCGCATGGGCTAGGGTAGAAGGAGTGCAGCTGTGATTTATGTGCATTACACATCGACGCTAGATTGGGACATTCAGAAAGTTTTATTTTGTTATTTTTCGTTTGCGTAAGTGGATTCAAGCTTCAACCAGAAGTGGTGCATGCTAAAGAGGAATCTGCTAGAACATGTCCTGAATCGCTAGCATTTTCAGCCAGCATTATTTCTAGGACGGAAAATCCCCACACCGAGTAAACCGAAACGCAGAATTTTCACTCGCGTTCAAAAGTGGCTCGGTCAAAATTTTCCACTTTTTCCACACTTTCTCTAAGCTAGCGCTAAAAAAGTTGGCGGGATACTTAGCTTGGGTCGCGGTGATATTACGTTACAATTCGGTCCTACTCATTACTATCTTTCGTTGTTCGGTTCTGTAGTGTTATGCGGAATTTTCTTTGCATTTGCATTTGTTTCTGCGTTTGAGGCTCAGCTGAGCTGAGCGTTGGGCGTTAGCGTGAGTTGCTTTTCAGGAAGGCCAAACCGAGGGGTAACCTACGATGACTAGGAAGAATTGCCAGGCACTCGATGAGACTAGACGATCCACGACGATGTGCTCGCTGGACAAAGCTGTCGACAGTGCAGGCAGCCCATAAATTTTATTTGGGGCAGTCTTGGGATGGTATTATGGTACATGTCGCGTAGGAGGGAGCATTGGTAGGTTGGAGCGCGCCAGCCAATAGTAACTAAACAGAGCACTGCACATGCCCTCTCTGAACGCCACGCCCATTCCATGCGGTCTGATTGGTTTAGGCGTTTCCACCTACCAATGCTGCTCACCTACGCGACATATACCGGTACTATTTATTCATTTTGCCCGACAGAGAGTTATATTCAGCTAAGAACGAGACTATAACAAACACATTTTCAACGAGTGCGACACAATCTGTGCTTCATTACACCTCTATCTTTAGTGTCCGACACAGGACTGGACGTGCTGGCTACTCCAGGCTCCCTAGCAATACTTGAATTGCGTGCATAGCAAACCCGTAATATCAGCCGGACAGGAAACTTTTTCTGAGTCGCTTCTGCAGGCTTCGCGTTATTTTCACCGGTGGTGTTCGAAAGGAGGACGAAAAGATACAAGCAGCTTTGGAGATACGCCGTTCTCCGTCGCACCCACTACCTAAATGGGATGGTAAGGAGTGGTGGAGCACTAAAACATCTTCTTGGATAAAGCGTCGCAGACGGCTAGTGTTCTCACTTCCCCAATTTTTAGGGCAAGTAAATATGAAAATGCATCCATTCTTAAATATTGCATTTAATTGAGCAAACGCCGCACGACTTCAAGGCACCTACAGTATTGTGAGTGGTGGTTTTTATGTCCGCGAAAATTTATGCTAACCTGAATAGTCTACATTTACAAAAATCAAACTGCAGGTTTAAAACCATAAAGTCGCAAACTTAAACCAATGTGTTTTTCCGAGTTTGTGACTAGACCTCGTAGCATTTAAGAGCAACTGATGCTCAAACACGCATAGATTTCTATGTATTTAACTCAAGCAACTCCCTCTATGAATGTGTTAAACACAAAGAAGTAATGTACCTTCGAATATGATTCCACGATTTACAGACGACGAAGGAGGGCGAGATTGATGGGAAACCTGAAGAGGCCTTTTGAAAATTTATGTAAATTTAAAATATATATATATATATATAAACGATGGTAGTTTTTGCTCACCCTTGCACAAGTCTGATAATCGCCAAGACTTTCCATTATACAAGCTATGCACGAAGCAGTGAAGGCGAGTGTGAGACCGACAGAAGCTAGAGGTACGCCAAATTGACCTGTGAAAAGCTCCACCATAGATTAAAAAAAAAGATTAAAATTAAAATCTGATACGCAACAATCGAAGAACGCTTTGCCTCAGTAATTTTCACTATCTTTGACATTATTTTATCATTCTAACGTATAGAGATATGGTGATCGAAAAATAAATAAATACCTGGATAAGGTATCTGGAACCAAGGGGACTGTGAGAGAACAACCAGTGTATGGTTTTTATCCGTTCTTGCCTCGCCGCCTACCGGTTCCAGACCCGTGATAGTTAACATGAAGCATACAAGCCACGACACAGTGATGGCAATCAAATACTGAAACAATCTGATTGCAATGCTATAGGCAATTCGGAGAAGAAAGAAGCAGGTATGAAGTGAAAACGAATGACAGAGGTGATGGAATTTGTCCAAAACCGCGAACCGGAAATTGACCAAAGACTCGAGCTCTGGTAGTTTTCCATTTCCGATCTGTGAATGAGTAGTGACGAATCGGAACGTAGACATCTTCAAGGAAGATTCCCATAGCTATGAGAAGTACGAACACACTGGAATGATCAACATTATTTTTATCAGCGAGGTAAACCGTGTTTAAGCTTTGTGTCTAGCGCCAGTGTCCAATTCCCAGCTTTCACGGAAGACCTCCTACATGTGGCCTATTATTTTAATGTAGTTGTGGTACTTGGAAATGGTGCAGTGCGTCAGGAGTGCCGTATGGCTAGTTAGACTTGTAGTTAGACGATAGCCTAACAAGGAAAGGTTCCCAACTCAAGGTGAGCCTTTGCGACGCTATTTTGACAGGATCTAGGGTCCTGTGAGCCACAGTTAGTTTTTGCTGAGCGCTTTTTTAAAGCCCTGAAAGGGAGGTCTGAAAGCGTGCGCGCAACTAACATCAAACCCTACGACACCCCACGAGATGTGCGTCGGCGGTGCTGCTGGTAAGAGAACCGCCTCATAGGAGCACACCGCTGGGGTTTAGAGATCGAGTCCGCGTATTGCCGCTATTTTTGCACATATTAGTTTGTTGTTATTACGCTTTCTCACGATCACAGAGTCAATTTAGACCACCAATGCTTACGACAAACCAAGGCTGTCTATTTATTTATTTATTTATTTATTTATAATTGCACAACGGTGCGCACATTAAACAGGACCTTGGAAAACAAATCGATCAGTTACAATTAATTTACGTAGAAGAAAAGAGCAATATGATGTCACTATGCACCGCAATTCGGCCAATGCTTTCAGCCATTCAGAAGCACAGATACAAGGAGGCCGCCCAACGCACGAATATACCTAAGATAGTAATGAGGAACGCAGCGATAAGTTAGCTTAGTTTACCAAGAATTTAGTCAAAATAAATTGCTTTTCTTGTTCAAATCTGCAGAAGTCGCTTTGGCACTATTTGCGCCTTCATATGCGCTAGTTTTTCAACGATGCGTATCTGCACCACATCCTTCATTTCTCTGGAAATAAAAAGTCCTGTCTTGCTCTTCTATTTAGTCGACAGCTATGGCACAGATCTATGAAACAAATAAAACAATCGTTTGTCACACCAACACCATCTTACAAAAGCCAGTGAGGAACAATGTTTTCCCTTACAAGAAATGACACCTCTTCTTCGTTGAACACGTAATATGTGTGTAGTGAAGGGTCCTGGGTGAACATCCAGCTGCCACCCACGCGTACGACAGACTCGGCCGAAACACCGGAGCGCAGATCTGTCGGTAGGCCAACGCCCACTTTATCTTTGTCTTTGGAGGCGCAAGTCATGCCCACGCGAGTAATAGCAACATCTAGACGCGAAGCAATACACTAGAAGACTCAATAACGTAGTACAACAAACACTAGTAAATTTCAAAGGAAGCAAACATAGTAAGAGAAACACTAGAAAAACTCCAACAAAATACAACATATTAGTGCAGGAAAGATGTAAATTAAACTGCAATAATGAATAATTTCATCAGGAAACCCCTAAGTGTCTACGTGACAAAATCAGTTTTTTAAAGGCAGAAAGCGGTAGAGAGAGAACGTTCTCATTAAGCAGGTTATTGAATAACGGAAACACTTTTATGGGAAAACTTTTAAGACGAACCTGTGACCTAGTAGCTGGAACCCTCAGCTTAACATTTGTTCCTCTAGTTTTAGAAGGCAATAGGTTAAAAATATCTCTAGAATTTAGTTCAGTTCTACCTGTAATCACTTTGAAAACCATCAGGAGATCATTTCTAGCTCTCCTACTTTGTAGACTAGGTAGCCAAGTTGTTTCCGTCTTTCATCACTCTGACGGAAGAGTCTTTCTTTCTTTTGATAGTCAACATCTCCATATGTGGCATCTAGGAGGAGTCCTTTTATGGCATCCGCAATGCAATCCCTCACCTTGTCGGAGGAGTGAAATCCGGTGTTAAGGTGGAAAGCAGTAGGCCGACAACACCTTCAGGTGAGAACGATATTTTTAGCACACTTATGTAGAGATGTGTACAGAAATGGGTTCATCATGTTCAACCGTAAGGGGCGCGTATTTGTATGCAGTTACGGTATTATTGTGACATGGTGTGATATGGTGGTGGTGCAGATAGGCATTGTTGAAAAACTAGCACATATGAAGGCGCAAAAAGACAGCCTTGGTTTGCCGTAAGCATCGGTGGTCAAAATCGACTCTGTGATCATGAGAAAGCGTAATAACAACAAACTAATACGTGCAGAAACACCGGCAGTACGTGGAGTCGAACTCAAAACCCCGGCAGTGTGCTCCTATGGGGCGGCAGTCTTACCGACCGCGCCCCCGAGGCACATCCCGTGAGCTGTCGTAGGGGTTGATGATAGTTGCGCGCACGCTTTCAGACCTCACTTTCAGGCCTTTAAAAAAGCGTTATCAAAATCTAACTGTGGTTCTGGGATCACTTACAGGACCCTACATCCTGTCAAAATTCATCGCAAAAGCTCACCTTGAGTTGGGAGCCTTTCCTAATAAGTATTACCTTATTTGAAATACCTCGCCAGAAAAAAAGAGAATCTATGGCAACGAAACGCGAAACAATCCCAATCAACTCATAATGTCGCCTACCTTTATATAGTCAACGAGAGCGTAAAAATGGAACAACGCAATTATGCAGAGACAACACACACCGGAGCAATCTGCGAGATCACAGCCTTTTGCAACACTCAGGCCCAGCCTGTATGCGGTAGTGATGCCCGCTTCTACACGTGGTGATACCGCCAACTGCTCGCTTGCGAGGGCTACGCTGAAGGTGGCTACTCAAGCGCAGTCGACAGGTCGTTCTGCCAGGTCGGCCTATGGAGATCCCATCATCCGACATTTTTGTTGGCGTATTGTGTTTAGCGAGATTGTGCTATTACGTCAGCGCAAAGCCCGACGAGTGTGAGAAGTATGACTTGTCCGTGATACAAGGGCAGAATTACGGGTGGGGGAGTAATTGAGCTAATCAGAAAGTTCCGTAATGAAAGCAAAATCCGCAGGGTACACTAAAACGGGTTACTCGTGGCGATATGCGTGAAGCACTGGAGCAATATCGACTTATATACAATACGGACGAGGTGGTCCTGTTGCAGGTTGAGGTAAATGGGCGAAGGCGTTGAGGCCATTTTGTGCAGAATTCCCAAGACTAAGCAGTGGTAATATAGTCGTTAAAATAATCGTTTCCGAAAGTTCTCCGGACGCGACTGCAGGCGCAGAATGTTGCAATGACCGCTTGATGAATGTCGCTGTCGCTCTGGGCAGCAAGGATACACACATATATTTCATTCGTTGCATATGCTCCGCACACAGGCTGCAACGAGCGATCTAATGACGAGATATGGACCAGGGATGAGCGGATTAACCGCTATCCGTTATCCGGTTTCCGGGGGGTTTTGGCCTATCCGTTTTGTTGTTCGTTATCCGGTGAATTTAGGCCGGATAACGAACAACAATTGACCAACTCTCAAGATTTTGACATGGTGTTTAAAGGAATAAATAGAGAATTCTCTAAAACCATAAATGTGGTCGTGAACAATAATACGAGGCATTATAATCTAGTAAGTTCACATGAAGTATTTCCTCAGTTGGGAACATGTGGTGAAGTCGGTAGATGGACTATGTTTCACTTACCACCCCCAGGTGGATCTCAAGAAGACATTAACCTAGGTAACCTACGTTAATCAAAGTCTTAATTCTCTTAATTCTTTCAAAACATCAAATAAGTACCGCAACTTATGTTTAGTTATAAACTTAATCAAAAACAATCAAAAAGGAATAAAGGGCGAAAGCGGCGGTCTAGCTAACTTTCCATGGCGCGTTTTGAAATACAAAACGCATGCATGCCCATTTCGATTTGTAGCTTTTCAAGAAAGAACTCTCCCGATATTGTCGTATTATATAGCGTGAATTGTCAAATTGCTCAACGGAAGGGTACAGTGATGAAGGTCTGCGCGAATCATTCCTTTTTAGTGACGCGTCAGGTTTTCAACTTCTATGAGAGGATACAACCCTTTGAATGTGTAGGCGTGCTGCAATAATTTACGGTCGCTGGTGGGCAGTCGACAGAAAGCAGCTGTTTTATTCTTCCGAAATAATTCTAGGTTTGACTGCCGTTGTAGCTTGGTATGCAGCTAAGCAGTAATAGTAGTCCCCGTCAAGAAGGAACCAAGCTTGAAAATACAAATCTTACTCGACCGACTCTTCGATGCAACCGTCTTCTACCAGCTTGAAAAAAAAACATAGAAGCTGGAGGAATTGTTAGTCCAAGGACGACTTCGTTTCACAACAGATTAAGAAGTTTCTGGGAAACAAGGTGAAGGATAAAACACCAAATGACCATCATAACACAACCCAACTCACCGTACGAAAACAGCCGGGTAGCTCACTTTCTGATGAAGAGAAATGTGAATTAGAAGGAGGTGAATGGGTCTGCCAGTTGCCTTCATCTGACCACGAGATTGACTTACCAGTCTTTCGTCTGTTTTCACAGAGCCGATTGCTTTGTATCCCGATTCCTAGCACTTCACAATATCGTTTAAAACTGCTATAATATGAAACCTCTCTTGAACGAGTGATCTTTAAATGTTCCTTTGTCTTTCCTTGGCTGTGAAAAGGGGAAAAACTCAGCAGAGCAGAGTCGTCATAATTAAATAAACAAATGAATAATAGCCTTGTTTTAACTATTAGAGGACCTTGCCACTTTTCTTTCTTCTTGAAATTGGTTCGGAGAGCGCACAAAATGCCGTTCTACTGACTGCCCAAACATTCCCTGGGAATTCCATAAAGCTTTCATAAAATAGTGACTGAAATAATGAAAGGAGTCACCAGTTTCTCTCATCTTGAAACGTCGGCTTCTAGGCTATTAGTTAGCATATGTTGTGGCGCATGAAGCTTTAAGACGGATCTTTATCTAGCGTGGCCTCACGCTTCGACTTCGACTTCCAGCCGAAGCCAATTGAATTCACAGCGAGGTGGGGAGTTCGCCCTAGTTAGTTGACCAGTAGGGGCGAGAGATGAACCTCAAAACCACGTGTGGCACAAGTTACACTAACCAACTAATGAAAGGGTTATATTGAAAGAGTCTAAACCTAGTATTATTTCTTGTTGTTTGTTCGTTATCCGTTTTTCCGTTATCAGGCCATTTTTGGGCAAAATTATCCGTTATCCGTTATCTGTTTTTCAAAATTTCATTATCCGCTCATCCCTGATATGGACCATGTTGCATGTGGAAACAGTACAAAAACCGTCAGAGATCATTCCCGCAGACGATATCAATGACCATTGCAGAAGATGACTACAGCTGCAACGACTACAACTAGGGTACGTAACGCTGACGATGAGCGAATTCTTGAGAATGCGAACACACATAACCTCGCGAAGACCATATTTCAAAATCGGCCTTAGCTAATGCACGGCTTCTTCGCAGTGCAGGATATAGCAACGTGTTCGCGCGAAGGAGCATGACTTTAGAGGAGAGAAGGCAAGACTATGAGCTGAGGCAGGTTGCTAAAGAGAGAAACAAAGGTAAGACAAGGAGAGAGTGGGTGGTTTATCGTGGGTAGCTTAAGCACGTTTCCGAGCTCAGCAACAGGGGCTCGGGAAACGCTTGAGGGCGCATGGTGATCCTCCCACTCTCACATGTTACTTACTAAATGCACGAAGCATAGTTAATAAGCCGTTTTATTTTCACCACTTTCTCTCGACTGTAAAGCCCGACCTGGTTTTTGTAACCGAAACATGGCTCAGGTGAAGGGTAAAGGACAGCGAGATTCTTGCCAACTTGCCCTATACGGTATATCGAGCTGACCGGTGCAGTGGCAGAGGTGGTGGAGTTTGTTGAATTCCTTTCATCACTGGTTGCGGTTAGAGACAAAAATATAATTCTAGGTGAACTTAGCCTAGCAGTTGATTGGAGGAATAACATTGCTTTAAGCCATAATTCGGTTAAGTTCGTCTCGTTCTTCCAGGAAGCGGATTTCACACAATTTGTCACTGAGGCTACACATGGAAACAGCATTTTGGATGTGATTCTATCAACTTCCCCTATAGTTACCAACGTACATACTTCGCCACCACTAGCCAGCTCTGACCACTGCATCGTACAGTTTGATTTACGTTTATCGGTCTTACCAAGTATTTCTATACCAACTCCTGACTTTCATTCCACTGATTTTGTCTCGCTTAGGTAAAGTCTTTCGGAAGTGAACTGGTCCAATGTATTCGACCACTATACGACAGCAGATGATGTATATCAAAGATTCTGCCACGTTGTTTATAAAAACCTAGCTCAGTTCGTTCCTTTCAAAAGTAGGATATCATTCAGTCCAAGCTTCCCCGACACATTGTCAATTTACTGGCTCAAAAGAGCGACTATTTCGAAGAACAGCAAATCCTTTAAATACTACTTCCTACAAAAATTTTTGTGCCAATATTGATTACCACCTGAAAAAATTTTGGGCTAATCGTGAGCGGAAACTAGCCAGGAAAGCATCGATGAATCAACTTCATCGATTAGTACGTAGCAAGCTCAAATCGACCGGAGCTCTTCCAGCCTTTACCGACATCAACGGTAAAATGTGCTCTTGCGACAAGATGAAAGCAGTCGCTTTAGGCAGTTTTTTTTTCGCTTTTTTTTTCGCTGGCGTTTTCTCTAATGACGGTTCCTCTGTAGCGCCTGGAAGTTTATATGTTGGTAGAGATGGTGCAGAAGCAGGGCGCGCCTTTACCAGCGTTTTCTCTCATCCTGATGACGTTTACAAAGTTCCTAGGAATTTGAAATCTTCTACTACTGAATCGTCTGATGGAATTCCTCCTATTCGTTTCAGGAAATGCGCCCGTGAGTTATCTAAACCTCTCGCGATGATCTTCAACATTTCCATGATGCTAGGAGAGGTTCCGCGGGCATGGAAACACGCAATATAGACAGCTCTTCCAAAAGTTGAAGCTCCTCAGTCTATATCTCAGTTTCGTCCTATCAGCATAACACCTACCCTAATTAAAGTTATGGAAAAAGTTATCAGAGAGAAATTTTTGACTTGGTTGGAAAGAGTCCATGCTATTCCACATGTGCAACATGGTTTTGTTCCTGGACTTTCAACTGCTACAAATCTTGCAGACAGCTTGTTTGATTGGAAGGTAGCTCTAAACCAAGGCAAAATGACAGATGTTGTTTACATAGACTTGTCTAAAGCCTTCGATAAAGTTTCTCATTCGAAATTGCTCGATAAACTGCGTTGCTTGGGTTTCAGTGGAAACCTTCTAAACTGGTTCGCTTCTTATTTGGAGAACAGACTTATGACTGTTCGAGTAGGGGTTGAGTATTATGATACGAGTATGTGCACTAGTGGAGTGCCTCAAGGTGGAGTATTGTCACCTCTTCTCTTCCTCTTGTACACGGCCGATGTTTTTGATGTCATAACGAGGTCTGTTAATGTCAAGGGTCAAGCTTATGCTGATGACATCAAGTTATATGGTATTTACGGTCGGGAAGGATGTGGTGAAACATGTTCAGCTTTAAACATTGCTTTGACGAACATATGCCACTGGGCGTCGGAATTCAACTTGGCAATTAATCCGGAAAAGTGCTCCGTGCTTCACAAAGGGGGAGGGCAAGCCGGTCGTTACACCATAGGTGATGTGCCGTTAAGCAACTGTGAGACAGTGAAAGACCTTGATGTAATCGTAGACTCCAGGCTTGATTTTTCCCACCACATTGAAAAAGCTACACAGAAAGCCTACGCTGCCCTCTACTCCATTTTTCGTAATGTGTGCAGTAACAACCCCAAGATTCTCGTTAAATTGTACAAAGCATACGTCCTTCCTCATTTAGAGTACTGCTCTCAGATATGGAGCCCCATGGCCAGAAAACACATAACTAAACTCGAAATGGTCCAGAAAACCTTTACTAGACTTGTTTATTTTCGACTGCATCAAGGAGTTTCTTGGGGGGATCTACCCAGTTACGATGAACGCCTGAAACTGCTAGGATTAAGATCATTATTGAACAGAAGGATTATTTTTAATTTGACCTTTTGCTTTAAATTACTTCGTGGAGAGTTGAAACGCCGGGCCAGCAAGTATTGGATTTTTAGACCTTGTGGCTTAAGAGCTGGTTCATTCAACCTTCACTACCTCCCGATTCAAAAAAAGAATTACACGCAGTTATTCAATTGCCTTTTCTTTCGGGTGGCAAGATGGCTTAGACGTTTGCCGGTTGAGGTTTTAAACTCTGTAAACAGCCGTATTTTTAAGAAACGTTTGGAAAAAATCAACGTTTTGCAGGTGTTAGGGATTTCCGATTCTCGATGATGCTTTCTCGCTGCTTGTGACCTTGAACCGCTTAGCCACGATATGGTTCCTGCTTCTCTGTGATCTTGAACGTGCTGATGGCTTTTTCGTTGCTGACGAGATTATTAGTTTTATGTATAACCTTTCTTCTGTAGTGCGTGCGGTGACTTCTCTTCAGCTTTCTTTTCTTGATATCCTTTTTTTGTCACTCGTTCATGTGAGTCCCTAGGTTTCATCCTAAACTGTACTTTTAGTAATACATCCTCCTTTATCTAAAATTACTTCACAATTTTTGCTTCGCGTGCCACAGGTGGTTTGCCCTAGTTGTCGGTCCCATGGGGCGGCCAGCGTACCCATGTGCCGAAGTTCCGGCAACTACCACAAGCGCGTCATAGACGCTTGTGGTAGTTGGCGGAACATGTCATGATGCGGACAAACAACCTCGTTGGCACGCAGTGATGTCCGCCCGTTTTCCTGACTATCGTAGCCCGTCTTAAAATTACATGCGACCAGTGACCTACGTGGGTGAGTCTCTAACGTAAAATGTTTTCTATTTGGTTACTGAAGAGTCGTCACTGCCATTTTTTTTACTATCGTTTTTTTTTACTAACGCTTTCTTCTTCATTTTCTTTTTCTGCACATGGTTGTTTCTGCTTCTTTTTCCTTGAATTTAGTGCACGTCTCCTTGACGTATAGAATAAATAAATAAACAAAAATCGTGGCTCCCATTTCGAGTCTTTCTATTGCGGGAGTGGCAAGACACAGATCGACTTGTCAAGTATCACGATCTCAGGCTGGTCGTAGGTGCGAAGGTTGCACCGATGGAGACTGACGCCACCTAGCATCGTCGCCTGATCTGCTCGCTGAAGATCGCTACTCCGAGATAGAGTGAGATAGAGCGATGTGGTCCAGCTAGAATCAAATTGTGACGATTGGAGGAAAAAGAAGCAGCTGTTGTTTTTCGAATTCTGCCTCCGATGATGACTCCCGTCGATGAAGCATGAAAATACGATACGATCCGATACGATGCGCATTCCGAAATGGACTAAGAAGGACTCGCTCTACGTCTCTTGACGTGCAAAAAGAACACATTGCATCCTCTCCTTCACCACACAGGAATCAACTTTCCTTTCCTTTGCACCATTACTTAACCCACTGACGACCGCGGGAAAATCCCGTGTCTGCCGCGTGGGACCGCGCTTGGGACCGCACGGACGCTGCAATCTCGTGAAAACACTAATTCACGATATTCCGAATGAAGCTCCCTCTTCAAAAGCTCCCTCTCATATTGGAGAAGGCCGAAACAGATTTGAAGCAAAACATAGAAGATGAATTTGCTTTTTTAAGAAGGTCTACGAAGAAACAGGATGCACGTTTGCCGCGAATCGTGCAAATAAGGTGACCTTATGATGTAGCAGGTGTTTGACATACTTTTGTCTAGATTGTTTTCAAAATTTTTACAAGAAGGGTGACTAGATATTTTTCTGCATGACCATTTTTATAATATGTGAGTAGCTGTTCGTGAATAGCGCCGATCTTTGTGCAGCTTGAATAGTGTGTGGTACTTATTATTTGATTTTATCAGTGCTTAGGAGTAAATAACTGCCGGACCACAGCACAGTACCATTGTGAAGATCCAAAATATCTAATGATTACTCGTAAACTACGGAAAAAGCGAGAAATAGGCCGTACCGAACAGTTTTATACCCGCGGGCCAAAATCGGCCCGCGCGGTCCCACGCGACAGAAAAACTGCGGGTCGAAAATGGCCCGCGCGGTCGTCAATGGGTTAAGCCAACTCGCACCAGCGACCCCTCAACGTACCTACATTCAGTATTGCCACGCGCGTCCTGCTAACGTTGCGGGACTTTCGTACTTGCTCAGTCACTCCCGATGCCGTATCAGGGGCCCACGCATACTTCTCGCACTTTCCAGGATTTGCGAGTGCGCGTCGGCTCCGTGAACGCCGTAGCACAAACTCAAAAAACATAAACGTACATACATCAGACGATGTGACGCGGAATGTTCGTAGACCGGCCTGACACGATTCTCTGTGGCGTACACTCGAGTGTCCGCGTTCGGCTCATCTCACAGAAGCGATCAGTTTCCACTGGTACCTTACGGATGAACAGTCTTCGCTACCTGGTTTCACTTTTACCTATCCTAATGTAAGCAATCTGAAGCATATTTTTGGATGGAAGTATACAGTTAGTGTTGTCACTGAGTTTTTGAGAAGATACATAAGAAACTATAGAACGCTACACTGTGGAGCTGCTGTAGCACTGTGGATATGAGCGAAGCACTTGAATAGAAGTCAAATTATTCTTGAAAGACGCACACGATGGAAATCCAGTGAAGAACCATTTTTTCGTGAAGTATCGGCACGAATCCAAGAATAAGCAGCAGCAGCAGAGGCGTTATTGTGATTGGTCCAACCATTTTTGCGAGCATTCCTACCAAACCCGTTAGACCCATGAATATCAGCAGTGTGACGGAGATCAGAAGACTTCCTTGCATCTAAAAGTGCTTATTTCAAGACTTAATTCTTAGCCCTCTCCAAAGCCTCGCTGTTTACGAGCATAGCAGGAAAAGTTCTACTAGGTTCCGACTTACTGTTAGTATCTTATTCGTCCACTCCTCTGGTGCCACATAGGTATCAATGTCAGCGGAACAGTGATTTTCAGGAAGTGCGGCATAAGCAATCAGTGGTGGAATGAATGCGAAGGATGGCCCATGTAGGATGCACAGCCTGCAATAGGGTGTACGCTGTCAGTTCGACGATTCCGGCTCCACCATTTTGGTCTAGAACAACTCTTGCAACTAAAAGGAAAATGTATTTGGCATATTAGGGTGTGCCAAAAGTAGTGAGACAAATTCAACAATTTTTTTTATCTCTTTATGCCTCAATTACAGTTTAACGGTGCTGAGAAATGTATTCGCCATTAGGGTCAGTGACCTTGCTGCCATCGATCAGCCAACTTCCTGATCCCATCCTTCCAGAAGTGCTTAGGACAACCATAACGAGCAGGGATCAGCATTATGCTGATCTACTGCTTGTTATGGTTGTCGAGGTCTGCTAGGGTCCTTGTGTTCCTACTGACCATGAAGTTCTATAGGCTCAAGAAGTGGCGATAGTCGCATGAGAGATGTCCATCTAATATGGTGAATGAGGCATGTTAACGCAGCATAGCTGAGCAAGCTTATTCATGGTCACTTTTTCACGATGGGGTGCAGCGTTGTCGAAGAGGAGGACCTTCTTGAAGCGCTGAGACCGAATAAGTGCGAGTCACCGGTCCATCTCTTCTATTTCGTTCACCTGGTCTTGGAGTCCATTGCCGTGCTCTTGGGAAACAGCTTCCAGTATACCGGTCCATGGGCGCAGACTCAAAAGCTCAGAAGGTGCTTCTCTCCGTGAACACCCGCCGAACGAAAGTCGGTAACAGGTCACCAGGCCTTACCCAGACTCGCTGCTTGGCAGGGTTAAGGTAGAAGATATACTTCTCATCTTGCGTGACTATTGAGTCCAGGCTGTTCGGGTGGGAATTGGACGAGATTTGTGCGACATAGGTCGACTCCTCAGACTGGGGTTTCGGCGTGAGACAGACTGGGGTTTTGGCATGCTTCTGGAAAGGCCGAAAGTGATCACTTCTCAGGTGGCCTTCAGTAGGTAGCAAACAAACACACAGATACGATAAGCCCGAAACCGGACTCCATTCACGACATATATGGGCACGGCATGGAGAGTCTCATTACTTTTGCCACCCCCCCCCCCCAATAGGAGGTGCGAAGTGGCACAAGGAAGGAGGGAGGGAAAGCCAATAGGGGATTACTAATAAGCGGTACCAGAGACGGGGACCAACGAGCGGATTCAGTATGGGGAGCCAGTAAAGGGAAATAGGTGGGCGGATTCTGAAGACGCGTTATCGATGGCGATTCAGGAGACGTCTGTAAAATCTGTAAAGCGTCTGTGTTTCTGTTGAGCATGTCTGTATAGATATGTATCACTATTGTTACTTTAGACCTGAAGAAGAGTTTAAGTCCCGAAACGTTGTTAGTAAATATTGGATAACATCGAGTTTCAATTTGAGAAAAGGATGATATAAAATAATTATTTAATTGTACAACGAACAACATTTATTGAGGTGTTTCAATAAGCATTCTAACTTTGCACACATGTTAACATTATGTTCCATCAGATTCTTACAGCTTTATTAAGCTAAAAAAGCGCTTCTCACTATGATCCGTCTTAGATGTTAAAGACTGTAGACAGTAAGCGAATGTTGCAAATAAAAGTAGTGCGATGAAGAACGTGATAGTCAACACCTTTCCGGATGCGCTACGCATTCTACTCCTACGAGATATCGCGAAGGCGGTTTGAATATGCATTTGGCCGGACAATAATTAATAGGTTGCTGCGAAAGTTCCCGCCATTTTTTTGAATGTGCTTTTTTTCTTACTAACTCTACCTGATACAACACATCTTTTGTTCACATAAAGAGATCAGGTATGTATAAGTTTACTATTATTGCTAGCTACCCACTCTCGCGTAACTCCCTCTTGAAAACCGGAGCTTTTAAAGGAGTACACTCGAGGTCTCTTATTGTATAACTTCCAATTTGGTTAGTCAGCAGCCGAATTGTTCACATGCTTTCGCAAAGGTGAGTTTAGCCTTCATGACTTGTATAAGGTCTCCGATGTCGACAACGGTCGATAGCGAGAGCTGGTGAAATTGGACTCCGGCGGACTACTGGTGAACTTGCGCAGGACTTGGGTGTGAACTATACCACCATCGCCAGGCACCTACGTCAACTGGGTAAGGTGCACAAGTTGGCACAATGGGTTCCTCGTGACCTCACCTAAAGCGACCGCCAGCGAGTGCTGAGGTGGCCACTCAATTGCTCTCGTACAAGCGCACAGATAGTTGGCTGAAGTTCACCATAACAGTAGGTGAGAAGTGGTGCTTGCACGTCAAGATCAAGAGGGGCAGACACTGGGCTGACAGGGGTGAGCAGCCTGAGGCGGAGCCAAAGGAGGGTCCTCACCCATCGAAGACCATGCCTTCTGTTTGGTGGGATTACTCAGGTGTCATCAACTACGGGCTGCTGGCCCGTAACGAAACTCTAACAGCGGACTTGTACTCTCAGCAGTTGGATAGACTGGCCGCCAAGATCGCAGAAAAGTGTCCGAATCATGGCAGAATCCGATTCTTGCACGACCATACCTTTCAAGAATGACTCGCCAAAATCTTCTCGACCTGGGATGGGAAGTGCTGCCTCACCCTCCGTACAGCCCAGATATTGCACCAACAGAATACCACCTTTTTCTGTCTCTCTCCAATGCCATGCAAGGAAAAAGGTTCGATGACGAGGGCGCCATGGAATGCTGGCTGGCTGGCTTTTTCTAATCAAAGCCAGCAAAGTTTTAAGCTGACGAGATCGGGAGTCTGAATGAAAGGTGGGGAAGAGTGATAGAACATGATGGCCATTACTTCGTTTCTTGACGTGCTTTTCTGTAGAACTAAAAAATGTGGTGTCTTGAAAATGGCGAGAACTTCTGCAACAACCTAATACAATACAATACAAACACTTGCGGTGACCAGTAAACATTGGTTCTGACGCCGTTTCGGATATCCGTGATTTTTTCAAACCGTGGGTAAGAGGATTATGCGGACAATGGGATTTTTAAGACGATTCTTGGGTAGATTCGGATAGGCGTGATATTCGCCAAATCGAAACTTCGGATCGGATAATCCAAGTAACTCCTTTGGATCAGAAATATAATGATCCATCCGATTTGAATATCCGATGTGAGATCCAAAGACAAATCAGTTATTTGGACAACCCAAAAATCCCCCCTTGTTAAATTTAGTCCGTCCTGAACCATCTCAGAGGCTCTTCAAAGGTGCCACTATTTGCATAGTCCTTTTATGCGGGTATGAAAAAATAGCGGATCTGAATTATACGAATCGAGAATCGCAATTAAATGATATTGCTTTAAAATCTTTGAAATATATTTGTGAACCAGCCTCCGTGCGGCCGCACCGACGGCTTTTTGACGGCTTCGCCGTGGCAATAACTTCTCATGATCAATTGTAGCTGACACCTTTGTCATGGTTTCTTCAGGAAGAACATCTTAACTACTTCGATTAGGGCAAGCTAGAAAAAAAGCGAAAAAATGGAGGACATCCACAAAAACGCGTATTTGCCCAATATCGATTGATGGCGATCGACAGTTTAAAAACGAACTTCAGGTTCGTGTTCAGCGACCCAGATTGCCCCTAGGGTTGAAGTTTCGTGCCGCTTGAACGTCATCCTCAAAGAATCGATAATATCGATCGATGTCGATTGGTCGTCTTCAGATTCGTGTTCAGCGACCTCGATTACCCCCAGAGCTAAAGTTTCGTACCGGTTGAACGACATCCACAAAGTCGATAATATCGATATCGATTGCCTCCAAAAACCCCTCCAGTCGATGATCATCTAAATGCCCATGCACGGTTGCCGACGTGTTCGGCAGGTCTACGGCATCGCCAGGCACGTCGATGTTCAACAGTCGCTTCCAATACGCAGTGCCCCCACTCCAGTCGTGACGGACTGAAACACACACACACACACACACTGCTCCTTTATATATAGTAGGATGGTTTTGCACGAATAATTTTTAATATTCATATGTGGTATGGCTTCATAATTCGAGCGACTAGTGAGTATAGAAAACAGCTACGGTAAGAAGATGCGCCATGTCAGACAAATCGCCGTGTTTGTTAAATTTGATGGCGTCAAATAATCGCCGGATTCTTTTTCAAAGATGTGTGGGAGATAAAGAGCGTTTCATGAAGTCAAAACAAATTGTTAGAATAAATTTAAGCAAACACAGGGCTATAATATAAATTGGGCTAACCTGAGGCCGAAAGTCGTTTGAAGAATTGTAGCTATTCCAGAAGAGACAAATGAAACAGCAATCAGACGTACCCTGAGTGGTAACTCATAAGGAGTAGAAACTTTGACGACTGTGTCACAACTGGCTTTACTACAAAAGATCCCCACTACCTGTTAGTAGGTAAGGAATTCGTGTAACCACTCCTCGGGATGTGAAACTAATCGTAAGGAATGAATAACTTCCTAGTAGTCTTTCCTATCGGAGGATTAACGCTATAGATAGTTTTGTTTCAATTTATCATGTACCTAGCAGTGAAACATGTAGCGGAAGAGAAGCAGTTAAACATCAAAGCCTCCTATAATACAATTACATAGAGAAGCGAACCTCAACTGAATCGTAGCAGAGCCTGCACAGACGAAATTCGAGATAAGGAACGGTATCACCAGTAGTCCAGAAACGCATAACATCATTTGCTTCAAAATCAAAGATGTGCCTTTAAACCCAACGACCATTTACGAAACCCACCTGAAATCCATACAGCAGCAAACTGCCCCAATCGGGAATGTGATTAACCGTGAAATGCAGCTTGTGAGAAGGGGGCTGATGAAGTTTCGTTTCAGTACTCATTCAAAACCTCGTTGAAACTGAAGAAAAATTTGATAGAGAAGAGCAGACGTTTCCATGTTCATCAGAATATGGAAAGAGTGGGCGAGCAAAACTGGTCCGGCACTTTGAACTAGCAGGTGTTTTGTGAAAGTGCATAAGCACCATATAAAGAAACGGTTAGAGTAGATCTGATTAGATTGATTTGATGGTTAGATTTGTTGTCGTATGTACTTCCTAATCACTTTATAACACTTTGATCTGGATCGTTAGCCAATTTGATGTGGATGTCGTTCTATACCGTTTCTAATTACATTGTTCTTCACATGGATTTGACCCATGTAATAAATAATAATAATAATCAAGCAACAAACGCAAAAAAATAAGACAAAACACAAGCAAAAGCCACCAAAAATGAAAGTGCAAGAAATGGAACACGTAACATTTCCGAGAATTGCTGCATCAAAGGGCATAAGAAGAGGTGAATCATTACCAAAGCAAAAAGCGTTTACAGGACCCAACTGTAAACCGTGCAAATTGACAGCTTTTGAATTTGATTTCAGTTTTGGACATAAATGCAGGAGTACTCCATAAACACGCGAAAGGAGAGAAATTTGAAAAGTCAAAACAAAGGCAACAAACCGAAACGTAAAAAAACATGTACTAGAATCTTCTAGATTATGTCCTTGAGGAAGCCGATTACGGTACTTATTTCTTTTTGGCACTTACTTTCTATGTTATTCTGTTCTTTCTGTTATTCATACATATTTTAAATTTACTACTTAGTATTTTTCTTACACTCAGGGAACCCCAAAAATGTAAGCACTTGGTTCTGTTTTGCTACGAGGACATTAATGTATGCCTTTTCGATGAATGTACCACGTACGTAGAGGTTCTTCCGGTTTCTACAACATTGAACAAGCACGTAGCCCCTTCATAATCAGTCACTTCAGCAGTATAGTGCGTTTATGGAGAGAACGCAATTCCACCGGCACATAACGTTTATATTTTTTATGCTTCCTGATTTTGATTTTGAGTTCTGCTTTTAGCCTCACCAGCAACAAGGGTAAGGCTCTTCGGACAATACAGCGGCTGAAAATTCTCTAATCTGCCACCAGTTGAAGTGCTGCTGTTCACTTTTAGACCTTACAACAATAACGTAGTCAGCTTTCTACACTATAGTGCATGCAGTTTCCCCAATCAATCGAGACGACAAAATGAACTCTTGTCATGCGTTTCGAGAGATGTTCCCCCAAACCGTAGCAAAATTTCTATTTTTCTCCGCTTTCACATAAATGTTAAACTTTTTTCAACACATTTATAGGAGCAAAGTTGTGACCTTTCAAAGTGTGCTCACATTTTTGGGACATCGTGTGATAAGAACCTTGGTAATAAATAAGCTTAAAATTAGTAATTGGCACTAAATGCTAACCTGATAGAAGGCGATTCACAAGAGGAAATAAGGACAAGGTGATGCATAGAACTGTTCCCTCCTCTGCTTAAAGTTTTCATTCCATGAATTGATAGATTTCGATATCTTTGAGTAGAGAAAAGCATAGCACAACAAACAATAACAACCGTAGTTTTGGTTTAATATAAAATATATATGTTTTGTTCCAAAGGCTAAAGTTTAAGTGGCCTTTCATTACAGCAGAAAATCCAGTTTTCGTCTCTGGAACTTTGTGATTTTGATCTCGAAAACTCGGTCAGATTTATTTTAGAAGCGAGGTGAGGAAGCAATTGTCTAAAAACTTCGAAATGAGA
Organism: Heligmosomoides polygyrus polygyrus; assembly: GCA_947396885.1. Classification (NCBI taxonomy): domain Eukaryota; kingdom Metazoa; phylum Nematoda; class Chromadorea; order Rhabditida; family Heligmosomidae; genus Heligmosomoides; species Heligmosomoides polygyrus. The sequence continues at coordinate 76,882,410 of OX377201.1, read as the reverse complement.
TGTAGTAGTTGCATGAAACACTATCAACTAAAGGGGAAATCTTTAAATTGGGAACTAAGTCGTTAAATCTCCAGCTTCTCTCGTCATAAAACCTCGGCATTGTTGAGAATAGTTGTCAATATTTTGTTTGTGCCGCTCGAGGTTGTTACGGTGGATCTTTATTGCCAGGCCTGGCAATAAAGGCGGCACAAACAGAATATTGACAACTAAGCTTTTAAACTCATTACTACAAATTATTATTTTGATCTAAATATTAAATAAGACTTGCTGAGAGGAATTGGTGGAAGCGAGGTCCAAGCAATGCACCTAAAGTTTTGCCTAAGTATGAGGGTTCAAAAGCTATTCCGTTGAGCAGATTCCTTCTTTAAGAAAAAGAAAATGTAAATCAAATAAATTGTGATGAAATACAAGGTGAGAAAGTAGGTGAGCTTGCTCGTTTTAGGACAACGTGGTATATGCAATTTAGTTCACGTAAAGAAGGATAAGGGGTGAAGTTCGACGTTGGTGAATCCTTCTGCCCCCTCCCCCCACGATACAACGCTGCTAAGACAGGGTGGAATTGATCATCTTTAAACCGAAACCGCGCTGCTCCTGGTACACATGTGGTCATAGGACTGGCGATTCGGTGTTTATTCTTCTTAAACAGATCCCATCCTATTGTGATGATCATACAAGGACGGACAGCGTTGTTGGCCTAGCCATGCAGTTGACCTCAAACCGACTCGTGGTGTACACAAGGACCGTGCTTTCTCGCCACCTCGATTAGTCTATAGAAAGGACAAGGTTTCGCCCAATTCTCAGGCTTATTTCGAGGCGGGAGTGAATTCATTTTGTGGAAACTCATAATTTGTTCTAACTCTTTATAATGTTCTATATACACTGCTTATCGTGTGGAAGCAACTCTCAGAAAAACCTTTTAAGAACCTTTCAAATTTCTTACAAGTAAAAATTGCTGAATCTATTATAGGGACAATAAGTGACGGATTGCATATAACATGCAATTCATTATGAGTTCTCTTGGCCGCTTCACTTAGTCGACACTTTTATTTAATTTGAACACTACTAAACGCCTTTCGAATCAAAAACGCTCGTTGCATGAGCTTCTTGTACCCGATACCGAAAGATAAATGGAAAAGTGTTATCACAGAGCTCCACTTCTAAGATTGTGAAACGAGAAGGAAGCATTAATGCTATATGTCTTGTTTGTCCTTTGCCAACAGATTTGTGGTGAAATCTTTATTTATCGGCCTGACGTTTCGACCCTGTCTTGCAAATTATTTCACCACTGGGGAGCTGCGTTAGATACCACTCTAGGTTAGTCGATGGCCAGTAGCTAGGACAGGGTCGAATCGTCAGACCATAAATAAAGGTTCCACCTAAAATCCTCGCTGGCAAATAACAAGCAAAACTTATACAACGACAATGCTAGAATTTTTAAGATGAAAAAACTTATGGTTAGAATTTATTGAACATTAAGAGCAAGCATTGCACCAGTTCCGTTGTGTAGAACCAAAGAGATATAACTTGAAGGAACAGCTTCATAAATAAATGGGATTGCTCATCTGAATGCAACACGTGTTGCTGCTATGACATTGATGTGCATGGGTAGGGAGACAGTTGATCTGCAGCTCACCATTTTGTAGGGCCCTGTATAATTTATTCAACTCCGAATTCACTCCTAACAGGAAAGAGGGTTATGGCAAAAAAAATCGAAAAACACGAGCAGTACGATAAGGCAAAACAGGCACAGTGATCGATTTGCGGCAAACAACTTGACGACCGAATCGAATCTTGTTCTCTTGTTCTCGTCCCACCAAGGCCGAATCCAACCCAATCTAGGGGCATGCTCGGTGCAGCGTTTGCGTAGCTCTTGGAACCAATAGGTATTGGTAGGTCTGTCTAATTTACAAATAGATTACGCACAATTGTGCTGCTCGTTAACACAACATGTGCACGACTCATTACTTCTGTACATATCTACACAGCATACGCATACTTATTTGCGGCAATTTTTTGGCCGTAGCTCTCACATAAACAAAAACACAGACATAGAACATAAAGATAACATCAGAATTTTTGCTCATAGCCGTCATAAGGCGATTTCAGACAACACTTTCTTATACACTCGTTGCAGCCGAATTTGAGTGTCCGAAAATCTCTTGCCAGCGTCGGTGTGGCTCGACGCTGTAGTTTATTTAGTGCAACTACTGTATGCTTCTTACACGGCAGATAAGCGCTTTGAATATCGCGTTATTTCGCAGTAGTGAAGAGTATTACAAGCTCCCGTTCAGAGTCATTTTTCAGCAAAGAAGCTTTCTACGCAATCCTTCTTAAGACATCCATTTCTTCATTAATGTGTTTCAAACGACTGAAAACGAGCTGCTTGAACGTCAGGTGTAGTTGATTTTTTAGCCGATTTTTTACATCCTTACTTATTGATCATAAACACCCTCGATAGAGCTGCTTCTCTTTATTTTGCTCTGATTTTCTGTCTTATCGCATCATACGTTGCTTATGCAGGCCATATCCACTAGGCTATCAGCTGACTAACTTCTTCTTGCTGAACTTCGGCGTTCAACTGACTACGTTTCAAGGAATGCCTTGAATGGAGTGGGGAACACGTTATGGGAAATCGGTATCCTTCTCAAATTCCCTTGTCGTAAGAGAGTCCTTGTGAAGAAAGGTGGCAGGAAAGTGAGGATTTCGCATAGACTGGCATGTAGAGGCTTCCTTTGTCCTGAATCTTCTGTAAAGCTAACTTCCGATATGAAAAATCCTAGTTCTTTGATTGTCTACCCTAAATGACGGCTCGTACAAAGTTTAGAACGCTGCCATTTCTTCCACGCAATTCAGCCAGTAAGATGATAATGCTATTTATGTCGCACCCAGTTCACGTTTCCTTTGAATGTCCTATTGCATTCTTTTAGCTAGCACACACTATATGACGTGTGAGTCGATCATTTGTGGTTGTCACAGAGATTTTCATGGGTGCCAGATTGCCCCTTCTAAAAATCACAGAGGAACATTCCACAAAAACAGGCAAATGCAATGGCGCCTAAAAGCAATGTGCAATGTTGCATTTGTTAGTGAAGCTGCAGTGAAATTGGAAGAATATCTCTGCTGAACATAACAAGCTTATCAATGTCATTGTTGAAGGTGATGAGATCTTTGTACAACGGGCACCGGATGGTCTTCGAAGGCATGGTAAAGCTATTTTGTAGATGTGTCTTCATCTCACAAGCAGTGGTTTGCAATGCTGATCTATCGGCATAATCTTTTATTTGCCTACATTTTGCTGCTTCCCCATTATTAAGTAATTGATCGATTTTGCAGAAGTTGTAAAATCAAGCACTCTTTGCTTGTTTATTTTACTCACTGATTTACAGTGTCGCTTTTCCTTTTAACAGCGAGAAGGTAAACTAAGTAAGGGTTTGATCAGAAAGGTTAAAAACGAAACGCGAAAAAGCTTAGCTAAAACATGAAACTGAAAAAGGGCTGGATGCGGACCAGTCACGCGAGGGGATTTGCGAGCAAACGGCAGTGTTTACTGTTTCTGGTCGCATAAATGATCACCATTTTCAGTAACGAACCGGTTGTCGCCATGTTTTGTTAAGAGAAAGCAAAATAGTGGGGAGCCACAAACCAGGAAGTTGATGGACACCGGACTGCAGCCGGAAAGTGGAGTCCAAACGGGAGTTCATTGAGACAGGCCATTTTGCGGCGCGGATCACGCCTTTTCTCCTTTTCCTCCAGCGTACGTATGTAACACTAATTGTCATTGTCGAACGATTAGCAATTTCTTAGCGACCTAGCAAGGAGAGAAACTTGGACATGTTGAAAACACAGATAAAAGGAATTTTCTTGCTGCAATAAGTATTGTAGGTGTTCTTAGACGGTTACTTACGACGAGCAGTAGCGATCACAATTGTATTTGCTTTGGTCATTTGAACACAGCTCTAGAAGTGGCTTAGACATGCAAAGTTTTTACGTGTTTTGAAGATAGTCGTGTTAAAGAAATTGCATTTATTTAGCTTTCTAAGGAGATAACACAAATTTTTCGAAAGAATACAAAAAGAGTGAAAAGTTTTTTAAGAACATCCAAATTCGTCGAAAAGCAGAAGTCATTCTGGAAATGAAGCAACAGAGAGAGTAAACTCCTCAGTAGACAACAAAAAATGCCAAACACTTTGTTGTAATCCATTTAGTGTTAGGGACCACTTCAGGAACTATGTGCCTATCACATACCGTTAGGGGTGGGCGGAATTTCTGTTTTCTGTTTTCTGATTCTCTGGCTATTTTGGGCAATTTTTTTCTGTTTTTTTTTGGTTTCTGGGAAAGTGGCTAAAAGATTGACCAGAAAACAAAAAATAGAGCTGCGACTAAAATTATAGTGGAACATTTTCATGGAAATCTAATGAAAAGAATCCAAACGGTATCACAGAATCATGAATTTCATTCAAAAATAGTGTTTCTAGAGTGTTTTAAATGGCAATCATATGGCGTTTTTGCATGTGCTCATGTAGTTATTGCCCATGCACTCATGCACTTTGTTTGCTTGATTGATGTAAATGCTACTGGGAGTTCCTCAACATCTCGACTCTTATAATCTAACTTCGTAACCTTTTCGACATTAACAGTAGTTTGGACCATAGACAATCGCTTAAAATTTTGTATTAAAACTATAAAACTAGTGTCCTCAAGCGAATTTAGGTATGTATTAACCAACCAACCACTTTTCCAAGAGTTACTGTGGGTAGGATTATTCCCCACCTCCGTTAAAAAATTGAAAATTGTTGGCCGATCATACCCAATGATCGCTTTCTGCAAAGCCTTTTGCGACGCTGCTTTCCTAACTCGGAACATTCCTCTGCTTACAGTTGTCAAAAGTTAGAGACAGAAAGTTTTAGTAAGCTCTGATTTGGCTGATGTAGTGACACAGTAGTGATACATGAAATTTTTCACGAATAATCTGCATCATTTGTCGTCCCATTGATCATCGAGTTGTTCAAGCGGATACCGCCAGAGTCTCCATACCTTCGTGCCGCATGCCAGAGTGATCCATTGGATTCTTTCGATCCGATACAAAGAGCGTCACATTGCTCTTTCAGGGCTTTCACGAAGACGCCGACCAGCGCGTTAGTGGGCATCCTGGTGTTTTTTTTGGCATCCCAAGGAACCAAGTCGGTGAGGTCCAGCGGGTGTCTTCGAAGTGCATCACGTGGCCGGCCTACCCAATTTTCCACGACGTGGCGCAGGCGATAGCTTTTCTGATCTTCACACGTCGACAAAGTTCATCGGAGGCCTTTCTCTCGCTTGCGTGAATCTTGTCACTACGAACATTGTCCTCTCAATTCCACGCTGCGCAATGCTGATCGCGTTGTTCATCCTGGCTTCGTTTGGCCCAAGTATCTGACGCGTATGTTAGCGCAGTCTGCCAAAAAGGTGGGCACGGAGCCGAACGTTCTTCCTCTTCTTCACGACTCCTTCGACACTCTTCATAGCTCCTCAAGCCGCTCGTTTCCCCCTGTCCAGCTCTGGCGCTAGGTCGTTGGCGATATTGACTTCGCGACCCAGATGCACGTAACTGCAGCATTCGGAGATGTTCGTTCCGTTGAGCGAGAATGGGTCGTCAGGAACTTGCCCAGTCCTTATGAACATCGTCTTCGTAAGATTCAGCTGCAGTTCAACGCTCCCACATACGCGATCGAAGTCGGGCAGCGAAGATGGTGCAGATGCCGGCGGTTGTCTTTCACTCTCATGTCTTCCCATTCTAGTTTGCTCATGCCGTTTTCGAGGGTGAATCCACTGTACAGCTCTCGAAGGACTCTGATGTACTGAGTAGGAACACCCTGAGTGCGCAGGTGGTCGATGACCACTTTAATCTCAGCAGAGTCGAATGCCTTCTTCAGGTCGATGAACGTAAGGCACAGCGGCAGCTTGTGCTCTCGCGACACCTCGATGAGCTTCATGATGGTGTGTATGTGGTCGATTGTGCTGAATCCTCTCCGAAATCCTGCTTGTTCGCGTGACTGTCCTTCGTCCTATTCAGGATATGGAAAGGGTATTCAGGATACGCTTGATCCAATTCTATGTGCAGTTTCTATGCGTTCAATAAAGCAATTTCCCTCAAAAAACTGTTGTGCTGACAGCTTCTTCAATCACAATCTCGGGTTGTTTTGTGAAATACCAAGGCAGTACACATCATATTTAGTCTGCTAAGGAGTAACCAGGTGTTGTAAAGACCGCTGGTGAGTTAACTTGAAGGTTTTCAGCATCGCCTAAACTAGGAAAAACTACTTACAAGGAAAGGATTTATCAAAGAACTAAGAATGTAGACTCCGGCACAGCCAGTAATGTTCAACGAATCTCTGCACACCGCTAGAGTATGTTGCGAGGGTGCCTGGACTTGAGCAATGGTATTGAAAAAGGCTGAAAAGCTGATTGTATCTGATCTGGAGCGTAATAGAAATTTTTGTAGACGCCTGCAAGTTAAAACGCTGGTCCACGACTACATTTCTGGTCATACAAGAACCATACTGGAAAATGGATCTTTTTGTAGAATAATTAGGTCGTATGATAACTTTGAAATTTTCTGTTTTCTGATTTTCTGTTTTCTGTCGTTTTTGGCTTTTCTGTCTTCTCTTTTCTGAGAAAAGCCATTTTCTGTTTTCTGAGAAAATTTTCAGAATTTCCGCCCATCCTCGATACCATGGATTAAAGATACTTTAAGTTTATTTATTTATGCGCCAGAGGGCGCGTTAGTGCAACAATACAATACAACAACAAAGACAGTAGGCAAACTCTTATCTCAAACACACCCCACAGTAGACTGATGAACATATACATTCCGGGTGCTCGCTTACAGTGCAAATTTTATAGAGAAGTGCCGACAATGCAGAATGGGCATGGTGGGACTGGTCACGATCAATGACAAAAAGGAACAGTAGAGTAGTAGTGCATTTTTCCAGTAACAAGAGGCTAACAATAAGAGACGTCCAAAGGCTAAGTTTATAGCATAGTTAAGCACTGTCCTCCATTATACGGTTTAATCTGAAATCTCATGACGAACTTCGGACTTTTTTCTGTGATACTCCGCTTTCGCAATAACAACATGTTCCGACCTCGACGCGTGTATACCTTCCGCTGAGACAAGAGCGTAGCCACTTTAGAAGGGAGCCATCCGTTTCGGTACATCTTCTTGCTCAACTTGCTTGAGACTTTTTGATGATCAACCTTATCGAAAGCTTTACGGCTTAGGAGTTTTTGAAGTGGCGGTAATTATTGACTCTTTCCAAACTTTGGCAACTTCTTTGCAGACAAGGAAGTGTTGAAAACTTTGGTCACAGGCATGTGACACGTCAAGGCATATTTTCCGAACGTGATCACCTGCTTTATCAGTATTTCTTTTCGGCAGCGTACAGCAAGTCTGCTTCCGCGCCCCATTTAATTGTCGTTGCCCACCGAATTTCCGCAAACAGTTAGGAGATTTTAATACAGATCCGCCCTTTCTGACCCAATCAGTTGCCATTTTTTCTATCTATTTTTAACACTTTAGATTGTCTCCTTCACTAAAAATGAACTTCGCTTTCTCGTGTTGGGAGAAAACGTATGTCGCTTTACTTAAGTACCTTGAAAGCCTGCACTCACTTCATTCTGAGATTACTAGGAGAGCACTGAGGGAATTGCACCAATAACGATGTGCACGTCCAGACTACGATGCTGTTGGCGGGCCTATATGTCGCTACTTGGAGTCTCTTCAACATCCAGCCAGAGTTGCTGTGCTGGCTTTCTAGTGCCCTCCACCAATCACATCACGAGTGTAGCCGACCACGAGCCGGATTCAACAACGACTTACAGCAATTTGACTGATAGCGCGGCTTATCAAGCGACATGGTGAGCGAAGCCGCGTTATCTGAGCTTTTCGTCGTGAATTCTCTGTTAAAGTTATGTAGGTCGTTGACGAATCCGACCCCAGATGTAAATATGTTGTACTCCTGAAAATGTTTTGTTTACTAGTAGTTGCCCGATGTTTTCTTCTGCAATCTTATTTTGTTCATCTTTGTATGGATTACTGTTTTTACTAATGTTGTTTATTATCGTACATCAGTCTTGAAAATGGTATATAGCAGGTGTGGCTCCCTAACGAACCCTAAGCAGTATTCGTTGATAGCTTAACAAAAACACATCAAAACATAAGCAAATAACTCCTCGGTGACAGCGCTTTTTTACAAAAGCGACCCACCATGAAAACAAATGTAACAAAAAAATATATATGTATATATACATATGTATATACACGTGCGTATACATGTATCTGCGTATATATATGTGTATATATATACCATTTTCTGGTCGAATTGGACACTTTTCAAATCAAATTGTACACTTTCAATTTAAATTGGACACTTTTCACGTCAAATTGGACACTCTTCTAAGCTCGCCTAGGACTTTTTAAATCAAAGAGAACTTTCCGAATTGCTTCAACCTTAATACAGGTTGAACTACAGACGGGTTAGAAAAATTTTTATTCAAGGAAAATTTAGAAAAACTTGTTTTTGATTTTTTTTACGTTAGCTGCCCAAATGAATGTAATAATTTTATAAAATTTTTACTTTTGGAGAAAAAATAACAGTTTGTATTCTGTTTTAAAGCGCAGCAAAGTAGCAACCATAAAGTGTACTAAAAGACCGGATTGCGCCATGCACTCGAAAAGCTCGTCGCGATTTTTATTTAATTGATAGTGTAAATGCTGTTTATATGGAACACCATCTAAAACTCTTTATCTATTAACCAATTTCTAGCCTTTTGTCCTTTAGAACAAGCTATCATACATTATTTTTCCATGAAAAATTAGAATCATATAAAATTTTAAACAAAGTGTTCACTAATTGAGTAAGTGAATTAAAGGTTTAAAGAAATCATGCTGAAGTTTTCCTCGATTAAAAAAAACTGTAGACAATGCAAAAGTGCAATTGTTAGGAACGCACATACCTCGTTGTCTCATGTAAAAGTATTTACACTATCAATCGAAAAAATTGCGACGAGCAATTCGAGCGCATGGCGCAATCCGGTCTTTTAGTACACTTTATGGTTGCTACTTCGCTGCACTTTAAAACAGAATATAAACTGTTATTTTTTTCTCCAAAAGTAAAAATTTTATAAAATTATTACACTCATTCGGGCAGCTAACGTAAAAAAAATCAAAAAAAGTTATTTTAAATTTTCCTTGAACAAAAATTTTTTCTAACCCGTCTGTAGCTCAACCTATATACAGGTTGTTGCAATTCGGAAGAGTTCTTTTTGATTTAAAAGCTTCAGGCGAGAGATTTGACGTGAAAAGTGTCCAATTTGATTTGAAATGTGTCCAATTTGATTTGAAAAGTGCCCAATTTGATTTGAAAAGTGTCCAATTCGACCTGAAAATGGTATATATAAACATGTACACAATTATGTTTATGCCTATGTGTTATACGATCTGAATATAGGATACAGAAAACGTTTATTACTGTATAGGAAATTTGTACATACGAACTGAATATTGAACTCAGAAATCATCTATTATTGTATAGGAAATAATCATAACATGTACTGTAACATGAACTACTTCGCGCCTTTCGCGCTTCGCGCGATGCTGCAGTGTCACTAACCTAACACCAAGCTAGCTGCTCTGTTTATGCAGATTTTCCCCACTTGCAGTGCAAAAGATGCTGATGCTAGATGCTTGTGCTTATCAGTGCCTTCGTCCCCAGGTCCTTCGACAACCCTCCTGATGCCAGCTAGCACGCGTCTTCCCCTCGACTTCATTCTAGCGTCAAGTTGACTGCAGACACCTTCACTCTCCATCCTCAAACGGCCAACCTCAGGCAAAAATTGACATTTTCGATAGGTAGTGAGCATAACCGATTCTCATCGCACGATGGGCAAGAACCCTTTTTGTCAGAACGGAGGATTTGCAATGCAACCCGGCGGCCGGTATGCACTATGGCTTCCGCGCTCATCGCGGGCATGGCATACTTTTTCGAGCCGCGCGCGGTGTTTAGCGTTGGTCCTGGGCGGATCGCCGTCGCGTTCCCTTGCAGAGCGATGAGCGATGCCATGGCATTTCATCGATTTTGACACCTAAATATGCATATGCAACTTATTCAAGCCGGTATCATTTCCTAGCTGTTTGAAAGATTCACAGAGGCAGGTCGCTCCTCGCAGTTAATACATCAGGTTTTCTGCTAGAAGAACTCTATGCATAGAATTAAAAGTTAAGGTCAAGTCACTCTTTTTTGAAGAAAAGTTTCTTAAGAAACACTGATCCAAAGTCATGAAAAGCATGCGAGAAAAAGCAACATAAGGACGTGAAAGTTCAATTGGTAGAGCCCTTTCAGAAGGTACGCCACCACAGTTGTGGTCCAGGAGAAGCTCTAGCTTTATTCTCTTTCACCGCACTGCATCAAGCTCTTTTCAAGACTGAAAGAACCATTCATATTCCTTTGTCATGAAATGTTATCAGACAGGGCTGCTTACAGGAGGTTAGCTCATATGGCTGTCGATCAAAAGACATTATGAAGTGGGATGCAACTCATTTTCATCCTTCCGTATGCCCTCTTCTGGGTTTGGGCCTTCAAGTGGAGGAAAATTTATAAGATGAACGGTAGAGTAACTCATCCACGGCTGCATCCATCGTAATGAACGACGAATCGGTCCGGAACAGCCAAGAATCCATAATCTGTTTATTTATTTATGCGTCAGAAGAGATGTGCTTTTCAATCAGATTGAAAGAGCACTGAAAGAGAGCAGCACCGAAAGACAGCCCACACAAGGGGTGGCATCAATAGCATATGATCATATGCCTTGCCGTTTCTAATCTGTTGATGCCACTCCTCGTGAGGGCTGTCGTTCGCTTGAGGTCCTCTGCCCATTTCGTCATAGGAACTGCGGTAGCCATTGGGTGTAATTGCGCTCAATAGCGACGTGAGCACTAGTTTCCAAAAGGGCGCATTTGCTAGGTAGGGATGAGTCAGTCCAACCGCGCACCTGGCGCTAATAGGTGCGCGGCTGGGACGCAAGTGCTGTTATGGGACGCGGCTGGGACAGAATTGCTGTTATGGGACGCGGCTCGAACGCAACGAGTGTCTGAGCAGGAGCACTGAGAAATTCAAATCCTTCCGCGTAGCTCTGCAAAACTCATCTCCGCGATTCCATTGCGGCGACGGGAAGTATGCACAAGGCTTTAGAGGAATGCATCCTCATTACTGGTACTGGTTCCTCTCAAGGATCCTCCCATAGCAGACGTGTACGGCCCGTAATTTTCCCATTCCCCACCACCCCCCCCCCCTCAATTTCATGACTAATTCATGAATTATATAGTATGAGTACAATTTTTTTACATAAATTTATTATCTGCAAGTGAGCAATAATACACATACAATACACATTCATATACTATAATACTACATACAACATCTATAAATGTGTGGCACATCCTATAGGCAAATATGCAGTGGCAAAAATAAAATCAATCAAAGTGATGTTCAGATCTCCAAGGACATTCTAAGATGAGCAGAGAAATGAGCAGAAATTTTAAAAAGGCATAGAAGAGGTATAAATAAGACCTATTGAAGTGACTGAAAACCGAGCAGTTAAGTGAGAAGCGCGAAAATAAAGCAATAAGTGATTAACTGTGAAGTGAGTAAAGTAGTAAGGAAAACTAGAATATCTGGAATCTATATGTACACCACGCGTGAGCGTGATAGCGTGATATAAGAGCTACTAACGATATAACTACAATCGTGATGAACGAAATGAGACACGATGAACGTGATGAAGGTGACAATGGGAGGAAAAGAAAAAAGAAGTAATAAGGAAAACAAAGGGTGGGTGCTCCGTTTTAGCAAGTTCTCAGTTTTTGCTCCAAATACTGAGTTTTTACTTAGCTTTTCACCAAACTTTTTAACAGAACATTGACTAAAAAACCGGTACTCCAGAGATTGTATTGTTACATAATTGTCATGTGGTCATGTCAGGGGAATTTGAAAACTAAATTCTACGAAATTCTCGTTTTTTTTTCGGGAAAGATATTGCGAATAATGGTGATACACGAACTTAAATTCATATAGCGCCCACATCTGCGAGTAAAAAGAACATGGAGCACATGAAAGCAAGAAAGATACAAAAGGAAAGCAATATGGAGTATTGCAAAAAAGAATAAATATTGCAAATGAGTAAATATTTCAAAAGAATGCGGTAGTAAAACAATCGGTGACTTGGAGCTCTGAGATGTATCTCGGCGTGATGGCCATCGTCCTCAATCGAAGCCATGTTCGTTGTCGTTGTCATCGTCGTCGATAAATCGGCGAGGGGATCTTCGTGCGCGGTGGGCTTCGACGAACTTGAATTTCTGGAAGAAGAAAAATTTGAAGCACAAAGAGAAGAGGAAAACGCACCGGCGCCAGAACCAGGCCGCCCGTTCGCGTCGAGAACATACTTTCCGATATCGGTTCTAAAATAAATTTGATTAATCTCACTAACAGACGATAAGCAAGCAACCTGCAGTGAAGCGCACCTCTACGCTGAAGCCCACCTCTCACTAAATGCCTCCAGTGCCTCTTCGTTTTTTTCGTTCTAGAAGCACTGTGTGCCTCTCACCGTCCACGTCGTCCTATGGGATCCAATAGATGCAAAATTAACAAATTAGCTAGTCAGCAGTCATGTAGTAATTATGTAGCGATCGAAAATAACATGTTGTGGTGGGCCTTGAGCATGTTCGGCCTTCGGCGTAAGGGCGAGTTCTCGCGCTCCAAGTCGGATGCCGTCCAATCAAATTCCTTCAGAGGGGGATAGAGGTTTGAAGATGAACAAATAGTTAAAGGGACCATCATCCAAACTATATGGAACTACCTACGAGGGGTTCCGCTATCTGCTCAGGGAGATGCAACAGACGTGAGCTATTTGTACAAGCGAGGCGGTCAGCGTATCGTTGAATCAATTTCGGTGGTTCACATACATCCTCTTATATCATCCTCTTATAGGAATCAATTAAGAAGGCTATAGCCTGTCATAGCATGTAGAGAGAGCAGACAACGAGAGGACATCCGTATTAACCGTTTTGAGGTATTTACGGAAGAAGTGTACACAACAGGTGATGTGGATATCTTATCTGACACGGCCACAGCGGATCTACATTTCGAGTGCATTGTTCAAGTCGGTGCTCCGTAAACAACATTCTAGTGTTGCATTCCTAAACGGGAAAAGTATAAGAAAGAATAATCGCTTTGCTTCAACGTTGCTTAAAGCACACTTGAGGCATGCCGCCGCAATCTGACAACTGTGTCACCTACCAAATATGCGTGAGGTTCCCATAAGCCAAGATCGTTTCTTCGTGCAATGTGAACTCCTTGGATTCAATTGAACGGATGAAATTGAAGTTGGCCTGCTGTTGTTCAAGTCGCTGCATGCCCAGCAAGGAGGAAGAGGGATATTGGGGGGGGGGCGTCGTAGCGGAGGAATAAATACGGAGAAAAGCTTCGCTTCTCTCCAAAGACCTCTCCTACCGCCGTTAGTCCCATAATTATCGAGGACTGCTGCTCCAAATTACTCAGCAACTTACGCACGGAGTCAGAGGGTTCGGGCACGTTCGATAGCGATAGCTCGACCACCCCACAGGAAGCTTATCCTTTATTTTTGCCTTCTCCGCGAAGCCGTTCGGGCGCGTGGTAGTGTCAGACCCTGAGCGCATTCGACGCGGTTGCTTCATGGGGGGGGGGGCAGAGTACCCCGTGCTTCCAACGGTTCCGGGAAACTAAGGGATGATCACAAAAACTACCAATCCCCAACCGTTCCGTATTCTTTTTCTGTTGTTGTGTTGTCGACCCCAAAAGATATTAGAAACCCACCTTTTTTAGACCCTTCCCGTCAAACGATGACTCCTGAGGAGTGATGACGGAAGGGACTCCTCCACATCGTTCTCATCGACGAGATCGTCGCTGTTGGTGGGCAGCTGTTGCTCAACGGGGTCGTGGGCATCACGCCTGGAGATCTTAGTTTTAATAGAAGACACTTAGCCGGTTTCGTGGAAGACTCCTTCGGGAATGTGGTTAGAAGGTGTTGTTCTTTATTAACTGGCGTGAATAGAAGACAGTGAAAGAACTGGCTTTGGAGCGAGCACCCTCCGCGTGATGATTGCTTCGTCGACTGACTTAAGGCCCCCTAGAGTTCTCCGGCGTTGCCGTCCAGCGGCGCCGCTGGAGCGGCACCTTGAATCACTCGAGAAGGCTTAGACCTTGAATCACTCGAGAAGGCCGAGAGAGTCCGTCTGCGCTCTGCCCTTTCGCGGCGGGGATCCTAGAGTGGAGACGGGTGTCCTTTAAACTCGATAACGCCGATCAGCTGACTGTTTTCGGCGCTCCTCTCCCAACTCCTCACTTCTTCGTCCATTTCTGCTCTTTCCTTTTTTTGTTTAGCTTCTTGACGATTCCAATGTTCGCAGGTTGCTGAAGGCCAGGATCGAGACGACCGGCCGGAATATCCTGCGAAGGTGAGTGTTTCTTCAAGTTTTATTTTTTGCTGGTGGATGTTTGGTTGTTGTTGTTGTCTTGCGTGGTTTTATACTCTTCAATACTCTTCATATGTTCCATTATATATGGTGGGATGTGTATTGTTTTAGCTTATTGGTAACAAATTTATGTTCGTTTTCAAGTCTCTGAAGGCCGGGATCGAGGCGACCGGCCGGAATATCCAGCGAAGGTGAGTGTTTCTTCAAGTTTTATTTTTTGCTGGTGGATGTTTGGTTGTTGTTGTTGTCCTGTGTGGTTTTGTACTCTTCATATGTTACATGTGTATTGTTTTAGCTTATTGGTAACAAATTTATGTTCGTTTTCAGGCCTCTGAGGGCCGGGATCGGGCCCAATTTATTTAATAAAGCATTAATCATGTACAAATCGGCCCTTGTGATCACGCACGTACTTATAATAGTAACAACGACCCGATGTGTGCAATAACTTTGACGACACCGGGGACGAAGCCACGAAACCCATTCGGCCATGCTTAACCGAGAAATGGTGACCTTATCAATTTCCCGCGAATAGATCTTGGAACTAAATTTCTCAAGTTTGCAAGTGCTAGCACAACAGAGTCAAATACTCATTGAGATTGGGATTCGGACCAGAAGGAGAATTCAAACTCTTTATAGTAGAACCTGAAGCGCGGAAAGGCGACGATAGCTGAATGGGTTAGGACACAAGTGTTCGTGATGAAACAGTAACTCTGCTGTTGACCCGCCTCGCCTTGCAAAACTGCTATTGCGGAAGACTTGGAAGTGCGCCAGACTTGAAGAGAAAGTGGAAAACATGTTTCGAAATGTGGCACCTCTTGAAGCACTCGTGCACCTAACCAGCGAAAATTGCTGAACAGATGTCCTTTTCACTTCTTTCCGTTCACCATATTGACCAGAAGGTATGAGTACGTATGCAGCAATTGCAGAAGACTCCAACTATGGTGTGCAGCATGATATATTTGATTCAAGACCAGGGACCGCTCAGGGATTGCCAGGCCCGGATACGATCAAAGTCAGTGAGCTGGTACCAACCTCGTGTAATAGAGAGGATGAATCACTGACTCATTCGTCGGCTTATTCAATAAATTAAAATCGGATCCCGTGGAAGCACAATTTGTGGCGCATCCCATAGAAGGAATAAGGTTCATGTAAACGAAGAAGAGCAAGAAGACCAGCTAGGAAACGACGAATAAACGGTTTTTTTAGTGACTGCACCGAACTAAGCCAGCCTAAACAGGTGATTCAGGTTGATGCGAGCGCGCGATCGTCATCGGGGCGTGTTATTGTTAAGCACCTAGGAGGGGATGTAGGTCGCCGAAGGGATTAGGATCGGGCCGTCTCTAATTGTAATAGGACAGGTGGCCGTCTTTCCCCCTCATCAAACGATAAGAGGGACAACGGGGTAAGGTCAACAATACCCCGTATCCCTCCGTGCCACCCAGCTGTCCGACGGACCACCGATAAGCTGGGCCGTAAATAGGAGGGACCGCCTTCGTATCGGGGGAAGGGTGCTCAGTGTGTGTCCCGTGGCCCCATCAGCCTAGCCGCCTGGCCAACGCCTTTGCAAGCAGAGGCCCTATTTTATGTACCTTATGTATTCAAGCATGTATGTTATGAAGGAAGATAAATCTATGCTTTAGGACTCGTTTACCTTTTCATACCTTGGAACATTCATTTGGTATCTTGGAGCTTCCCCGAGCCGCTACACATATAAGAAGAATATCGGGAGCTCCGAGATATTACATGGAGGTCCCGGCTCGCATAGTTTGTTCTACTAATTAACTTCCTCCTCCTCCCCTGAATCGTCGATCCTCATTATTTTTATATCTCCATATGAAAAAAAACAATTTTGAAGTTGAACTAATTTTCTCTAATTATTTTCTCGTGCTATTTCCTATAGGCACGGGGTAAAAAAAGCCATAAGAGCTAGACTCTTAATATTTTTTCATACTTTTACTTATTGAAGTAACAGTAGGGAAAAAAGGCACAAATCTGCCAAAGAGTTTTCAAAAGGAACATTCGCGTCATACATAAAACTGCACCGCTCAGCCCACACTCTTCTCCACTTCCCTACCCCTTCACTAATGCCGCCATTCTTCCACCTTTAAATCCTTTGAGTCCTTTCTCGTATAAGAAAGAGGAACACACGCGCTGAGTACAATTCTGAGTCCTTTCTCGGATAAGAAAGAGGAACGTACTATAACCCATAGAACCAAGTATCCTTGATAAATAGGGAAAGAACCCTACATTCGATTTAGAACAGATGTTCATGATAGACCTGGCCAGGCTACACAAGAGCAAAAAGAGCGCACAGAAATCTTTCAAAGTAAGGCGATGACTACAAAAAGGAGCAGAGAGCGAGCATGCACACCAATACAATTGACATCCTCCTCATTTATTTTCTCTTCTTCCTCGCCACATTTCCTGTGCTGCCGAATAATAGTCATTCGCGATTTCCTAATTGAACTTTAGAGGTACAGTAGTACCAACTCTAACAAGGCAGCAACTCTTCGAGCAACAAGCAGATCGACTTCGAAATCAACTTCAAAACAAAGACGACACGTGAAATTACCATTTGATTTTTTTCATACTATAATTTTCCTTCTCCTTTCTTCCAAAGAAGGGAACTCTTCTCGCTTTGAAAAAAAAATCATTAAAAAAAGCAGTTAAACGAAAAACATAGCCACAGGAAAAGAAGTTAAGATCAAATATTTATTCTAATACGGTAGTAAACAGTAAATACAAAATAAACCAGGCAAGCTGCAGACGGCGGCCGACAATAGATGGATTCCAACGGACGTTGGTTGTCTTCAACCAAAAAGGATGGGTGTTGTGCAGCGATAAAATTTTCTATATACGCTTCTACATAATTTTTTGTGCGACGCGCTAGTTGTGTATGGGTTGCAATGCGTACTTTATGGAAAGTATGCGTGGGTATGGACAAGTGATTAATGCTTATAGTAGGATGCGTTTCCGCTCCTACGGTGACCGTGTTATTATACATGTCCAGTGATACCTTTAAACCATTTTGGTTAATACTTCGAATGAAGTCCGTCCCTAATAACATGGGTGCAGGGCAGTCATTGTCGGATGAAACATGCAAGTTGTGCGTGATAGGATACCTACCGAGTTGAATGGGCAGCGTGATAGTTCCTATGAGTGTTACTGCACTACCGTTAGCTGCATGTGCCGGGTTCCTATCTTGCTGTGTGCTTGAGACAGGTGACTAAATTGGTTAGCTATGGACGCTTTCATTTAGGAGATGGATGCACCACTGTCCAAGAGTGCAGTGACGGGGTCTGGTCAATCATAATTTTAATAAAAGGTAAAGAGTGCGATGAAGGACCAGTGAAAGAATGGATGGCGTAGATCCTAGGTACGAATAGAGATGTGGTTACTATTCCTGCTTCTTCGTCATGAATTAGTGCATTGATCCGATTATGGTGGTGATGTGTACGCGAAGTAAGATTATGTGCTACGTCGAGTAGGGTGCTTGTTGCTACAGCAGTGGTTTTGCTGATGCAGTAGTACTTGATGAAACAATAGAGGATGAAAATGATGATGGCAATTATGAAAGGAGGTAAAATTATCCACAATGCTAACGAAACCACTGACCAAGTGATACGTTCTACGCCTTCACCTAGCTTATCAGTTGTTGCTTGGTAAACAGATCGCACGGAGTCGGTGACAGATGTACCAGCTTTTTTGATGTTATTGAAGGTGCTTTCGATGATACCTGGCATATACAACTTGCTGACCAACTGAAGGTTTTGTTGATGTATCGCTTGCAGTTGGAATCGTGTAGAGTGTGCATAATGTTCGGTAGGTTGGTGCTACTGGAAGGGTGCTTCAAATAAGAATGGTTTTGCTTTCTCATTTGCTATCATGTTAGGCGGGAGAAGGCTCTGAGTAAACTGTGAAGTGCGGAATTTAGGGTAAGGACACATGACTTCTGGAGAATAGCTGATGAGGTCGTTTGATCCAGGGACTGCAAACCATACTTGCTTATCAATTAGTACAGGTGTTAGTTCGTAACAGGTGTGGTTGACTTTATGGTCGTGAAAGATTTTGGAAACGGTCGGTTTCTTACACTTAGTTACGAGAAGAGAGTGGATATGGATGGTCGCTGTTATGTCGGTTCTGTTTAAGAATAGACGTGCTGCCCAGGTGGGGTCAATGGTGCTTAAAATGCGCAGTTTTTGGTTCTCTAAATATTGCCTTACACAAATATTATTAAATGTGCCTTTCCAAGAGAGATCCTCTATATAAGTGTTTTGTTTTGTTGGTCTGGGACTTGCGGGTGCTGCTGACTGCGTGGTAGTTGGTTGCTGAGGAAGAGTAATACTCTTCGGAGGCGGATTTACAACTGAAGTTGTTGTTGCAGCAGGTAGTAGAGATGTTACCAAGAAGAACGGTGGAGTGGGGATGTTACTAGTTGCTCCGCTCTCTTATTGGAAGTTTGCCGAACTCCTCATTGAGGTATTCGTCAAGCATATCGGATAGTCCCATCCGAAGGTCTCTCAGAATCACGTTTTCCGCATAATTGAGTGTTCTCGTATTCGCGATTGACAGTAGTTTTTCCAGCTGATGTGTGCGATATTCTGCATAACGGATGCTACGAAGTGTCGATATCCTCGGGTCTTCTTCAATGTATTGGCGACTGCGATTGAAGATGTGGTTAGTCACCGTCCATTTTTGTATGGCATGAAGAAGTCGAACATCGGTTATAGGATGTGTTTCAAACGTTGGGATGTCGTTACTGCCAAATATTTGTCTGACAAGATGGTGTTCCTTTGGTACGAGATCAAGGCTAGACGTCCGTTTGTCAGCTAGGAGGATGTGTCGTATGTCTCTTCGCTGGCGGGAGTGTTGTTTTTGGATTATAAAATCTTGAATCATCATGAAGTTCGGGATGTCCGGAAAGGATAAAATGTGGTTAGAAGTAGAGGGATAACCTTGCTCAATAGTGCAAGATTTGAGTGCGTTATACGTCTTTAGTTGATCCGTGTCGAACTCAAAAGCTAGCTCGTGCGCTGGAATTAGGACGTAGCGTAGTGTGACTAACGCTTCGAACGTGTCCACGACTTGCATTCGGCAGGAGGGTAGGCTGATAGTTGGTTTCCATACCACAACTGCGCCATCGGTGAGGCATGTTCCTGTAGATAGTGTACAGTTGTCCAGGTTTCCTAGCGGGCTTATGAGGGTGTTGTCATCGATAAAGGCAATGGTGTTCTTCTCAATAGAATAGACACTTCGTGCGTAGATCGTTTTTCCGAATATCGGCAGGTGCATGTTTTCTTCGTTGATATCTTTTGTTATGCGCAGTCCTGGTACATCTTCTGTTAGAGGGTGATCGAAGATGATTGCTGGTTACAGCTTCTTTGCAGGCCGTCGACGATATACTGAGTCTTTCGCGTCCGACTATCTGACGAGAAGTTCTGATGTAGAGGAAGTTGAAGACCTCGATTTTTTTCAAATCTCGGTAGCATTTGTAAGCTTCAATTTCCATAAGGTCGTTTCTGTCGTCGTACAAGGTAACATTCGTGCGGATCATCGAATCGATGGGCGACGCTGAACACTGCACCGGAGGTGGAAGGGTGGGTATGTTCGCGTATGGGTTTGTCCCACAGATCTGATAATCTGCGCTCGCGAAGGGTAATCCGCAGAGACATAATAGAGCAAATAAGCAGAACAGGTTGGGGTTATTCCTGACAGATGGGAACCTAGCGTTGTTCTGCCGACCGCGGGGTGCGTATTGAGGTCGGTCTTGGTTGGGCGGATAATATGGTTGATTGTTTTGGTAATTTTGCGCAGGGGGTGCATATTGGTTGCGTGGATATTGCTGAGCACCGCGGTTGTTTCTAGACCGAAAGTTAGGTATATACTCCCTGATAGGTCGAGCGAAAAATGGTGGGTTCACGTAGTGCGGGGGGTTGCGACGAAAAGGGTTTGGAAAGCTACTTTGTGGATTTCTCCACGTGCGTTGCGGAGGTCGCTGAGCGTTATATTGGTTACCTCCGCCAGGGGCGTTCTTTGGTGGGCCACGCAGATGGTTGATTCTTGCTTCTAGTCGTTCCACTTTGTCGTTGATAGCCAGTGAGTTCAAACTTTCTAGAAGTCCCTGGTCTTCCGTGCGTTCTTGTTGCTGAAGCCTATCTTCTTTTTCGGCGTATGCCAGGATGACGTCAAAATTGTCGGTGCCTTAATCCTTTAAGGAAAAAGTCCGCAGCCAGTTTTTCGGGAATGGTTTTATCCACCCCTTGGAAAGCCATTTTGGTTTTCGCCTTTACTTTCCGTGCAAATTCCGCGACGGATTCTTTTCCTTGCCGCATATGGTGTAGCTCGTCGCGGACATTGCTCATTATGGCTTTAGTTTTGAACTTCTTGGCCAACGCCGTGGTCATCCGTATCCAGTCGTTCCTTGTAGCTTCCGGGAGCCACTGATATTTCATTTTTGCGCCACTGGTTAGATATAGAGGGAAGAGGATTTTCGCATGTTGTTGCGGGATGAGCAGGCTTGTTATAACCTCGACATACTCGTCCAGAAATTCCTCAAAGGTTGTTTCCTCGTTACCAGAGAATTTCTTGATGCGGCTGTCCAAAAGTTTGCAGGAGGTATATATCTGGCTAGGGTCCATTGTGCTCACGGTGGTCATGCTGTGGGTGGGGTGGTTCGGGTTCACTGTCCGAGTCGTCGGAGATTTCTACGTCGTTAGTATCCGAGGTGGAATCTGCTTCGCTTAGTGCAGTGAAGTTCTCAGGATCTGGTATTCCTTTTCTAGCTACCTTAGACTTTTTCTTCTTCAACGCTTTGCGGGCTTTGGCTTGCTTCTTTTCGAGGAGCGCGTCAGAAGGGGTTGTTCCAGAGGAAGAGAAGGCCTTAAACCACTTGCGGCGCTTCGGTGAGGGTGAGGGGGTGCGACTCGCTGCAGGGTCTGGATTGAATGCCCTTCGTGCGGATGTGTTGGGTAGGTCTAGGTTTGTGCTTTCAGGGACTACCGGTTGTGCGGAAGAAGAGTGTGTGTCCCGTGGCCCCATCAGCCTAGCCGCCTGGCCAACGCCTTTGCAGGCTGAGGCCCTATTTTATGTACCTTATGTATTCAAGCATGTATGTTATGAAGGAAGATAAATCTATGTTTTAGGACTCATTTACTTTTCATACCTTGGAACATTCATTTGGTATCTTGGAGCTTCCCCGAGCCGCTACACATATAAGAAGAATATCGGGAGCTCCGAGATGTGGATGTAAAGGAGTAGTCCTAGGAGGGGATGTAGGTCGCCGAAGGGATTAGGCTCGGGCCGTCTCTAATTGTAATAGGACAGCTGGCCGTCTTTCCCCCTCATCAAACGATAAGAGGGACAACGGGGTAAGGTCAACAATACCCCGTACCATCCGTGCCACCCAGCTGTCCGACGGACCACCGATAAGCTGGGCCGTAAATAGGAGGGACCGCCTTCGTATCAGGGGGAAGGGTGCTCAGTGTTTGTCCCGTGGCCCCATCAGCCTAGCCGCCTGGCCAACGCCTTTGCAGGCAGAGGCCCTATTTTATGTACCTTATGTATTCAAGCATGTATGTTATGAAGGAAGATAAATCTATGCTTTAGGACTCGTTTACCTTTTCATACGTTGGAACATTCATTTGGTATCTTGGAGCTTCCCCGAGCCGCTACACATATAAGAAGAATATCGGGAGCTCCGAGATATTACACTAGAAAGACTACAGTACCTCGCCGCCCGCCGCTCGTCGCAGAAGTCTAAAGGGGAGGGGCTTTAGGGGTGTCCACCCTTCCGCGCCGCGCCGCGGCGATTCCGTCCTCGACTGACTATTCGAATGATTATGGGGCGCCCTTCCTTCGCGCGGCAGTTGCGTCTTCGAAAGGGTGCGCGGTGATCCTGATGTCGTCCCTAGGATGGGAGTCCATGGCGGCAATCCCATCGTTGATCCCTTTCCTCTTTCCTCGCCGGTTTCATATGTAACTGTTACACACTGTAAAACAGGACATGCGACAGAATTTAGTGCTACCCGCTCTGAAGAAAGTCGCACCTTTGCTATGGTACTTTCTGGTAGCGGGAGAAGCAACAAGTTCACATAGCTTTGCCGGTAACATAGGAGAGGTGTGGTGTTAAACTTTTCGCAGGTCCACACTAGCGGGGAGACAAATCCTTTATCATGGAATTTGAGACACAAATATGTAACCACCAAAGCTAACAGCGACAGCGGGTGAACGAATGTCAAAGGCAGGACGGAGACTTAGCTTTGTAGCGATTGTGAATCTTGAAGTAGGCTACGCGTATTCATACAACGTTCTCTAGCTGGAGAAGTAATATCCCGTGAAATGTTATGAGCAAGACCAAGAAAGGGGTCTTCTAAGATAAACTCATCCATTAGCATTAAACAAGTGTTTCGGACTGGATCAGCAGCACATCTCCAAAGACTACTTCCTCGCCGATCAGGGGCTGAACACAGCTTTGCCACGAGTCTGAAGTCCTCCTCCAGTATTTCCTAGAGCAGAATGCGATGATATGAAAGCCGCGTTCGCGAGACGGAAGTTGAAGAAGGCAAATTGTTAGGCGGAGCTCGATGCCAGGCGTAGTGCATCTCTGTCCGATTAGCATCTGGAAAGGGTTCGAGTTCCGCTTGGCGCTAGAGTTTTGATCGCAGCAAAACATCGTTATTACCGCTCATACTGTTGAATGTTATTAGGATAAGCACAGACATGAACTAGATTTCAAACTTCTCACAGCGATGGAGGGTTCACCACCTTGGATGTGCTATAATATCTCGAAATCCGCACAATGCTGTCAAGGTGCTATTTCTTCGAAAATGCGAGTCGAACTATTCTGGAAGAAGTTGCAGAACAATGGTTTAGTTTCCGGTTACGGAACAAAATGAAATGCATAAATATGAAGCACAATAAAACAACCAAATCTTGCCAGGTCAGACCAGGTGACACTGACGTCGTGAATATACAGCACGGCTACGACAGGGTTTAACAGAACGCTTGCAAGCTGATGTGGCTGACTGAGGATTGTTTAGTTTAGAAAACGACTTCTTTTCAAGGAAGTCATGTTAAAATGTAAAGAATCTGAATAAAGTGAGGCGTAAGTAGGGGCGGGGAGGGGTCAGCAGAATAGGATAGCCAAACAGCGGGTTGTGCTTTTTGAAACCGGATTTTTTTTAGCAGCACTGGTGTGTTCCACCCCTACAGTGGGCTGAGAAGGCCATTTCTGATGTAACTGGGCATACATATGCCTTCTTGCCAAGGCGTGCGGCCACACCACTGAGTGCGGGGTGACCCCCTCAGAGCTTATTTACACCGAAAACGAAGTGTCCCCAGTGTCTAGACTAAACGGTGGCGACCGCAGTATTGATTGCCACACCGCTTCGAGAAGCTTCTCGAGCACACAGCGCTCGACCATGCACAGGCTCGTGCGCAGAACGGTGCGAGAGCGCTCCTGATCGATGGCGCGCGCCCCGTCGAGAGATGCAGACAGCGCAACAGCGCGAGAGACGGCGGCGCAGCGCTCAGCCGACACGCAGACCGTGAGAGTCCGCTGAAGCCGAGAAAGCGTTGTAATGTCTATAGTATCATTTCCGCAGACCAATTCCTTTCATGAAATGCAATCCATTTACGGCTATCTAAACTTTAGTTAAAATTTTCTCAGTTGAGATCCATCAGTGAAGTGACATTTACTTGGCATCTTTTCAATTGAAAGACAAAATCTCTTGCCTTTTATCTTTAACGTTTCAATCTTCATTTTTTTAAAATTTTATATGACATTTTGCAACTAGAACTGTAGATAAAACAATTGGATCCAATCATATGGAACGTTTCATGAAATCTATCAGTATTAATTCAGTATTAATATGCAACGATGATATATATATATATATATATATATATATATATATATATATATATATATATATACTATGCTCTATGTGCAAGTCTAGAAATGGGATCCATTGGGAACCAATTTATATGTGGCAGTTTTATCCGAGCAAAGCAGGTTTAATTGTCCTCCTGCAGATCAATCATACATGTTTGTTCACGTGCTTAGCTTCTTTATTTTAAAAGCTTTCCAACAAATTCTCCGAAATTCATGGAAAGAATGAGGACAGATTCCTCTTTTTTGATTTCCGTCCAACTTTATCCATGATGTCTGCTTGATTGATTGTCGTATGTGCAGAAAAAATGGAAATTCGGGAGAATTGAATACAACCCTAACTTTGTTAATCACGAGAAGGATGACGGAGAGGTTGGACGTCTACATATGGCAAATTATTTATTAAATCAATTCTTAAAAAATGAGAAGGCAAGCCGACGGCTCTGTGGTATGATTGGGACTATGGATAGGTTTTTTGGTTCTTCATCAAGGAAATAACAGATAGTGGATATGAGCTAATTCTAACAACAAGGAGTGATTTCGTGGAAAAGCATCCAGGAATAAAACGTGATGGCTTCAAAATTAGGATGGACCTCGTCGTACCCAGGCTTGAGTCCACCGACACCGTTGAACAGTGGCCCAAGCCCGAGGCCGGTTTTTTTCGCAGAATTGGACAGGTCTTACTGCACGCACATGCTCTTATCTTCTTACTTCCCTGCCATATGGCCCCTACGTTACCCCGGGCAGAAAACTGATGCCCACGTGCGCCCGCATTCATAGTCGCGTGCGGAGTATCGATCCTGCGTGTCGACTGGTGCGCGGCGGTGCCCACAAGGTCGCGTAGACTCTGCGTCCTTTTCACAAGTCGTAACTTTCGCCACGACTTTGTGGGTCCTGCCGCGCACCATTCGGCACGTAGGATCGATAAGCGTTTCAAATTTTTAAAGGTCTTGCACATTTATCGCAGCCATCGCATTTTTACAAAAAAAATAGAGGAATTAAAATCAGAAATAAAAAATGTAAATATAAATTGGGTAGAGAAGAAACCTCATTATTTTGACATCGAAGTCTGGACACTAGTAATTAGAATGGACTCGTTACCACCTCTAATGATGATTTCCATTTCTACGGCGAGAACGAGGATTGTGAATAGGTTTAGATGCACTTGCAAAAGATTAACTTGTTTGTTATTTTGTTTGTTTGATTATTGTGCTTGCCGATAACAATACTCAGCCAAGTGGGAAAAACTGAGTACGCGTAAGATTGGCTATGCCACCAAAATATAAAATAGCTAATAACCACTATGAAAAGGAAACAGAAAAAACAAAAAACAGGCATTGAGCTTTCTCGGATAGGTGGAGCCACTTATTTAGGAAGAAAATAAAGTTACTGAGAAAAAAATAAGAGAAAGCCAAAAAGGCAGGTGATAAATACATAATTGGACACATTTGATGTATGGTAACCTGTTCCGCAATGTCAGATTTCTGACGATGCTGGTTCAGAGAGTGTTGAGTGCTAATAGATCAGATCTGCATAAAACCGAAATCCAGTAAGAAATCTCGTAGATCCACCGTAACCTGGCTGCTGTTGTACGGCTCCCTACAATAACACGCTCTCAGGTATTGATAGAAACTTCACCGCAAATTGCAGTCAATTGCCCACTGGTTATGTATGCTTCCATTCAAGCTCTTTCTACACCTTTCATGTAGTCAGTGAACGAACGAGAGTTGTCGCATGTACGAGGCAGTGCTCCTTTTGGGCCATACAAATCAACCCCTTAATCCCTCATCGACCGGCCTGGTCCTAGTACCGCGGCGGTTCTGAAACTGAGCTCGTCACTTCGTATTGTTCTCGTCTGCGCATCGGCGCCTCCTGCGACCCTCTTCCGGCGGAATCCGTCTCTGCTCAAGGCCAGGAAGTTTAGTTTATTAATCCTAAGGGATTTAGTTGATTTTGAATTCAGCACAATGCCTGATGAGCACAATTATTTTGAATTCCCTACTAGTGCTACCCGGGAAAGGGTGCCTAGTCCAAGGAATCTCACTGTCAACCTCCCTAACATGTATCTCGTTTCTCTCGCTATTTTCGAATCCACGTATGCAACTAAGGTCGTGACAGTTCAAATCTGACATAGTGGTCCTCGCAAGAATCTCCTGGTGACGTACATAAAGACACGTACACGTACATAAACGTACGTACATAAAGGGACGCTGAAAATGAAATCCCGCTTGCTTCCAACGGATGGCCATCTTCATTCGTTGTCTGGGACAGTCCTGGAATTCTAATCTTTTTTTTTTAGTTTTGTCCTTCAATTATTTTTAGCTTTTGTGCCGTGTGAGGTTCTGTGAAAGCTAATCTTCACAGAATTGGTTTTGGTCAAGACTACACTGTAATCATCTTATGATACCTAAGACAGCACGAGCAATATTTCAGCACCGTGTGCCTCTAAAAGGTCATCTTAAACGCATGAAAGAGTTTCTAGTCTATCTACAATACCGCTCGCGCCGCACGGTCAAAAGTGGGCGAAAAAACGCCAACATAGCGTCGCAAAGCGTCGCACGCTCATAACTTCTTCAGTTTCAGGTTTCTTGAATAAAGGTTGGTACCATTCGATTTGCCTCTTCGAGATCTACACAAACATATGTAAAACTTTACTGGAACACCTGTATTTTCGCCTGGGTGGTCCAAAATTGGCTGGACGGGCGATTAGAGCAGCTTATTTCCCAGGAATGCGTGGTTTCGGAGTATCTCAAAGATGGCGTACGTCGCCAGGGCTCTGTCATGCCAGGAATGTCCCGAGAGTGCGCCGTGCACAATGCACACAGAACCTAACCTATCAATCGAGTGGGCGAGCGCATGTCCCCTGCGCTTCTATCTTCTCTCACTGGGAACTGCGACGTTTTCAAGACTATTTCGAGCCGTTTGGAGAATGTTATCAGAAATTTCCCGCTACCCCACTTAGGATTAGCTCCAATCTGTCCCAGCGAAACTTTGGTGTGCGCCGTGAACAATGCATACAGAATCGAACCTTTCAATCAAGGGGGGGGGGACAGCTTGTAGACTGAGCGTTTGGGGAGTTTTATCAGAAATTTCTCGTCACCCCACTTAGGATTAGCTCCAAGCTGTCCCAGCGAAACTTTGGTGTGCGCCGTGAACAATGCATACAGAATCGAACCTTTCAATCAAGGGGGGACAGCTTGTAGACTGAGCGTTTGGGGAGTTTTATCAGAAATTTCTCGTCACCCCACTTAGGATTAGCTCCAAGCTGTCCCAGCGAAACTTTGGTGTGCGCCGTGAACAATGCATACAGAATCGAACCTTTCAATCAAGGGGGGACAGCTTGTAGACTGAGCGTTTGGGGAGTTTTATCAGAAATTTCTTGCCGCCCTAGTCAGGAGTTGCTCTAAGGCTGTCTAGCGAGCCTTTGAAGTGCGCCGTGAACAATACATACGGATTCGAACCTTTCAATCGAAGGGGGCGACCGCTCGCAAATTGCACGAATGGGCGTGTTCGGAGCGCAATAGCTCTGTCAAGTTGTAACCTTTCATGCTGCAGCTTGTAGCTTTTGTAGGCAGTCTAAGGTTCTGTACGTACGCCAAAGTAGAATGGTTTAGCTTGGGAAGGGGCAATGTTATAGGGGTGCGAAAATGCAGGTGAGGATTGTGTGAAGCATTTTTTTCCGATTTCCGTGGACCACTGCGAGAAGATGCGGCAAGCTGACGGCTTTAAAATACGTTCGTGAACAGAGCGCCTAAAGTACTTTACGATGATATGCTCATAGGTCCTCAGTTGTCTAAACTGCCTTAGCCTCGGCTGGCGTTTTAGAGCGGCAAAAACTAGCGGTTAGAGTTTCTTGCGCTCCTACTCGCCCAGATCTGAGTCTTCGACACTCGGAATGGCACAGTTCCGTTCAGCATGAAAAGCGCTATCGAACGGTATCAATCTCGACCGATTTTGGAATCATCAATTTTTTTGACTGTTCAGCATAGAGGACGAGGCCGCGGCGGAAGGACGATGACGTCATCGAAAAAACGATGTCTTCGAGTTGGGCCATGCTTGATACCGTTCGATAGAGCTTTTCATGCTGAATTGAATCGTGTCATTTAGAGTAGGAAAAACTGTACTCTGGGCGAGAAACAGCGCGGAGAGCGTCTGCCGTTGTTGCGCTAAATTGCACGCGCGGGCGTGTTCGGAGCACAATAACTCTGCC